>VBSM01003144.1:5269384-5316586 GCA_008086735.1 Cheirogaleus medius
TGGTCTGGAGCCCTGGCTTCCGCAGCGGCGTAGGCGCCGAGCCCCAAGCCCCGAGCCAGGGGAGCCAGGCGGCCCCGCTCGCCCCGAAGTTCTCGCATCATTTGCAGACAACTCTTTTGTTCACGGAAGTTTGCACCCGCCACCCCCGGGATGCGGACGCGAGCCGGCGGGCTCCGGGGCTGCTGGACTGGCCGGGCGGTCGCGATGCGGGTGAGGGAGAGTTCCGTCCTGGGCGGGGGAAGCCCGCGGGGTGGCCCCGGCCGGGGCTTAGGGAGTGGGGGGCGCCCGCGCCGGCGTGGCTTTTGCACATGGCGAGAAGGGCCGTCCGTCACAGGCACACTGGTCGAGTCACATTTTTGCCAGTCCTGGATTTGCAAGCCCGTGGGAGTCGGGTTCCCGGCTCAGGGTTTGTCTTGTGGGGTGGGAACGAAGGAAGCGAGGACACCCAGAATCCAGGGAGGCTCTGCGATTTGCGTTGCCCCAAGTGTCTTCTCGGGCTCCCCCCTCTCCACCCCCAGCCCTCCACCCACGTCCGCGGACTTGGGAAACAATGCTTGTGGTGCGGGACAGGGCACCGGAGCATCGACGAATCGTGCGGACAGGCTTGCTGGAGTCCCTCGCTTTCGGACGCCCCCTGAAGCCGAGCTCCCTCCGTCTGACTGCCGGGGTTCGTTAACACGTACTGTACTTAGTACGATGGTGAACAAAGAAAAGCTCTTTGCAGCATTTGATGAATGGGATTCTGCCTCCTATAGGCCACACTCTGAGTCTTCCATACGGTACATTTTCCGGACTCGGTGGTGTTGGGGAAGTGGCCCCCTCAGTCGGTTGCATTCCGGGTCGGGGATCCTGTGCTGGGCATTTGTGCTGCCGCCGCCGGGCTTGCCTTGCAGGAGCGGGTGCAGATGGAGCCGGCTGACGGTTGTTCAACAGGAACAAATGTTTGTTGAATTGTTGGATGGTGGAGAAAAGGCACTGTTTCCTACTGACTGCTGCAGGAGTTGGAATGGCATTGTTTATTGGCCTGGGAAGCCAGGCAAGCGTCTTGTGCTGCTTACAACATATTAACTGACTTCCAAATGACATGCTAGCATATGTGTTTCCCAGCAGTCCCACCGGCTGGCAGGGGGATCCCTCCTTGCTCCAGATCTTGGACTTTGTTAAAAGATGCCACCTGGTTTGAGGACTTGGGAAAGAATGGTGTCAGCTGACCAGGTGAAACTCACTGTTCCTTATTAGGCCATATTTTGGTTTCATTTTAATTTATCCACTTAACAGTAACTTATCTCAGTTACAGTTTTGATACTGAATTGCAGGTTTGCAAGGGTTTTTCCCCCTCCCTCTTCTTAGCTGTGGACTACAAAACGGAAAACAGCTACTTGTCCCAATTGATTGGCCCCTTTTAGTGGGAGGTTTGGGTCTTATGTCAGGATGGGTAGCCCTTGACTCTGTCTGCACTTGGCTAGGATCTGGGTGCTGTCACCCATCCTGCGATGTGGGATTGTGCTGATCCAGCTTTCAGGATGTTGTTCCAGGTTACAAAACTAAGGAGAGGCTCTGTGAAGGCCTGCATTTTTCTCCCAAATCCTTCTTCAGAGAACAAGGTGATTTTAAGACCAGTTCAGATAATTTTGCCCAAGGATGACTTCTTTTCCCCTGAGAAGGTGAGATTGATATGCAGTTGTTTTAACATCGAATACACGTTCTAAATAAAAGCTAGTAGTATTGCTGCAGAAGTGGACTTGAATGTTAGAATTCTTTCAGTGCAAAGTAGGACATTACACTGTTTTGGTTGATAATGTTTTTAATCAGTTTCTCCCTTTTTTCAACTTAGGGTGTTGCACATAATAACATTTTAGAAGTTCATAAAGTTTTTTTGGAAAGAGCTTTAAGATACCTTATTGTCATCATGGTGGCTACACTTAATTGACATTTTACAGAAAGCCCTGGTATTGTTTCTTGGGCTCTTTCTTGCTCCATCTTTTTGTCTTTTTCTTCCTCCCCCTTGATTCCTTCACTATCCCGGGGCCTGCCTCTTCCCCTAGTTCTGTGGAAGTTCAGTGGGCTGGGTGCCTTTTAAGAGGGTCCAGTGAACAAGTGCCTGACCCACTATGGAAGCACAGGAAAGGCCAGCCTCTCCGAGGCTGGAGAGGAGGGAGCTGGATTTAAATACTGGAAGGTGGCAGCAGGGGACGCTGTGGAGCAACGTGGTGTCTGCAGAGCTCTTTGAACAAGCACACCTGTCTCACCCACCACTTGATGTCATAGGCACTGAAGACTGAGTGCTGGGCCCACCTTTGGATCATTCAGTTGATGTTTTATCTAGGCAGTGTGTTGTTCTGGAGTTGAATTGCACACTATATGGAAAACTTTTTGTTCTTGCCCTTAAAAAAAAAATGTAATAAGCAAATGTTCCGATCAGCACAACTCCCATCATTACCACCACCACGCACACCTCTCTAATGTGTAATAAAAGAAACCTGCAGGCATAATTTGTTATGTAATATGCTGATAATACAAGTTTCGGTTTTAGATGGAAACCAGATGTGGAGGGGCTCTAATTGATCCAACAAAGGGGAGACTTTAATAGATTAACTGGTCCTTGCAAACCCCAATGGTGGTTTGTTTTTGTTTTTAACTTGAGGGGAGAATCCCAAATTCAGAGCTTTTCTGAGGTTTTTGCCTCGAAGCTTCTGCTGTGCTGCAGCTGTCCTTTTTGTCAGACTCTTCCTCTCTTGAAAGAACCAGTTCATTGCCAACCCGAAGCACATGGCTGGGTCTGGCAGGGCTCAGTGAAGCTTAGCTCTGCTGGGCTCCACCACTCCTCCTCCTCCTCCTCCTTCTTCTCCTCGCCTTGTCCGGCTTCTGCCCTCTCCTCCACCCTACAAAACAGGGCCGGGCCGAGGGACTTGGGTGCTGTGAGGAATGTTGACTGGTCTCCCTCAACTTCCTGAAACCTCCCATCATCCAAAGTTTCTGTTTAAACTTGTCCAATGAATATACTTTCCAAAATTATTGACTCTCCTTCTCTGATTAATTTCTGTTTGTTTCCTGCCTAACTTTATGAGGGTTCTTTCTACATAGCTGAGTCACCTTTATTATGGCCCAAGGTTGGGGTCTGCACTGTGATAGCTGACCCCATTAACAGCAGTTTCATTGCTTGCCGGGATGTGAACTTTGGAAACAGACTCAGGGGCTTAGATATGCTGATGTGCCCTGAGACTTGCTTAGAAAATTTTTGTTTTAGTGCAGTTTACATTAACATGATTAATGACCAAGCCACTGAAACGTCTCTATTCAAAAGCAATTTACCGTTCCCTAGGGTTCTTCTTATGGTGAAGTATTTTTCTTTGCCAAACAACTTTGTTTTAAGGTAACTTCTTTGATGCTTAATGCAAACCTCCTGTGCACGTGGTTTTGGCTCAAGGTTTGGGCTTTGTAAATTGCAGGTTATGGTTTTGGTGGTGCCTGTCTTAACTCTGTCGAACTTGGGTCAGAGGGACCCCAGGTTCTTGTCTAAGAAAGTTCTTTGAGGTCCTGAGCATCAGTTAGTGCTGTGTTGGTTAGGATGGGAGGAAATATTCCAGAGGAAACTTGGCTTCAGGGTATCTTGGAGGGATGCAAGGAGGCTGGAGCTGAGGACAGGATCCCCCCCCCTTTGCAGTGATTGGAGATACTTGAGCTTTTCTGAAAAACTAGAGAAGTCCTTGGTTTTTGTTTTTGTTTTTTGGTTAAATGTGAGTTGATTTGAGAGGGGGAATGCTGATGGGTGGGTCTGAAAGCAGCTTTAGGAACCCGTGAAAATAAAAACACATTTGAAGGACTCTGGAAGGTTTTGCATTTCAAAGGGTCTACCTTGTAGAATTTCACATCACGTCAGGGGTTACAGAGTAGTGTGACAGGCACCCCTGCTTCTTTAATGGTTCTCCCTCTCTCCTGCTGTGGGGGCTGCACAGGGAAGCTGCCTTGTGCATGGGGGATGGGGGCAGCTTGGCCAGACCATGCAGAAATATCATGGAAACCACAGTGCTTCTTAGGCATCTGTGAGTCTCCGGAGGGACTTTCTCCATGGTGCCACTCTCAGGAGGGTGAAAGCAAATCATGTTGGTAAACAGCCCATCTGACCCCAGAATGCAGTGGCAGCTAACTCCTGACTTCTCCATTCGCTGTTTTTGTTCTCTTATTAAACAAAGAAACAGATTCTTCCCATGCTCTGGTATGATGTGGTTCCCAAGTATTTAGCTGAAATGGGTGCAGATTGTTAGAAGGATAATAGCAGCACCCACTGGTTGTTGAAGGCCTACCCTGGGCCAGGGGCTTTGTATACACTCTAATTCTCAAAGCAAGCTCGAAGTTACAGCTGAGGCTCAGAGAGGACAAGTAACTGGCCCAAGACCACACAGCTGGAAGGCAGAGAAGCCAGTAGCTCTGTTAGGGTCTATCTGGTTTCAGAGCCTGCTTGCTTTCCATACACCAGCCTATCAGTTGGTGTGTTCAGGAGATAGAGACTCTGGGTTCTGTTTTATCTCAAAGCATAAATTTTGTTTAGTCTTGTTAACACCACAGGGAAACTTAGAAATTTCAACTGCCTTTCCTCTCCTCTCTCCCCTCCCTTTCCTATGGCTTCTTTTTTATTTTTATTTTTTTCCTGGAGTGATTGAATTCTATATCTACTGTAGGACTAAAGGCAGTGCCTCAGTTGGGGAGACTGAAATGTTTTGCTTCAACCTTACAAAAGACAGATTCACAAGAAAATATAATTACTTCCAATGACCTTCTGGGGGAAACAGGAAATAAATCTGGCAGCCCACTAGAAGCATCACCATTAGTCAGATTCCATTTTCCGTTCAAAGAGACTATTAAAGGGTTTCCAATACTTTTTTTTCCTGCATTTGTAATTCACATGTCTCAAAGTTATTATGTTGTGGTGCTTGCCACTCCAGGTTTGTACAATATCACATTTTGTTTACATGCCTAAAGTAATCAAATAACTAAACACAATTGTACATCCTCCAGCATGCAGGAACTTGGTATGCCCCAGCCAGGGCTGGGCAGAGGCCTTGCATTCTATCTCAGACAGATGGATCTTTGCAGGTTCATGTGTGTATTGGTGGGCAGTAAGGATACCCATCTCTAGCAAGGCCTGTCTGACTGGTTATGCTGTTTTCTCCGCTCCTAAAGAGTTTGTGGGAGAGGGCTGGGTCCCCTGTGCTCTGAATTTCTAGAAGTGAGAACAGTGGTTCTGAACCTTGGCTGCACATTAAAGTCACCTGGGAAGGTTTAAAAAGAAAAAAAACCCCAGATGCTCAGATTGCATTCAGGACCAATTATAGCACAATCAGAGAGGGGGCAGGACCCAAGCATTGGTATTTCTAAAAGTTCCTGAGTTTTTTGTGTTTTTTTCAAAATTTATTTCAGCATATTACGGGGGTACAAATGTTTAGGTTACTTATATTGCCTTTGCCCCACCTGAGTCAGAGCTTCCAGTGTGTCCATCCCCCTAAAAGTTCCTGAGTTGATTCTATTGTGCATCCAAGACTGAGGAATGAAGGCTGGAATAGACCGCACACATACCTCGCTTCCCTTTGCAGGGGATTAGGGGCCTTTCTGTTCAGGAGTGGAGCAAGCCTGTTGAAATTTTCTGTTGCTGCCATCTCTCAGTGAAGGAGCATCTGAAAGGCACCCACCCCCGGGTGAAGTGTCTGCTGTGAATGTCTTCCTGGTAATTCCTATTTCTGCTAGGCCAGGATTTGGGTGACCCTACCTGAACAGGATTCAGAACAGTCCCCATAAGCTACTACTTTCTTTCCTATTGAAGAGGGTGGCTGTTATTCAGGCTGTAGCTTCAGGGCAGTTCTCATGCAGGCCCTGCAACCACTGTCCTGGTGGCCTTGTTCCTTCTGGAGATTTGGCACATGGTATTCCTCTGGAGTTCAGGGGAGGGAAGATACGGTTTGGGTCCAGGGCACATCTTGGCGATTCTCAGCAGTAGGTCTTTTTCACCTGGGTTTGCAGTGACTGTCACACTGTTAGCCACCCAGTTGTACCTGACAACTCAGAACCTATCTTCCTACAAACATACTTGGGGATTATGTTTATTTATTTTATTTATGATTATTTACTTTTTGAATCAGGATCTCACTCTGTCGCTCAGGCAATGACATGATCATAGTTTACTGTAGCATCAAACTCCTGGGTTCAAGTGATCCTCCCGCCTCCCCAAATGCTGGGACTGTAGGTGTGAGCCACTGCACCTGGCTAGAATTGTGTTTAGAATGACCAGGTGCCTTGGAGAATGAGAGCTTCCTCCTGTGGCCTGCTGATCTAAGCTTCTGGAAGAGAGATCCAACCGCAAAGAGTTGAAGTGAATCTCTCAGGGTCCTGTAGCTAGTGCTCAGAGGGGCACACCTGCCCTTTTGCTGCCTTCTCACAGTGTGGGACCTCAGTCCTGCTTGCAGGATGGTCTGCTTCAGTAGAAAGTAGAAAGTCCCAGTAGAAAGTGCTGAAACCTTATGAAGGTAAGCTTGATGAAAAGGGTTTTGGCCTTTTTGACCAAAGTTTGTCAATCTGCTCTTCTTTGCCTTGGTGGTGAGTAAATAAGAGCTCTTTCCTCCTGCCAGGAGTTGGGTTTGGGCCTAGTGAGGGGAGCAGGAAATGGTTATTTTCTCCAGGCCCGTTATTTCCACATTCATTCAGCAGACATTGATCGGGTACCTGCTGAGTGTCCGATGTGGAGCTGGACACTTTACTTCATTAGTTCATTTAATCCTCAGCACAATCTATGGCTAAGCGACTAGCCTGATTTTATTGCTAAAGACGTTGCTGCGCAGAGGAATTCCTTGCCCTCAGTAAGAGGGGCACTTGGGATTGAACTTGGCCTGGCTGACCTCAGGCTTACATTCTTTCTTTCCACTACGCCAAACTTCTTCATCAGTGCTCACCACAGTGCAGAGGACACAGTTCCTGCTGTAAAGACGTGTGTCACCCTGCTCCTTCTAGGAGGGAGCTTGGATGGCCACGTGGTGGGGCCTGCTGGGTGGGCCTTTGAGCTCCTGGAGACCTGGGCCTGTCTGGGGCCTCTCTGTGTCCTGGCAGCTCAAGCACTGCCTGCACAGAGGAGGTGGCTTGCGTGGGTTCTAGCTGCTGCTGCCTGCCCGTCTTCCTCACTCCATGGAGGCCACCCTCCCTCCCAGGCCGCCCTCTCGCTGCAGCGCGAAGCACCCTGACAGACAAAGCCCAGCTGGGAGAGGCCTCCGCTGTGCCTGGAATTCCCCTTGCTGTGGCATTCGTGTTGGCCAGGGGCCTGGGAGCGGAGGGAGGCTCTATTTGCTGGCTAGGAGCAGCCTCTCTGCGTGTTTGGAGGTGGAAAGACAACGTCCTCTGCAGACAGCAGCCTCCATGCTCTGAGTGAGGAGAGGGAGCCTGTCTCCTGGGGCTGGAGGAAAGGGGGTGTCTGTGGTTCCAAGTCTCCAGAAGGGGTGTAGAATGCAGGGACCCCCTTTGTCCTGGGAGCTGGGCCTTGGGAACTAACCACCCATGGATTATTTGGCAGACAAATAATTGAATTTCCCAGATATAAGGTAGTAGGCACATTACTCCTTATTTGGTGGCCTAATTTGCCCTGTGATCCTCTCTGGGCCTTGGATTTCTTACCTTGCTAGTTTTACCTCCTAGCGTTTTTTGGAGGATTGGTTAAGAAGCCCCTTGCAAGGGGCACGTTGCCATGCAGAGGGATGCCAGCAAGGAAATGAGTCTGTCCAGACAGGCAGAAGTTCTGCCATGAAGGCCAAGGTGCTTCATGAAGCCAAGCTGCGTGCCAGTGAGGGGCTGCTTATGGGTGCAGGAAGGATGGGACTGTTTGGCATCACAGAGGATCTTTGGACGCAGTGTAGGTGAAACCCAGTTCTGCATCATTGAGGGCAAAGGCAGCATTCAGCCCTGGAATCAGAGTGCCTGGGTTCAGATCCCGGGTCTGCCCTTTGTTGACTCTGTGCCTTTGAGCAGGCAACGGTCTCTTCCAGCCTGGGCTCCCTCATCTGGAATATGGCAATGCTGACAGCACCTAGCCTGTGTGTTTGGGACCCTGAGTAAGAGCATGGGTGGGGACTCTTGGAGCCCAGCAAATGTTAGTGAGCGTCTTGTGCAACCTGTGGCAGGCATGTGCTGATGGGAGGACAGATGGTGGGCTGGAAGGCTGGAGGTTGGCCAGTTGCCCTCATGGGCTCCGTGGTGACAAGACCAGGAGAGAGCAGAGGGGATTAAAACTTGAGCTGGGCTCGGCTGGCCGGGTCAGACTTGGGCAGATGGAACCTTTGCTCTCCCAGCATTCTCCGTCCTCAGATAGCTTAGGATTTTTTCAGGAGGAAGGTTTGAAAGTATGCATTACAGTTTCATTTGCAGTGTGTCTCTTAACAAAAGTTAAGATTGGTGAAATTTTTAAGCTATCTTTTTAGGAAACGAAATCTCTATTTACCCAAAGAGATTTAGTTTGGTCCTAAACATAGAAAATTAACATGCCATGATATGGCCTCATGGTCTTGGCTTGCTCTGACTGACACCTTTTGGGAACGAATTCTCTGGAAACCTCAGTGGCTGCACCCCTGTCTGGACTGAGTGAGGGGTCCTTTGACTACCTTTCAGATTCTCTTTAGATTCTTTGCAGCTCACGTCTTTGATTTGCATCTTCTTTCAAGTTGGGGAGCTGCTGTGGGCAATTGTAGCCAGCGTCCTCTTGGTGCAGGTTATATGACTGTAGCTGCAACACTCACCCCAGCTTGGCCTGCTTCTGGAACTCTGTGCCAGCTGAACATGACCCCGTTCTCTCCAGGAGCAAGAACTCATCTAAGCTCCTCAAAGCTTCTGAAAAGAGCTCTCAACCGGGGACAATAGGGAAGGGCATGTCACCTTCCCAGTGGTGTCTGGGCTTCTTGTGGTGCAGGCCTGATTCCTGAAGCTTCTGTTCCCTGGGTCTCGTGAGTGGCACACCTCATCAGCCCCAGGCTGGCATCCTGTAGGGTGGACAGGGTTGACAATCTTGACACATGAGATTTTCTGCTGTACCTTGGACAGCTTTGGGGGAGACTGCTTGGTACAGGCGTATGAAGACTTGGTGTTATTTACTGGGTACCAGGAGGGGCCCTGACTCCAAGCTGTGGCAGCCCCTCCCCTCAGGGGCTGGCCTTAGAGATCCCTCTCCAGAAGACCCACCAAGGTGTCTGGCATGGGTGGCCTTCACAATTAGATCATGAAGCTTTGTGACTGAGGGCTGCATAAGGGAGGCCACTGAGGTAGGTGTCTGGGCTGCCTCTGGCCTCTCGTGGATATGACAGAACTCACCTGCCGGATGGAGTATATTTTCCTCATGGCTGTGACCTCTTCAAGTATGTCACTGTTTCTGTGATGAGCACAGAACACACCTGCCATGGTCATGGTCCCCTAGGACTAATCAGTTCAATCAGTATCTAATAAACATCTACTGTGTGTCAGACACTCCATCAGGCCATAAGGAAAACAGAGATGAGTATACCAGATCCTTGTTTTTTAGGAGCTCATAGGCTTGTGTTATGGATAGTCAAACTGCAGTTTGAGTTCCGACTGTGTGCCAGGTACAGTATAACAAATTAATGAAGAGATATTTATAAAAGGTCCTGGTGAGTCACACAGTCCCGTGGAAGTCATAGGAAGGTCACTTTAACTGAGCCGAAGGGAGTAGGGCAGGGAAGGCCTCCTGGAGGAGGTGGTGGCTGACCTGAGTCTTGAGGAAGGAGCAGGATTTTAGACAGAGGAAGAATGGGGAGGAGGAGCTATTCCAGACCAGGAGAGCAGCATTCACCAAGGCACAACAGCATGAGACTCTCTTGGGACATCTGGGGGACCTGGGCGCCTGGGTGGGAAGAATGCAGGTAGGCTGGTCAGGGTCAGGGTGGCAGTGGAGTGCAAGGCGAAGGAGTGTAGACTTTAACCCTGAAGGGCTGGGAGCTGGGCAATGAGGTGCTGATGCCTGCAAGTTTGAAGGCCTGGCGTCTGGGGAGTGACAGTGCAGATGGGGTTTGGAGCGGGCAGTGTGGAGGCCACTGTTTAACCTAGGAGAGAGTGGACACGGGCTGGCTAAGGGCCAGGGTGAGCGGCGATGGGTCCATCGCCAGCTGAATGCTGGTGAGGGAGCAGAAGGCAGAAGGGTTCAGTCTTCTTAAGTCATCCTCACTGGGGCCACCTCCTTGGAGACACTGCCCAGGGACCCAGCCTTTTGACTTTGGAGTGAATGGGAGGGGCATGAGACTAGCCCCCGAGAGACAGAATTTTAATCAAGTGCTGTCTTGGCCAGAGTGATGTGGTTTTTGTTTACTTTTAGTTCAGGAGGGCACTTGGGATTCCCAAGAACTTCCAGAATCTCTTGCCTATGCCTGCACTGGAATGAAAGAAGTCAAAAGGAGCAAAATGTTCTGGCATGGTGTGAGTTGAAAAAAATCTGATTCAGTGTAAAACTACCTTTTTTTTTCTTTAAAGGGGAAAAAAAGCATGTAACCATGTTGGTGTATTGAAAAAGGAGCTTTGGTGCCCCTTGGGCTCTGTCTCATGTGTTCTCACCAGTGTTCTCAAAGGCTGGGGGAAGTTGCTGACACAGACTCTCGAGAATGGCGGGCCTGAGTCACCTGACTCCTGGCGGCCAGCACGCCGGAGGCCTCCTCTACCCTCAGATGCCAGCCCAGATTCCAGGACCCATTGACTGTGTGGCATGTGACTCGGGCCCAGAGGAGAAGAATTAAGGAAAATATGAACCTGTGAAGAAGAGGCAGGGCTGCAGTTCAGCAGCCCATTTCAGTTTTTTGGGTGTCTTTTCCAAGCCTGGTAGGGTTTTGCTCATCAGCATTTACTCCTGAGGAGAGAAGTAAGTAAGTTAGCTGCAGATGGTCTTAATTTTGGCAGTAAACCTTCCTGTTCATCTGATTCCCAGGGATGTTAGCAAATGCCTTCACCTATTAGAAAAAAAAAATAAAAGAGAGATCTGGCCTGGCTGAGTCTAAATAGGCCAAAAGTTGAGTGGCAAACAGGAGTAGAAGGGTAATATAGCCAGAAATAGGAGCTGAGATCACATGGAGACCAGAACCCAGGCTGCTGAGGTCATGTGTGGTAGTCCGCAGGTGAATGAGTTCTAATTTGCCTTGGGAAAAGAAAAAGATTTTTTTTTTAGTTCATGAGGTTTAGGCAAGTACGTGTGTGTTACAGAAACGACTTCAGGAGGTCATTGTTCTGAGACATGGTGTAGTGACACAGAGGCCTCACACTCTGCCATGTGGGAGTGTGGCCAGCATGGCGTCTGCTCTGTTTACCTGAGGTGCTCGCTGGGCCTGCTTGCTCCCTCCTCGGCCTCAAACCACTGTGAAAATGCCTGGCCAGGCCCTTCCCCTGTACTTGTGAGAGGACGACTGGGCACAGCTGGTCCTGCCCACGGTCTGGGTAGATCACTGGAGCCTGTAGGGGGACCAGGTGATGTCCCTCTTGGGAGGCAGTGACTGCTGTGGCCAGGCTTTGGGTGCTCTTGGAGACAGAGGGCTGAATTTTCAGCCCTAAGCTTCAGCAGAGGTGAGAGCTGGAGCCTACGTACTCGCTCCCTGAGTGGCTGGTTGCCCATTTCTGATTTGGCCTTGGCTCAGTTTTTGACGTCTCCCCCACCTCCAATTTGCTGCTTGTTCCATCATGGTGGCACAGTCAGTGGTGTCCTGGGGTCCTGGAGGAGAAGACAGCAGTCCTGAGTGCCCTCTTCTTTACTTGGGGCTGATCCTGGCAGACTCGACTGAGGAGATAGAGGGAAGACCTGGGGAGAGCCATCTTCATGCCGAGTGGAGGAAGAAACATGCCATGGTCCAGTCCGTGTTTGAGCTGAGTCTGCTCATGTGAAGCTCTCTGCAACTCTGGAAGGAATTGGAAAGAGCCTCTCTGTGGCCCCATCACCAAGGTTGGGGAAGGGTTTTCCAACTTCAGAGGTGATGTCTGGAAGGGCCATCACCAGAATGTCACATGGCTCTCCAGCAGGCCACACCTCATTGTGCCCCTACCTGGCAGAGGAGAGCCACCTTGTGAGGGGTGCTTCTGTGGTTACTGGTGGTGACATGGGCTCTAGAACAGCATCCAGAACAGGAACTAGAAGAGCTCAACATCTTAGAGCCCTTAAGAAATTGTTGACTTTATGTTTCTTAATGATTTCCTTTACAAAAGAAGCCTCTTAAAGTACAAGGCAGTACAAATGAGGCCGGACAGTTGGGCAGATCTTGAATAGGGCCGACGTCAGTTGGAAAAGCCTGAGAGAAGAGAGAGTAAGGCACAGAACCAGGAAAGAGGAGCCCTGGGTTCTAGTCCTGCCACTTAATTGTGTTTGAACCAGCCACTTCAATTCCCCGAGCTGTGATCTTTTTCCTCATCTGTAGACTGGGAATAAAATAGTGCCTACTGCACCAGGTAGGAGGAATAAATAGGGTAGTGTGAGTCAGAGCAATCGGTACTTTCCAGTTTTCATTCACCCAGCAAGCACGTTTTTGAATGCCCACTGTGTGCTAGGCTTCTTGTTTAATTCTTATAACTACCCTGAGAAGTGAGTACTATTATTCTCTTTGTATAGACGAAGAATTTAAGATTCTATAAGATAAAGATGCCCAAGGTCATCCAGCTGGTGGGCAGTAGTTCTGGGGTTTAAACTCCCAACTTTATATTCTGTATCCAGGGTTGGCAGATTATAGCCAGATAATCAAATCTGGCCCAGTGCCTGCTTTTGTAAATAAAGTTTTATTGGAACATAGCCATACCCAATTGTGTACATACTGTCTATGGCTGCCTTTGTGCTATAACAGCAGAGTTTATAGACCATATGGTTTACAAAGCCTGAAACATTTACTACCTGGCCCTTTACAGAAAAAAATGTACTGACCTCTTTTCTATATGAATACTCTGTACTCTAGACTTGGGCTGTTCAATATGGAGCTCTAGCCACATGTAGCTATTTAAATTAATTAAAGCTAAATGAAATTAAACTTAAGTCCTTAAGTTGCACTAGCCATATCTCAAGTGTGTAATGGCCACATGTGGCTGTTGACCTTCACATTGGACAGCACAAACCCAGAACATTGCTATCATTGCAGAATGTTCCATCGGGTCAGAGTGCACCAGACTGTCTCCCTGGGTATGGGGAATCCAAATCAGAGAGAACCAGAAGTGCAGAGGAGGTGTTTGGGTACAAGAAAAAGAACATTGGGCCTTCCTGCCCCCAAAACTCAGCATTGAAAATTAGTTCATTGACTCTAAGGTGGTGGAGAAGCGTCTGCTGTGGTAGGGGGGACCTGGGCCTGAAGTGTAGAGGCTGCTCCCAGACCTTCTGTATGACCAAGGGTAAGCCCCGCGCTGCCCCCTCCAGCTTGGGACCCCAGCTGCTGGCTCACCAAGGTCGTCAGCCTCATCAGCTCTGCTATGTCCAGCCCCCCGTGTGGGTGTGCGTGCTGAGCCCTGCGGAAATCACTTTCCTGTATTCACCTTGTGCTCTGTTCTGGACCATCTGGACCTGACAGGTTACACTGTTGTTCCTGCTGTGCTGGGATGGAAAAATTTGTTCTGAGGAAATGACCATGTTTTCCATGGGCCACAGATAAGGAGCAACTTTATTCATTCAAAATGGTGGCTATTGTGTGGCATGAGGAAGAAGATGAATTTCAGGTCCCTCAGCTAGCTAATATTTTGCGGCTTTCTCCTTAAAATGCTGTCAACTGCAAATGATGCAGTCTGTGGAGTAGCTTGGTGGCTGCACTGTGGCCTTTGTCTTGCTTGGTCCAAATGCTCTGAGTAGGAATCTCTTTGGGAAGCTAATTAGGGGCAGAGTCATTCTGAGGTGTGAAGACAAATGTGGAGAGCAAGGATTTTCAGTTTCTTGGACCCAGGCATAAATGCATCAGGGCTGGAACCAGCTCCCCTACATTTGTGCACACTGATGGACTCTTGATGTGGGGAAAAGCTGCATGGCTGGTCACTACGGGGCTGGTTGTGATCCTGGGCTGTCTACGAGGGAGTCTGTAAGATGTGGTGTGTTGTCTGGAGTTTAGTCCACGCCTCCTCTTGGGAATGGCTGGGATTGTCCCTGTTGGGTGTGCATGGGTACAGTCTGCACAGATCTTCACAGTTTACACAATGCCCACTCCCTTTATAATTAGGATGCAAACATTTATAAAATACAAGAATAAGATACCAGGAAGACTTTTCAGGACCTTCGGTAAGAGTGAGAAAAGGGGAAAACCAGATAAGTAAGCCTCGTAAACTTAGTCCTAGAATAATTGTATGAAAGAAGTGCCTACTAAGGAGGAAGTTGGGTTTAAGAGGTTGTACATGGAAAGTTTTCCCCCTACATGCTTTAAAAGGGAAAAGAATAGCCCTGGAAGGCCAAGCTTGATTACGTGCCGCCCTCCCATCTCACTGCTGCTTTGACACTCTGCTTGCCTCTCTCCAGCCACCCCCAGAATAGTCTCTTGTGTCTTCCTCCTTTAGCCAATAGAGCAGTGAGATCATGGCAGACTGGGCTCTGCCCAAATTGTTCACTGCTGTCCCAGCCCTCAGAAAGGGGGACTAATTGCATGGGACAGAGAGAACCTTGGTACAAGTAAGCTTACAATGGAAATTACCTGTTTTTTACTTAGAGCTGGCATTTGTTGAGCACCTGCCATGCGCCAATCACCCTGCATATATTGTCTCATCTGATTGTCTCACAGTGGTTGGGTAACCAGCCCTGCTTCACGAAGGGAAGGAACTGAGAGTGTGGGGCACTGAGGTTCCTCTGCTCCAAAGCCAGTCTCTCCTCAACACCCGGCTTTAAACCCCAGACAGGCACCATGTTGCTGTTTGAAAGAGAAATCTCTTGCTCCTCTGTATGAGTTCCCTGATCACATTTTTATTATGGCCTGCGGCAGAGAAGTAGGTTGCTCTCTGTGGGGTGACATTTAAGAAAACCAACTCCATCGAGCTTTCCCTTTGAATGTGTTGTCAGGGTACAAGAAGTCTTTGTTTGTCCTGGGCTATTTTGAAATAAAAGGCAGGAAACTCCCCTTCGTTTCTATATCTTGCATAGAAGTCATCAAAACAGAATTCTCTGTTCTGTGTGGTAGTCATGATTGAGGAAGCAGCTGTTCTGTTCGTGATGACCCAACCAAAGCCAGCAGTGTGGAGGCGGCAGGGATCCAGAATCGTCTGTTCCATCTGCTGGGTTTCCTTGCATTTGTTAAAAGTATTTGGTGTGGAAACTCTTTCCCTTCCCCACTGTGCCTCATGGGAAAGGCCAGAAGGGGGCTCTGCTGGTGAGGGCAGGGCAGACCCCAGCCCCACTCTGCTCCAGACAGTGGCACGGCCTGCTCTGTGGAATGGGTGGCACAGCCTCCTGTGCAGCCAGGCTGAGCAAATGAACCAGGTCCACCATCTCTCCAAGCATGTGGTTGGGAAGGCAGGCCTCCGCTGTTTGTGATTGGGAGTTTTATGGGTCTTTTTTGTTGTGCATAGAATTTCACAGTCTGAACTTTCTAGTCATTTTTAGACCTCTAGCTAACTCAGCATGAGCCGATGAATATGCATGACTGTGGATCTCTAAGGCCAAGAGAGTTTGCTTGGCTCTTCAAACCCTGATGTAAACTTAGTTGTCCAAGTGTTTCTGGGGGTCCGATAGCATCATGCAGACCAGAGATTGCACACTGGTGGTCTGGGGGCCAAATGTGGTCCTTAGACGTGATGTGTTTGGCTCACATATGTTTTGTAAATTTTTGAATTTCTTGACAACACTTAAAAATCAGGGGATTGTACAAAGAAGGCTTAACAAGCCAGAAGATTTTTTACTATTAGCCTGGACCCTCCTTCCCAAAGAACCCTGTAATGGTAGCTGTAGCCAGAGCTGTCTGCCGTGGACTGGGCATGTCTTCTGCACATCATCATCACAGTTCCTACCCAGTGTGCTTCACACGTTTATGTTCCCTGCTTGGCCCTGGAAGGCATTTTGAATTTGAGATCCTTGGAATGGATAAGACGTTTAGAAGATAGATTCAGATTTTCTGGCTCTCCAGGTTATTTGGCTCAGGGTGAGCCATAGTGAATGGCAGTGATTAGTAGAAATCCCCAGGCTGCTGTTTGCAGTGCTCAAGGTCATTGCCTCCATAATCCTGCTCACTGTTTCACCTGCAAGTAAACTCGCAAAGATAAGCCGGTACTCAGGGCAAAATGCTCCCACAATAACTGCTAATAGGAACTCTGGAAATACCAACATGCCTCTTAAGTCTTGGAAGCCAGTCTCAGCACAGGGGCCCTCCACCCCCTGAACTGCCCTGTGATGCCAAACGACCTAGGGATTCTTTTTGCCGCCTTCCCCCCTCCTCTGAAAGTCACTTAGGTGCTTCACTCTGTTTAATCTTCTTATCTGTAAGTGCCTTCCTGATTTTAATAGATGCTCCATGGTCTTTTTTTAAAATAAAGATTTAATCTTTAAATTCTCTTGACAGGCAGTCTAGCTGTCATGTACCAAGTAGATAACTTCTGTTGGTGTTAGAAATTTCTTAGGGTAAATGAAAACATGCTTCTCAGAGTCTTCTAGCTTATTCTTTCAACAGAGGCTCAGCGAAGCAAGTTGGAATAAAAACAAAGATTCTCCAAATGGTAATTTATATTTTTTCCAAGAAATGAATTTTTCTCTTCATATTCCTTCAAATATTTAACAGCAAGCACTCCTTTCATTTACCTTTTTCACTCAGCTCTGTTTTTTCCTCTTGCAGTGAATATTCTGCAACCTTTTTTTTCTTCTGATTCTTACATATATTTCACTGCATGGTCAGGCTTTGGGCTTCTTAGTGTCATTCTGGATTGTTTGCCGAATTTGAGAAATTTGGGCTATAAATCCCATTGCCTGAAAGCCCCTTTTCTCCCTCCCCTTATTTGCAGCAGAAACATGGCATCCTCACCTGCTTTCTTCTGCCCCTCTGGTCAGGCCAGTTTGTGCTTTGGGAGTTGGTACAACCCCTGATTCTGCCAGGCCAAGGGTCTAGAGAAGGGGCCCAAAGGCCCTGACCATACTTTGAGTGCATTCCAGGGACTGCTGAGAACTCCTCAAGGGCAAGGCCTAGGTCATCTTAATCTAGACTTCCAGGGCCTGGCCCAGGGCAAGTGCTGGGGTGGGCTGTAGGCCTCCCACCCCTTACTGACCTCATGGCTTTTGCAAGAAACTCAACCTTTATGGACCCCAATTTTCTCATCTACAAATTTGTTCTTCTATTCAGGATTCTAGGTACTGAATCCACTAAAACAGTGTTTTTCAAACTTTAGGGAGCATTAGATTCACCCGGATGGTTTATTGAACACTCATTGCTGGGTCCAACTCCTGGAGTTGCTGATTCAGTTGGTCTGGGGTGGGGACTGAAACTGCATTTCTAATGAGTTCCCAGGTGATTCTGCTGCTGTGGTAAGCCGCACTGTGGAAGCAGGTGCCAGAGGCCCCAGTATCTACCTCGGCAAGGGTGTGGGTTGGCCTATGCCGCTCTTGGCTGCCTGGCTTGTGGGCCTGATCTTCCCTTTTATTTTCCCACTGTGCAGTGACATACAGATATAAAACGTTGCTGCTTATTTTTCTGGGAAACTTGACCCTAGATGCCTAGAGATATTTCATTTTCTAGTCAGCCATTTTCATGGAAGCTGTTTGTCTTCAGACTCTCATTGTGATGGCCAGAGACACATGTATTTCCTCCCTTTAGGTAATTCTTTCACTTACTTACACACCCACTGTCCTTCCCTGTCCACCCTCTCCCCTCGACCCCCCACTTCCCCATCTGGACCCTGGATGCCAAAGGAGGCAGGTTTTGAGCTTTGGTTTCCCAGATAGGTTGATTTCCTTGTTCTCACCAGAGAGGCTGCTGGTCACAGATACATTGGGTGACACGCTGCTGATTGCCGCTGGGCCTCAGGCCAGGTTTCAGTCCTCTCAGGAGCCCTGAAATCAGTGTTCCCATGCAGTGGTGGGAACTGGGGTGCCAAACAATGTGCAGAATCAGCTGCTCACCCCTTCTTTCTCTTACCTGACAATAGTTGAGCCCAGCTGGGCTTCTGGAGGTGAAAGACCCTGTGGCAACTGGGGAAACTGAGGCCCAGAGCCAGGAAGTCCAAACAGAGTCAGCCAATGGTCGGATCTAAGTTGCTAGTGGTGGTTAACTGCCTACAAAGATTAGTTTCATCTCATTTTTGGTTTTTACTTATCTAGAGTGAATCTGAAATCACTGTTGGGCTTGCGCCTTTAGTTTAAGGTGATGGGCAGTCACTGTCTTTGCCTAGCTTTGCAGTTTTCCTTGCAGTTTCGCTTTGTGAAGGAGTGTCCTTCTTCCTCTCCTGCTCAAAAGCCAGGGGAAACTAAATCAGTCATGGTTTTGAATGGAGCATTTCTGTGCTGTTTTTCTCATTGCCTAGTACTCTGCTTTCCTCAGCTCCCAGCCCCCGGCAGCTGGAGCACATTGGCCCTTGTGCTTTCATAGCCACGAAAACACGTGGGGAGCGCGTGCACAGCACATGCCTTGATCACATATTTGTAACTCGGGAGTCCGAGACGATCGTGACATTCTCGTATGGGGCTGTGTGTGGCCACTCCCCTTCCCCAAGGGAGAACACAATTACTGTATTGTCTTTCAGCATTCTGGGTTAGCTACTTGGGTCAGGGCAGGGGCTGTTGGTATACTGGGAGATAGAAATAACTCTTTTGCAGCTTTGTACCCTTATGCTGCCATTTTATGAAAGGGGGAGGTTTGGGACACCCTGTCAGGATCCCCTGGGTCACCTGACTTTGTCCAGCTAAGTTAAACCATCAGCCTGTGTCCCTCATAGCTCAGCTTGTTGGCCTGGTGTTTAGGCAGGGCAGGTCTGATGGGGTAGACCTCTGAGACTTGGAGAGGAGCAGAGTGATCTGGAGAGTGGGGAGGGGAGTGGCGGCTTGAGGCTGCCCAGTGTGGCAAAGGCTCCATCCTGGGCCTTGTGAGGGGTGCTGGCATTTGGCCTGTTTGGGTGTTGTGGAGCTCCTTCCACCAGAAGCTTGGAAGAGACCCTCAACTTACAATTCCCTGTACCCCCCAACCCCAGCTTGCTAGGGTATCAGACATGTCACTTAGTGGCTACTTCTTAGAATGCCCTCACCCCATCACTGGCTATTGAACTCCTATCCATCCATTAAGGCCCAAGACTTATGCCACTTCCTCCAGGAAGTCTCCTCAGATCTTTACCTCCCT
This sequence comes from Cheirogaleus medius, assembly GCA_008086735.1. Lineage (NCBI taxonomy): Eukaryota > Metazoa > Chordata > Mammalia > Primates > Cheirogaleidae > Cheirogaleus > Cheirogaleus medius. The sequence goes on from VBSM01003144.1 coordinate 5,288,653, forward strand.
ACTTGGGATTACAGCTCACTCTGTCCTTGTGGCATTCATCATATCATGACATATTATGCCTTGTGGTAGACCTAATGGGACACTTGGCGTTTGTGTGAAATTAGTTGTATACATCTGCCTTCCTCCCTCAGTCCCTAGCACAGCCAGGCCAGTGAGTGTTGGGCTTGGGATGGGAATCTGATACCAGGAGGAAATAATGACTAAAGAGAAACACAACACAGGGTGTGCCTAAGATTTGCCCGTTCAACTAAAGTCACCTAGAAAGTACTTCTTGTTTCTGTATAAAAGTCTGTTCCAGGGAGCACAGCATCATATGTACATTTGACTCCTTTCAGCTGATTCTGCCTTCTTGCTCACTGTGGAGGCTCCCAGGACCTTGGGCCTCCTTGTCCCACCCAGGGTCCTGCAGAGGCCCAGACTGTTTAGGGCTGCCTGGCCCGGGGTGGTCCTGGAAGTGCTGCCTCGCTTCAAGCCCTAACTGCAGCAAGACTCTCCTAAAAGCAGAACAGAGGAAACAAAGCTGTTAGGGCAGCAGGGCCTGGGCTCTGGGTTTTCCCAGGATTGGTTGTGAGAAGGGCTGCCTGCCACCCTCCTGCCCTCCAGGGCTCTGATGAGTGCTTGCAGGTCTGAGGCCGTGTGAGCATTAGGGCCATAGATTCTGCTAGTCTCAGGGCATTTCTGTCATGCTTTGCTGTTGTGGAACCCAGACAGCTTCAAGCCCATCCCCTCTGTGGATCAGGAGGTACAATTCTTCAAATTAGTGTTAACGCAGTTTTGATAGCTGTGGGAAACCCCGGCAAGCAAGAGAGATTTCAGTACCTTTTAGCACCGAGAAAGCTGAGACTTGACTTAATGTGGTGAATGTGTTTTTGGTCAGCAGATATTTCCTGGGCAGCTCTTTATGCCAGGTACTGGGGACTAAGGTTGGGTTCGTGCCCTTTAGAAGCTCACAGTCTGTGGGGGTGACGGTGCTCCTGTGATTTGAGCTCTGCATGATGCACAGCAGTAGAGGACATGACTCAGTGTGGGTTGTGGGAGGCCTTCCTGGAGGAGGCGACACCTGACTTGAGTCAGATGAATGTAGATAGTCTGGAGGCAGAGGAGGCTGAAAGGGCAGCAAGGAGTGGGGGAAGCTGGCAGCAGGCTCTACCCAGAGGGACCAGCATGGAGGCCTGACACAGTGGAGGGTGTTTGAAGCACTACAAGTAATTTGTGTGTTTAATTTTTTAATTAGGCAATATGTGCATATGGTACAGATACAACAAAGCAGTTCTTCCCTCATCCCAGTCCCTAGCTACACGTCTCCTTCCTTCTCTGGAGGAACTCCTGTTGCCACTTTCTTGTTTATCCTCCCAGAGATGTTCCGTGCGTGTGCAAGAATATACAGGTGTGTGTGTGTGTTTAATTTATTTATAATTTTGGTTTTTAAAAAAATTATATATTTTTCACACAGGTAAATACCTACATGTGGTTCAAAATTCAAAACATACTTAAAGGTATTTCTTGAAGAGTCTCCTCTCAACTCTGTTTTCAGCCACCCATTTCCCCTCCCTGAAGACAATTGGTGTTAAGTTTCTTTTGTATCCTTCCAGAGACTTCTATGTTATTAGGACAATGATTTATTCAGTTTCACCCAAATGGGAGCTTACCAAAGCCCCTGTTCCTGATCTTTGCTTTTCCACTTAGCACTATACCAGAAGACAGCTTCATATTGGGCCATAATGAGCTTTTTGGAAAGCTGCAGTTTGTCCTTTGCATGGATGTCTCAGCATTTATTCATCCTGTCCCTCCTGTTAGGTAGTTAAGTTGCTTCTCATCTTGGCTTTGCCAAATGGTGTGTATTATTTTGCACATGCGCAGGACTATCTGTAGGGCAGACTGATTTGCATTTGAGGCTTATGTGGTTCATAGGGAGAGTGGTTGAGGATGACAGAAGAATGGCATCTTCTGTCACGGGCAGACAGAAGGGCACGGGCAAATTATGTTTTAGGTTCATTTCTCTAGAGGTTAACTTGCTCCTCTTTGTGGAAGGCAAGCGACTTTTAAATTGGGTTCCACTGAGTTTTCGGGGCACCTGTTTTATTTCCTCACTGCCTCCCATCAGTAACCCCTCTATGAAAGAGGACCAGGCCCAGTGTGGGCACTCGAAGTGTGGCTCACCCAGGGGTGTGGTCAGTATTGCTCCCAGAGACACCCTTGCAGACTCTGTCCCTCAAGCCACGCCCAGCAGCAAGGCAAGGCCAGCCAGGCCTGAAGCAGCCTGTGGTGCGGCTTTGCCAGCCCCGTCTGCCGGGGCCATGTGGATGCTGATGCCACGTTTGGGTACTCACTAGGCTTGTGCCTCATGAACATCACAGTTCTGGTCAGTGTTTTGTCTCTTTATTAATAATTGAATTGAGCAAGCATCTGCCCAGGCAGAGAACCTGCCAGGGGCAGGAGGGAGAGACCCCAAAATGATTTTGCACCCACCCCATGAAGGTCGTGATGCAGATTTCTGAACTTTAGAAGGCCACTTATTTTTTCATAATATTTGTTTTTAAAAATGTACTCTGCCTCTTAGTGCATCTTAATTTTTATTTCCCTCATGCATCAATCATAAATAATTTTTACCTCCTTGGGAGGAGGGACTGTGGCTTATGTATGTTTGTGTCTTCAATCCCTACCATAATCCCTGCAGGCACAAAATAATCACTCAATAATGGTTTGTTGAATGAATGAATACAATTGCCGATCACATTAGGGCTGACAGCATGCTATTAACTATTCATCAGGTGCACCTGAAACTTGGTTTTGGGGCTCAGATGCCAACTTCTGACCAGTACCTGTTAAATTTCATCCATGCTGATCTCGTCGAGTTATTCAGTTTGATAGCCTTTTTTTGTTTTTTAAATTGATTATTGTTATTTTTAAGTCTAAGAACATTGACCATCTGCACCACCCTCCAATCCTGCTGCTGATTGAAGTGGTCAGTGCTGGTAGTCTCCTGTGTAGCCTTCCTTCTCCTGTGCATTTTCTAACTCCTCCAGAGGATGCCAGCACAGGCCCCTTGCCACAGGGAGGCGAAGGCCAGTCCACTCCTTGGTTGGGGAGGTATGTGGAAGAGTGCCCAGAGGCCTGGCTTTAGGGTTTTGCTGCTGACTTAGTGAATGAGCTTCCTGAGAGCAAGGGAAGTCTGCAGCAAAACCTGGTTCAGATGACTTCATAGAGGGACTGTGACAGCTACAGCAGCAGCTGGCATGCTTGGCAGTTTATCAAGGACTTTGGGGTGTGTTACAGACAAACAACAGAATGAATCTTTGTTTCTTCTGGGGCATAGGCCATTTCTGATGAGGAAGATGATTTACTCATCTTTGGAAGTTGTGTTAACCCTTTCAGGATCTGAGTTGAATCTTGCTTTAGAGCTGTAAAGATAACCTGATTAAAGATCTGGAAGAGTTCACCTTGGCTTCCCAAGGTCCCTTGCTTCTAAGCCAGTGAATCTGGTTGGTTATGTTATTTCCTTTTTAACACCCCCTCCCCTAGGTCTTTGCTCTAAGTACAGAGGCCCAGGTGTCACATCCAGAGTGCTTAGAAGGAAGTGGAGAAGTGTTTGCAAATGAGGTACCCCTCTCTTCTCCTGCCCCCATGCCCTGCCAAAAAAATCAGAAAGGAGCTCAAGATCCAATGAGCAGCTGTTCTCCCAAACTTCTTATATTAAGTCCATGGCCAATTCCAAGTAATTTAGAGTCAAATGCCTGGACTTAGCTTTGAATTTGGATTTAGTGAAGCCCTTCTTAGCAGGAGGCTCTTTCTCAGTCTAAAGAGATAAGAGTCTGGTGCTGTTTTGGTCTATCTACAGATAGCTGGTGTTACACATATAGAGGGCTCTCTGCCATGGTGCTGCAGCTTATGGTGGCAGTGGTCTTAGTAGAGTTTATCCTGTCCTTCAGAACCATCCTCCACATGAGGTACCAGCTAGATAGCTTTGGCAGTTTGACCTGAGAGGTGTACTTGTCATATGACAGACCTGTCAGGCAGCTTGGAGTCTCTACAGTTTTCTTTTGGTAGATAATGGCGTCTTGAATATGTGGTTAGTAGAGCTTGCATTATGATGTGGGGGTAGGGGGAGAAGGCAGAAGGCTTAATGTGTGATTGGTTAGCCTGTGTGAATAATTTTTACAGCAGATCTTTTAAAATAGGTTAGTAGAGATGAGTCAATCAAATCAGGAGGGGGAAGTACTGAAGTGTTAGCTGAGGTTGACATTCTTCCAGTTGGTAGGGTGGGGGTAGGGAATGGGGGTACATGAGCAGGTGTATTTTCCAAGTTCAATCCTTAAGCCCATGGGGGCATCTTGGTGTCTTTCAGTGAAGCTGACAAAATTCTGAATGACAGGAGTTTCTTTGAGGGCCAGGAAGTTAGCCATTGACCAGTTTTGCCACCTTTATCTCTTACCTCCCAGGACAAGAATCTGCTTTTCCTTTACAAAATGTTTATGGACTCTTAGAGAGTAACACTGTCTCCCTTCTGCAGGACAGTCCACCCCCGAGCCCAGGCTACACGCATGGCTTTCCTACCAGTGTGGCTCAGTCCCTCAGCAGGCAGGGAGAAGTATTCCTGTTGGCAGCCACACACCAGTGCTGCTCTCACAGAACCCCCAGGGCCACTGCTTGGAGGGAAGGTAATCTCTCAGCAGCTGGTACTTGGAACACAGCTGGGAAGACAGTGATCTCTTTATCTCTGAGACCTGGGGGCTGGTGGCCCCAACACATTGGTCCAGGACAGTATCAGAAGTATCACACTTGAACACGAGAGGTGATGCAAGACAGGACCAATGAGCCCTGTAAGAACTGTGCAGACGCGAGAGCTACCAGGTTGCCTGTCTTCCACCCACTGGGTCCTCCCGCTCCCGACTCGTGACCGCCACTTGTGGCCTCCTGCTCCCAACTCTGCTGTATGGGAGGTCATAGCTGAGGCACTAGATAGCAGCAGGTAAGGATTCGGCCTTTGCTATTGTCCAGTTTCCTGGGACTTGAACCACAGGTCAGGTTTGAGCAGGACCAGGAAGGCCAGCCTGCAAAAGCCCACCATAGCAGTTGCTCCGGGACAGGCATCATGAGCTCTTACTGTCCTTTCTCGCAGTTCACACAGCACCTTCAAGTCTGTCGATTTTCATGTTCTCTCAGGGTTCCTGTTTGTGTGTGATAGGTGAGGAAACTGAGGCTCAGAAAGGCATAAAGACTTGGCTAAAGCCACACAGCTGATGTGTGGCTACACTTAGACTGTCACCACTTAGAAACAGAGCTTATCTGGCCCAGCATCCCGTTTGACAGGTGAAGGAACTAAGGCCCAAAAAAGGGAGATGACTTGGCAGATGGGGCAGAGCTGGTCAGTGGCATTGCCTGGGCCAGAAGCCACATCTCCTAAGTCCTGCTCTATTAACACAGGCCATATAGCCTCTTGTTTGGGCTGCTTCACTCTTGCTTTTGTTTTTAATTGTTTTTTTTTTTTTTACCCCTCTTGGTTTTTAATCATGGTTGAGTAAATTCAGTGTATGCATAACTAGGTCTGACTGAAGAACAGGTCATGGTTGTCTTAGGCTAAGTGGCTTAACGTTGCAGTAGATTATCTTTGGGGCTCTTGCTGTCCCCTCGTTGTCCTCTGGTTCTGCCCATTCTTCCCGTTACCTGCTTTGGAGGAGAAGGCAGGATCTAGCTCTGTGCCCGCTCAGTGAGTATTAGTTCCCTCCTTTCCTTACCTCCTGTCCTTCATTTCCTTCCTTTTAAGTGTGTTCAACAAGTTCTAGTCTATAGCAAGCTCTTCTTTCATGGCGTTTGGTGGGTTAAAATGACATGAACGGTAGTAAGAATTGTGCTTATAGGAAACTCATCTGTCAGTTATTTCTCATTGATAAATGAGCTCTTGACAAGTCATGCATGCAGTTGGCTTCAGTTTCAAGAAACAACATGGGCTGTCTCGTTCCCATGTTCAGATTTGTTTTGGCTTTGGATCTCAGCACTTTTATGTCCCTGAATAATGTCATTCCTCCCCCTCTTGAAATGTTATTTGCTTAAAAAAGCAGAAAATCCCTACAACACTGAGAATGACTGAAAAGTCCTGGAGAACAGAGTTCCGATTTGGTTCAGCAGCTCATTTTACTGTTTTGTTTTGTTTTTCTCCCCTCCATTAAGAGAGGCTCACTCACTGGACCACTTTGTTTAGCCAGAGGCACAGGATGAGTCCCTATTTAGCTATGCAATGTGACTATCAGTCCTTCCCAAATGTGGGCCTTCAGTGACCTTTGATGACCTGAAGGACTAGGTCAGGGAATATATATTAATCATAGTTACTGAAGAAAACACCTCCAAGGACCTACCTTGCTCTGGAGCAAGTGATAAGGGATGAGGTGAGTATGGCCTCTAAGGACAGCAGATGCTCTATTGCTTGCAGTAAGAAAGCATCGTTCGCCCCACTGCCCTGCAGCCCAGTCCCAGGAGCGTGGTGCTTAGGGGACTCAAAAGCATGTTGCCTGCCTCCAGGAGCTCATGCTGTAGCTGTGAAGACAAGATTTTAAAAAGCCAATTCATAGCATTTAATAAGGGCCTATTCTCTGCTAGGAATTGTGCCCACCTAAGGATTTCAGTACTTCTGAGGACATTTTTGTAGTACCCCACCTTACAGGGCATTATCTCCTTAACCTTCTTCTATGTGAAGTGGGCAGAACAAGGGTAACTCCTTACATATTATGAAGGAAGAAAGTGAGCTCATTGAAGTTCTGTAGCTTGTGCAGTCTCACAGCTCATCTGGGACAGAGCTGCGAAGTGTGGCTCCTAGACTCGCTGTTCAGTGCTCTTCCTCAGCTTTGATAGTGACTGAGCAGATGGACATTGATCAGGTTCCTGCTGTGGGCAGACTCTGTACTGATGCTAGAGGATGACTGGGGCAGGTAAACACCTAGGCTGCACACGTGGAGGGGAGGGCTCCCCACAAACTCCCTAGAGGTGAACTTTGAGAGAAGGGCAGGATGGGCTGTGGTGCAGGTGGAGGTGGGATGTAGAGGCCCCGGGGAGATGGGGACCGATGGACCCAGATTCTAGCTGGGTTCACAAGAAGCCAGTGCAACTCTTTCTGGGCCTGGGAGCACCCTGAGTTTCCTGGGAGACACTTCACCTTCTACATGGCTCTCAGCATGGCTGCACTTCCAGGCAGCTAAGATTGGAAAGGAATGGATTCATGTCCCACTAACACCCTCTCCAAGATACCCCCCTCCTCTGCCCACTCCTCATCTGGAACCCCTAGAGCTGTGTTTCAGTACTAAGTTCCAGGAAGTTGATGGCCTGGGATGTCTCAGGATGAGCTGTATTATAGAGTGGGTGTATTGTAAACTCAGTGTCTGTGCTTCCAAGTTTGATCATTTAACTGAGAAATCAAGTAATTATAGAATAATTATGATGAAACTTACAGATCTTGGAATAGAAGGGTCTAGTGGTTAACACAAAGACTTTGAAGTTCAGCAGATGTGGATTGAGTCTTTGTTCCTTGTTCACAACTGGGTGACCTTGGGCCCGGGCACAGTTTCTCCTTCTGTAAAATGGGATAACAATAGTATCCCCCTATGTCTGAGGACACAGTAAGCACAGGGCCTGGCACTGTTGCTATGGCTATTATTTTCTTCTTTGTGTGCAGGTAGTGTTAAAAGGTAGACTCTGTCACTCATTATTTCTGAAAATATAGACCAAGAGGAACAAGGAAAATGGTTGTTAAAAAAGTATATTTTTTCCTATTGTAGAGTTTTCCTTAAATCAGTAATCCTTGGTATTGAGCATGTCCTTAATGTTAAAGTATTGACCAAAGAGGTTTTATTTGCTTCTCTTTTTCTGTCTGCGTACTGGAGGTGGTGATGGCAGATCTGTCTTTTGTCACTTACCTTTCAGTAGGACCTGAAGACCTGGGAACCTGGGCTGAGGGAGTAAGTTGAAATGTTGGCTGTAGTATGGGAAACACATTCTTGGGTCCTGTCCTGTTTGAAACATCAGACTCTTTCCAATATCAACTTGGTCTGGGAAAGTATAGGCTCTTGATAAAATTCCTAGGCAGCTTTTAACTTTTATCCTTTAAACTCAGATGACTTAGTTTTACAAGCAGCAAGCAAAAGCATCCCCAGGCAGATTAAATTCCCTCTCTTGGCGGATACGAAGCCTGACTGCTGACTGCAGGGCCCAGCTCCCTTCTCAACCCTTCTCACACTTTTGGTTTGTCACAGAATCTGGCAAAAGACAGCATGACCCACTAAGAAATGCACTTCCTCAAATGTTCATAAAGTTGCTTCTAGATCCTGTCTACAGATTGCTTTTGTCACACCAACAACTGAAGTTCCAAAAGTTTAAAAGTGCACGAGGCCTTCCTAAAGACCTTGTGGAATTGCTGTTTTCCTCCCATTTCCTTTGCTTAATGGGAGGGGGAAATGGAAGCTCTGAGAGCAATGACTTCCACAAGCCATCAGGAAAACCACCGTCAGTGGGCAAGTTCATGTTTAAGTTTTGATCTGAGTCTTGTTTTTAAGGCAGTAAAACTAATGTGTGCAAGTAATAAGTACAGGCTAAATAAAGACACTAAAAGAAGGAAAAGTTTGTCTTGACAATTTCCAGTGTTGTCAGTTTCTTTTCAGGGGATAGCCCTTCAAAATGCATTACAGAAGCATTGGGGTAAACTCCTCTAATCTTCTTAAGATTTATGTAGAATTGTAGAGTTTGTAACTTTTTTGCATGCATTAATTCATTTAGCCTGCAATCCTCTTGGAGTGGAACCAGGTTTCAGATCACAGTGGTATCAGCCAGCTGTGTTCAAGGGCTGCAAACAAGTGAAGGCACATTGAAGACTGCAGAACAAAAGCAAGAAAATTTCATGTTAGGAAGGAGTTGTGTGAGGGAGCAGAGTTCAATCCAGGCCTGCCTTCCCAACCCGGGAGAGCAGGATGGGGAGGCAGGCCTGGATTGAATTCTGGCCCTGGCCTTGCAGGTTGTATGATACTAAGCAAATGACTTAATTTCTTTCTTGGAGCCTCAGTCTTCTCATCTGGAAAACAGGAATACTAACAGCAATACCTATTCCTAGGAATATGAGAGGATTAAATGAGATGAGCCCAACCTGTGGCTGATGCTTAGGGAGGTGGGAGGTGGAGGTGAGGGTGGAGGGCTGTGCCGGAAGTGCAGCTGCATGGGGGCACAAGGGGTTGGAGATGGGCTCTGGGGCAGGTGACCACGGCAGCAACTGCCCACGTGTGTACCCTCCTGTTTTAGGCACATTGCTGGGGAGCTTGAGGCTGTTCTTGGGCAGTTGCACTTTTGGGATGGGCAGGGACCCTCTGCCACCATGTCTGCCCCCAGGGAATGTAAGGGTGGTCAGGGAAGTGGAGTCACAGATCAGTGGAAAGTCTGACTTCGCCCTTTACTCTTTCGGTGGAAATCCTGCTGAAGATGAGTCACCGAGTAGTGGCTGTTGGAGTTGAAGCCAGAGAACACTGTGTCCCCATGATCAGGTTGGGGTGCCAGCTGAGGGGAGCTGCTTTGGCAGACACTGGGCAGCCCCGTGTGTGTGGAGGGTGGGAGGGGAATGTGGGGACAGAGAGCCGGGTGGGAGGCTCTCAGTCTACCATGCACATTGCCCAGGGAGTCACAGCAGAGAGGTGGGAGGGAAATGTGGGGACAGGGAAGTGACAATATAAGATTTAAATACAGGTCAGAGAAGCTACACAAGAGATGCCAGGATGATGCTGATAGAAGGGAAGTGCTTACCACAATTGCTACTTGTGTAAAGAGGAGGAGTGGACACCAGTGTCTGGAGCCTTCTCTGTGCTGAGCTCTTTTATAGGCATTTTCTTACTTAAATCTTGCAGCGACCCCCAGGACAAAGGTATTATCATCCTGTTTTAAAGATGAGGAAACTTAAATCCAGTACCTTGCTTAAGGGGAAGGCCAGAGCTGTGAAATTCCACAGCACACACACATCTCTCCCCACACACCACCCCCCACGGCCTCCCTGGTACAATCAGATTTTAAAAAGTTTTAAAATTTATACATAATACAACTTATATTTTTAGTGTTCTTTGAGTTTCGACAAATGCATAGATCAAGTGGGGTTTATTTAAATTTTTTATTTTGAGATAATTTTACATTCATGTAATCACAGGAAATGATCCAGGGAAATCTTGCGTACCCTTCACTCAGTGTCCCCCAGGAGGAACATCTTGCCAGACTGTAATGCAACATAACAAGCAGGAAATTGTCACTGAGACAGTCAGGATGCAGAATATTGCTGTTTCCACATGCGTCCCTCCTGTTGCCTCTAATAACCACACCTACCCCCTTTGTTCTCCACACCCCCATCCCAAACCCCTGGCAACCACCAGTCTCTTCTTAGTCTCTAGTTTTGTCATTTTAAGGATGTGATATATTAATAACTGGACTCACACAACAGTTAACCTTTGGGGACTGGCTTTTTTCACTTAGCGTAATTCTCTGGACATTCATCAAAGTTGTGTGTATATGTGGTTTGTTCATTTTTATTGCTGAGTAGTATTCCGTGGTGTGGCTAAACCACAATGTGTTTGATCGTTCACTTGGTGAAAGGCATCTGGGTTGTTTCCTGGTTTGGGCTATAGTGAGTAAAGCTGTTATGAACATTTGTGTGAGGGTTTTGTGTGAACATAAATCTTCATTTCTCTCGGATAAATGCTAAGAAGTGCTATTGCTGGGTAGTTGCTTGAGTGGGCTTTTGAAGGATACCTTTGGGATGGAGAGGCAGGCACTGGTGGCAAGTGCAGACCTGGGAACTGGGCCACCAGGATTCAAATCCTAGCTTTGAACCCAAACTCTGGACGAGTTGCTTCATACAGCTGTAAAATGGGTTAATTGAACCTGGCTTGTAGCTAATGTGTATAAAGTACCCGGTACACAGTAGGTACTCAGTAGATGGAAGCTGATTTTAATATAGGTTAAAAGAGAGCCCACTAGACCAAAGCGGGATCTGTGCCCCAGAAGTGGCCCATGGGAGGGCTTTGTCAGGCTTCCACTTGTGCTTGTGGGAGTGCCCAGTTACTGTCTTTCCTGAGGCCATGCCCCTGGCTTCTCCCTGAGAAGACCCTAGCCCTGTTCTCCAACTGGGCTCTGAGTCTCTCGGTGGGTGCCAGCATTCCTTGATGAAGTTGGCCAGGCCCATGCCACGGATCAGAGGAATCTCAGGGAATTCCAGATTGCGCTGGGCTCTGCTGTTCTGATTCGCCTCACAAAGTCTGAGAATATGCCCAGATTATTTCAGATGTTACTGTGATTTAGCCCAATTCCAGGAATGTGTATTTAATTGTTATGGTGTGTAAGGCACTGTGCTAGGTGTTGCAAAGGATTTGGAAGAAATTGCTCTCTTCCAACAGACCAGAGCAGCCAACTCCAGCCTCTGGCCTCTTAAGGGATCCCCTATGGCTGCCTGATAAGGTCTGTGTTTAGTGTGGCACTCAGAGCCCTTGGTCTGGGTCGAGTCTGTCTCCCCAGCTCTTGCCCTGCTGTGCCTCCATGCCCTGTGTGGTAGCCCCTCGCGAGCTCACGTGCCCCACACACCGATCCAGCCAAGAGCCACACTTTGCTCACCGTCTTCCTTTTGCCTGGATGCCCTTCTCCTTCCTTTTGAAGTCTTGCCTGTTTTTAAAAAGTAAATAAGTACCGTGTGCATGGGATGGAATATTCAAACAGCACGGAAGACCACGCTGTCAGTATTTCTCTCTCCGGAACCGTAGTTGCCTCCTCCATGCAACCATGGTGTGGAACCATACTGGACTCCCTTTTGTTGCCTTTTTCACTTTATACAGAGTGTCTTGGAGATTGTTTCATATCTGTACCGTTAGAATGGCCTCATTAAAGTTTTTTTTTTTTTTAAGGCCACACAGTATTCCTTTACGTAATGATACCATAATTTATTTAACCAGTCCCCTGTTCATAGGTGTCTATCTTGTCCCCGCTCTTGGGCTCTTACAGACAGTGCTGCATGTCTTTGGCCCCTGCGCAAATGAGTCCCTTTAAGACCCAACTCTGGTGCGTGTAGTGCCTGGTTCACAGCACTCTCTGTCTGAGACCTCTAGGACAGGGATTGTGCCATGCCTCCTGTCTCCTTTCACTGCCTGCCATGCCACCCGGGACTAAGGGTGCTTATGCTGCCGCTGGGAGCCCTGGTCCCTTGTAGGGGCTCTGGTGGGGATGGAGCTGGCGAGTCACTGCCCCAGTCTCGCTTCCTGCTTTGTGCAGAGCTGCGTCTGGATGGGCTGACGGGTTTCCATGGCAACAGATTTCCACAGTATCATTCTTACTGGCCTCCTATTTCACCAGAAGGATGGGCCATAATATAGCCAGGCCCCTTTGATGAATTTAGCTTGTTTCCTTTTAAACAAATTTGAGAGGACGGCTGCTTTGCTGTGCACTGCTGAGAAAGGGTCTGGACTCAGAGGCTCCCCTGTGAAACTAAGAGCAATAGCTGCTATTTATTGAGCAGTTACTTGAATGAGCTAGGCAGTGAGCAAAGAGCTTGAGTTCTATTTTCATAAGGTACAATAACCTCGTGAGGCAGGCACTGTTGTCCCTATTTTACAGAAAGGGAAACAGCTCAGAGAGTAACTTGGCAAAGGCCGCTTAAACAATATATTTCAAAAGTTGAGATTACAACCAGGTATGCTTGACTCAGAACCTGAGCCTGTAACCACTGAGCCTACCTGGCTTCTTAGAGAGGAAAGAAATGGAGTAGGGAAGGGGACAGGTCGCCCCCCCCTCCCCCCAGGCCTTGTGCCAGTGGCTGGCTGCCCCATAACTGAATTAAAGCTCACACCCAGAAAGGGGATGGCCGCCATCAGGCCTCCACCACGAGGCGGCACAAAGGGCCCCATTGAAGGGTGAGTTCAGGAGCACCCCTCCTGGCCCGCTCCTGAGCCAACATCCAGGGGGCCGGCGGGCATTTCCAGCTCAGCTGTCTGGCCAAGACTTGGAGGAGTGGTCTGAAATTCCTTCCTTGAACAGATCCCTCTTGGTTAGAACGTGTAGCTTCTAGACTGATGTGGTATTGAAAGAGCATCAGGTCTTGCAGCATGACCTGGGACTCTCATACTCCCCTGGGCCCCCCTTCCTGAACAGTCAGGCCTTGAACATGTATTGATTTCCCTCCTCCCCTTGCCTGCTTTTGCACTTTGGATGAACCTTGTTTTCGAAGAACAGTAGAAGGTAATTTTCCTGTGCTTGCCAGCTGGCCCATAATTGAGCAATTTCAATAACACCCACTGTAAAGTCTAATCGAAGTAAACAGGAAAATATGATTTACAATCTGGACAGCAAGTAAATACCAGGGTGCAATTAATTTTTACATAGAGCAGCAGATTCTGAAACATTTTCCTGTGCTGAACAGTTTGTTTTTCATTACAGATTAGCAGCTGCTTTTCCATTTATTTATTACTATTATTGTTATTTTTTTCTTTTTGTTGGTGATCTTCAGATTCCTTGTGTCTATGTGTCTTTCCTTGAAGGTTTAACCACAGGAGGATGGGATGGGGAAATAGGACCAGGGACATTAATTTGTAAGGAGTGATTTTTTAAACCAGAACTGAAGGCTGCACTCTTTCATCATTTGCTTGGGGAAGTGATGGTGGACTGGGGAGAGCGTGTGGGTGGGCTGTGCAGGACGGGATACCGAGGGGATCCTGTCTCTGCTGGAAGCTCACTCGCTCTGGTTCATTCTGGGGAGGAAGACAAAGCTACAGAGGCCCCTGGTGTTGCAAGTATGTTGATGTTGAAACGTGGTACCTCCAGGGGTAGGAAATGTGTACCTTTAAGTGGGCCCTCCAGATTTTCCCAGTAGCTTCTGTTCATGACTCGGGGAGAAGGGGAGCCCATGTGCTGACTGTGAATACCCAAGGCCAGTTGGCTGCCCAAGGGCTGACCCCTTCCTTGTTTGATGCAGGGATGAAGTGTGTTATGACCCTCAGCGTAACTTAATGTGTCCTAATGTATGCTGAAGCTGCCTGTAAAGCCAGCTCAGTGATAAGCTGTCACACGACTAGAGCACACTGTAGGGACATCAAATTGTTAGCCACCCAGACCCTGAATTTGATCTTAAAGGTATCACATGGCTAGACCCAAATTTGTTGCTCTACCCACCAGGGTGTTGGCTTTTAGGGATGGCCTGAGGCTGGCATGGGGGTAATTGGTGGTTCTGAGAAGGTGATTCTGGGCCTTGGTGACCCTCCCAGAATGTATCTCCTTTAACAGGGAGGTGTGCTTCCATTCCCATGGGGTTTCCAGTGCCGGGGAGGGGCTGCTCTCTCAGGGCCCTGGTCTTCCTTAGTCCTGAATCCCTTTGCCTTTCTTTTGTCTTTCCAGGGAGTCGACCACACTGGGCCATTTCCCAGAAGGGCCCCACCTGAGGGTGAGTGGCTGATGGGGAGCTGTTTCTGCTGACGTCAGTCACCTAGGAGGTGCCCAGGCATCGCCTCTGCCCAAGTCTTCCCAACTGAAGATGGCTCGTTCCCACCCTGGGACAGAGCCCAGTGCCTGAGGTCCTTACCATGGTGATGGTCCTGAGTAAAAGCCTCAGTAACCAGGGAGCTGACTCCATAGCATGCAGGGACTTCAAGCCTGAACTGGTAAGAATGTAGCAGGCATCATTTCTTTGACCTTTTGTGAGGCGTGATGCCCAGGTTGGGTATGGACTGAGCATCCAGGCCTAGGAAACTGAGTCCAAAGTGCCCAAGAGCAGACCTCTGTGAGACGGTTTAGGCTGGGCCACAGGGCAGAGGAGCCCAGAGCTTGCCTAAGTACTTGCAAGAAGGAAGTAGCTCAGTGCAGATTAGAGGGCATCCGGTGAGTGGGGAGGGAAAGGCCATCACCCTGCTAAATAATACCAGGCATGGTTCTGCCATCCTGCCAGGCTGAGGCCGACATTCCTTCTGTTTCCACCCTATAAGAGGAGGCGGGGTGGTGCCTTGCGTGGGGGCCAAGATAAGGCCATACCTCAAATGGGTGGTGCCTTGCAAGAGCTGCTACCGCAGGAATTTCAAGAGTGGGAGATGATGGAGAAAGAAGGCACAGTCTGGCAGCCAAGGTGGTGGGCAATGGGGACATCTGCCCTTTGGCTGCCCTCTTCCAGAGTTGTCCTCTGACCAAGTGGTAGTGGGCTGAGGCAGAGGCAGACCACGAGCAAAACAACCCTCGGCGGCTGAATCCCCGTCAGCAGCCCCACCCTTCCTTCCAAGCCCAATTCCTCAGAAGTAAATGGGGGCTGTGCCCCTGCAGAGGGAGCATGAAGAAGTGACATGCAGGCATAAATACTCTTGTGCGGTAGTTTTATGGATAAGTCCTCGGAACTCTCAGCAGCTTCTGTGGTCTGGAAGGGGTTACTGACCAGGATCATGTCGCCCAGGAACCCCTCCTGGCACCCTTCACAGCCCCTGGTGAGAACTCACATAAGCACTTTTGGGGGATCCATTCTCATGCCAGTGAAAACCAAGCCTGGAGCAGACAGATCTAGGTCTCTGACGCTGGCAGGAGCTTGGGGAAGCCACTGAGGCCTTCACAGAGCACCTTCTGTACGTTGGATGCTGGGCTGGAGGAATTCAGGAAACAAGATGAATCAGAGCTGGGCCTTACACTTCTTGCCCTTGTGAAGCTCCCAGTCTAGAGGGGGATAGTCTGGCCAGATGTGAATACAGTGACACTTCAGGATCCCATCACCCGTAACTAATAACTGCAGCGCATGTTAAGCCCAGGATGTGTAGAGTAGCGGGGCTGGTGTAGTTGTAGCATATCAGGTTGTAGCACATCATGGAATAGGGATATTAGATTTGGCCTTGGAGGATGCGTAGAAGTGGCTTAGAAACCGTGTGGTGCAACCTCCTCGTTTTATAAACAAGACAGCTGCAACCTGGAGGGGGGCAGTAACTTCCTCGCTAACTCTGCCTTCTCCCCTCCTGCCAGCCCTGCTTCCTGGTTATGTGTTCAGGCCTCTTCTCTCTGGCTGGTGTTTGGACACTAGTCTCAGTGGACTTCTCTGCCTCAGGTCTCTCCAGCCCGTGGCATGGCAGCAGTGCCACTCTGCTCATGGGCTGCAGCCTATGAGGCCTGCAAGGGGGCCTGCGTGCCTGTCCTGACCCAGCCTCAAGGACAAGGACCCAGTTCAGCTCCTCTCTGTGTCCCCAGCACTGCCAGTGTGGGCAGAGAGCAGGCACGTAAGGTGCGTGTGTTTGATGGCAGTCTTGGACATTGCAGCAAGGAGTAGAACTGCTACCACCATCCATTCGTTTCCAGTGTGCATTTGGTGAATATCTGTTACTGCATTACTTGTCACTACCCCACTGCCACCACCCTGGTTCTTCCTGCTGTCTCCTCTCATGTGGATTCTGTGGTAACTGGCCCCCTGCTTCCAGCTCTTTTAACCTGTTCTCCACCCAGCAGCCAGAAGGGATCCCTGTCAGATCTGTCCCTCCTCTTCTCAGAACCTTCCACTGGCTTCACATCTAACACTGAGCACATTGCAAGCCCTTGCTAGGATGTGTGAGGCCCCACATAGTCTCGTCCATGTGACTACTCTGACTGCATCTCTGCCACCCTCCCCCCTTGCTCTGCTTAGGCCACACTGGCCTCCTTGCTCCAGCGTGCCAAGTGTGAGCCTGCCCCAGGGCCTTTGTACTTCTTCCATGGTGTGGAGCTCTCTCCCCATAGCAAGACTCTCTGTCTCCATCCCTTCTTTCTCTGGCCACTCAGCCTAAAATTTAATTCTGCCACCAGCCCGCTGCCCTTCTGTCTTCTGTCCCTATCTTTTTCCCTCTTAGGCAGTTGTTACTCTAACGTTTTACCTGTGGGTCTTGTTTGTTGAATGACTGCTTATACTAGAATGAGAGCTTCGTGAAGGCAGGAAATGTTGTTTTCTTTGCTTGTTGCTGAGTACCCAATGCCTTACACCAGGGCCCACCGTGTGGCAGGTGCTTGGTGGGTACTTGTGCTGTTGGTGAGTGGACAGGTCCCTGCCTCCCGGCTACTTTTCACTCACTATTGTTTTAATCCCTCTCTGGCTGCTGCTCAAGTTTAGGGCTTGATGGGTGTGACTAGAGTGGCTCTGACCAGAAAGGAGCAACCTTGAGGGTGAGGGGCCATCTGTAGGTCCCGAGGGAGGAGCCCTTCCTGGGTGCTGTTGGCCACCTCTGAGCTTGACCCCTCCTCAGCGTGGGGCTGGCTGGTGTTTGCTGCAGAGCTGGTTCCAGGGCACATGGGCCTGAAGTCAGCTGAGTTGCTCTTCTAAGAGATGCAGCCTGAGCCCCTTCCAGGAGGAGCATGGCCTCCCACCCCTATCCAGTGTAGGAAGACGCATCTTCTCTGAAAAGGAGAGCAAGCCAGGGAGAGCTGTGAGCTTGTCGGAAGGGATTCTACAGTGTGCACTCTTGCTGCCTCACAGATTAGCATCTTTGCTTTTTTCCCAACCTCTCCTTCTCCTTCTTGGAAAGTATCCTTCTTTTTGCTGCTTTTTGTTTTTGGCTGATCCGAAAACCACCCAGCCCGGTGCCTTGGGTGCATCTGTCTTCCTCCTCCTCTTTTCTCCCCTTGGCTCCAGATGGGAGGTCAGTTGTAGGGAGTGGCCCCTTCGGAGAGGGGCTTTCTCATCAGTCACTGTGTGGCCTGGCCCAGCCCAGTGCTGCTTGCAGCGTGGCCAGCAGGCAGGCGTAGAGAGCTCTGCTGTGCCGAGTGCCTGGGGAGGCTGCTTACAGAGGTCCAGTCACCCCTTCCCTCTACCGGAGCCGAGGGCAGGCCATGTCCATCTATACCCTGTTAGACAGGAAACTGTGGCTCAGAGAGCTCGAGGGAGGGGGCGCCAGGGCACAGATGTCAGTCCAGGCCCTCATCTTCTCTGCCCAGTGCCTTCCTGCTTGGGCCTCAGCTCTGGAGGCTGTGATCATCTCAGGGCTTCTTTGGGTCTTGGGGAAAGATGCACGCTGTAAATAACTGAAGAAAGACCCAAAATAATCTGCCTAGTGATGACATCTGTGAGACAGAATGTACGATAAGCTGATGTTAGCATTTGCTTTGAACAGCCTGCAAAGGTTCAGAGGAAGCTGATGGGGTTTTGCTTTAGCTTCCTAAACTGGTAACATCATCCTCATGTAAATACCATCAAAATAGCAACAGGAAAGATGGAAAATAATTTTTTTTTTGTTTTCTAATCAGACTAAGATGATAACAAGTGGAAGTTTAAGATTGAAAAGAAAACATGATTTGGAGGAGGGAGGCTGGGAAATGCTCTGCACAAGCATCGGAATTATGGGAGCAGGCCCCAGAGACATGCTTCAGTCACAGAGGAGAGAGAGTCTAAAACCTTAGGGGAAAGGCATGTGGGTCCCTGGAGCCCTGGGTGTCGTGGCACACCAGAGGGGCAGCCCACAGTGCTTCCTCTGAGGCTTGCTGAGGAGCAAGAGGACTTGGCCTCCCTCCCTGCTCTCTTAGGGGTCCGTGTCATGGTTCTCTCGTTCTTTTTAAAAAAACTAAATGCTAGTGACAATGTGACTTTCCGTCCTTCTGAGAAAGGTGTAAGGAAAAAGGAAAAAAGGACTGACAGACTCTCAGCATCTACCATTTGCCAGCATGGGAGCCCACTTGCTTGGGGAGAGATGGCCTGAGGGCGAAGGCTGCGCCCACAACCATGGCTTAGCTTGTACAGTCGGCAGGCATGACTGCCTGGGCCCCTTTCCCCCGCTGTGCCCTGCTGCTTTCCTCTGCCAAGTGGGCTCTTCCTTCCAGTGTTCTAACATTAGCTGCTCCTCTGGACGGCAGCCCAGACATTTGACCTTGGGAGCACTGTGCTCCCTCAGCTCCTTCCCACACGCCCACGCTCAGGCCAAGGGCCTGTTCTCTTATTTCCAGAGTGACCACCTCCCTTGACCAGGCCTGGCCTTCTCTCCCCAGCTGGTCTCCCAGCCCTCTCTTAAGTTCTGGAGACCAGAGGGAACTGATGACCGCCTGCTCCTGGGCAGAGGGTGGTATGTGGCTCCCGGCTGCCTGATTTTTCCCACAACCACCAGCACTAGTTTTTTGGAGGGGCTGATCTTGTAGGTAGAACAGGTACTTCCTTCTCCTTCTGTGCTTGTCAGATTAGGATGCCAGGGCTAAGTTATTTACCTGGTCCGAAGAGTTAGTGGCCACATCAGGCCTTGTATCCAGCTGCCTGGGCGCTGGGGATCTTCATACTTTTGGTCACACCGAGTTGGCACTTTGGGTGCAATAGCCTCAGCCAGGATCTCTGGCAGGACACAGGCTGGCCTGAAGTTGGAACTCAGAGGTGCACACAGAATCCGAGGCAGTCTGATACCTTTCACCCTGGGCAGGCAAAGATAGTAAGGGACCCACTCATGCTTTGGCTGACCTCAAAGTGTCGTGAGTCAGGACTGCTGTATCTCCGTCAGCATCTTTGTGAGTTTCCGCCTAAGGACACTTCCCTTCCCAGCTTCTCTGTCTCATCCTAGGCCTGGATCTCCCTTCTGCCACGGTCTCACCAGGTTCCATTTTGGAAGCTCATACTCCAGTGCAGAGGATGAGCTGCTCCCTATTGCAGTGTGGCTCCCTGTAACACTACGTTAGGAGAAGGAAAAAGCAACTTAATTGCTTTAGCTGATAATCTGCAGAAGAAAGTTGTGAAGAACTGTGGTTATGGCCTGGCATTTTCTGGATGGGCTAGTTCCTCATTTGGAGCCTTAATTGTGTCTTTATTTAAGTCAGGGCTTCTTTCTTTAGTCAGACAGATGGCCCTGAAGCCTCAATTTGATTTCCAGCTTTTGCCTTTCCTACGAGGATCTGATTCCAAAAGCCTTCTCTCGTGATCTAAGGAGTCTCACAGAGATGAGGCCCTGCCCTGGGGTGGGCTTGGGAACAGAGACTCCACAGTGGGAGAAATACAAAGGGGAAATGTGCTCTTGTCTTGTTTCACTGCAGAGCTCAGCCAGGGCTCGGGTGCTCACTTCTGTGCAGACACTGAGTGTCTTGTGAAACCTCAGAGGGCCAAGAGTTTCCCTCAGGGCCTGGTGGGCCTCAACACACAGTGATTTGCACGTCCTTCCCACTGTGGGTGCAGAAGGTTCAAAGGGTTAGAAAGTCTGGCTGTAAGAATGGCACATCTCAGTGGGAAATTTATCACATACTGGGTAGACTGGGAACTCTATTGGTTTGCCCAGGAGGAGTTGGACCCAGGGAAAGCTGCCAGTGGTCAGGGTGTACTGGCACAGTCTGGGATACACCATACTAGTCACACGGACGGGGCTCAGAAAACAAGACTGGCCCTGATCTGGTCTTGAGGCCAAGCATGAAATCAGTCAGGGTTCCTCATTTGTTAGTGACAGAGGCCACCCCCAGCTAACTCACACCGAAAGAGGACTCTCTGGAGCAATGGGAGAGAGTTGGTGAGGGAAGAGTTGGTGAGTCAGGCCCCCGAAAGTGCAGGGCCAGCGCAGCTGGGAGGACTTTGGAAGCAGGTTCTTGTGGGCAGGCTGAGAGTCTCCCTGCTGGGTGGATCAGCCCAGCACCGCTTTGGTTCAGCAGCCAGAGCACAGAGCCAGTGAATGTCTGGTGAGCCCAGCCTGAGTTCTGAGCCTACTCAATGGCTGGGGCTGTGTAGGCTTCTTGGTTAACAGTCTCACTGAGACACTGTCCAGTGAGGAGGGAGGTACCCCAATGTGGAACTGGGGTGCTGCCAGCAGAAGAAGTGGGGCCATGCAGTTTCATCTGCTCAGTGAGAGGAGCAAAGAACAGCTCATGTAGAGCAGAGGGAAGTGGAAAAGTTGTTCCTTCAAGCTGGAAAATCACAGTGTACGCCATTGCCGGTCCACTGGCACCTCTGGGTGGAGTGTCAGAGGCTGACATGAGCAGTCTGGGCCTGCTGGGTTGGGGGGCAGCGCTAACCCTCAGGCTGGCACTCTCACTCCTTCCCCACTGAGTTTGGACTTTGCATGAGCCCGGTGATTTTGGGAGGCAGTAGGTTCTGCCCGGTGAAAATCCATTTCCAATAGCCCAGCATCCACTGGGAGGGAGGGCACAGGAGCCAGATGGGCTGGCGCCGACAGGTGCACAGCCATGGTGCCTGCTCTGCACTAGGAATGCTGTTAACAAGAGAGCCCCCTTTCCTCAAGAAACTTCCGTTCCCACAGAGCAGAGAATAAGCACAGGAACAGATGAGCCAATACACGCTGTGTACATTACGGTGATGGGGGAGAGAAAAGCTTGGGGTGGGAGGTGCTTCAGCCAGGATGGTCAGGGAAGGCCTCTAGGAGGCCACAGGCCAAGAGCGAGGGTGCAGAGCCTTTTGTGTAAAGGCCCTGAGCCTTTACAGCAACTGGCTTGTTCCCACCACATGGCATGAATGAGGAGGGGAGGGACAGAGTGAGGTTGAGGAAGCTTGAGCAACATAGCAAGACCCTGTCTCTACAAAAAAAAATTTAAAAATTAGCTGGGTGTATTGTGCATGCCAATAATCCCAACTACTTGGGAGGTTGAGGTGGGAATATCCCTTGAGCCTTGGGAGGTTGAGGCTGCAGTGAGCTGTGACACCACTTCGCTCCAGCAAGGGTGACAGAGTGAGACCCCGTGTCTCAAAAACAAACAAAAAAAGACTTTGGGTGGAGGGTGGAAAACAGGGGCCCAGGGCCCAGGCTGCAAGAGCAGTTCGGAGGTGTGTTCAGTGGGGGCTGGTGGTAGCTGGGAGCAGGGGCAGCACTGGGGTAATGGGAGGTGTACTCCCCACCCTGGGAACGGCAGGCTGCTCTGGGCACCTGCGGCAAATGCTGACAAGTCCTCATGGAGCAAGTGAGTGAGTGAGCAGGGGAGCCCTGTGTGCTGGCCCAGTGGCTTCCCTCTGTAGGCTGACAGACCCCAGCATCTCTGGTAAGGTAGCTGGTGCCCACTCATGTGTCCATTTCCCTGGGAGGGTCTGGGTCAGGAGGGCACTGTGGAGCCCCTCGGTCTGGAACACCCTGGCTTAGTGGGCGACAGCCAGTGAGCACAGCTCTGCTGGCAAGGCGGGGGTTGGCTCACTGCTCGCTTCCTGCTTTTGTGTGGAAAACCCCAAGCCCTCCTTCATGGCACCTATGTGCCAGTGATACCAGCAAGCCGCTCTGGTGCTCCCTCTCCCTCCTGCTTTCCTGGGCCTGCCCCGCTGTGGGTTTCTGTGGGCTCCCTAGCCTGGGTTGCCTTCGCCTACCTGACAGGTGCGCGGTGGGGGCTGTGGTTCCCCAGGGCGTGTTGTGCCTGGATGCTCTGTTAGCACCGGAGCTGCCTCCTTTGGCAAGCAAGGCTCCCGGCCTGACTTTTCTCTCCAAACCTGGGAGCTTCCACAGGCTGTGCTCTTGGCTGTGCAGGCAGCACAGCTCCAGTGGGAGGGCTGTCAATGTGTTTGTCACCCCCTCTCCATTGGGTGACTTTGGTGTGTGCTTACAACTGTGCCGTATCAGCCAGGAGGAAAGCAGGTACAGCTATCTTTAACTTTTTCCAGATATTTCCATGGGAGGCTATAGTGTGGATGGTCATGTCACCATGGAATCCATGGAGGTGACCTGGCCCAATAGCATAAGGATTGTTTTAAACCAAGGAAGGGGAACTGGAGAAGGACTGCCCCACCCACATTTGCCCTCTGTAAGTTCCTTCTGGCCCTTCCACACCAGTTCAGGTGTTCGTCCCAAGAAACCAGCCCTGACCTCTACCCTTGCCCCAGCACACATGCCCTAGGTACCCACTCCAGCCCCAGTCTCTGTGTAGTGTAGTGGTTTGTCTCCATGACTGTGTCCTCTGTGACGTGTGAACCTTCCTTTACCTCTGTGTTCCCAGGCTGGTCAGGATGGACCCTCAGTAACCCTGTGGGATGAATGCATTGCTGGCCATGTGCAGAGGTCCCTGGATTGGGCAGCTGGGGATGGGATGAGGGAGCTGGTGTCAGGTGCTTGCCATCCTCTTATCTGGGTGGGCCAGGTGTTCTTAGTCAGCCGCACCCTCATTTCAAGCCTTAAAGAGCCAGGGCCTGGGCTCTTGCCCACTTCTCAGCGTAGAAGCCTTGTCTTTTCCTGTCATTTGGCAGGGATGGGCGGTGTTGATGGGGCTCCTCTCAGAAGTTAGAGCCCTTTATGACAGGCTGATTTCTTTGGAACCAGGAGCTTCTTTCACCATTGCACGATCAACCCCTAGCCCAGCCTGCACAGGAATAATTCCAGCACATACTCACTGAGTAGGTGAGGGAGGCAGGGAGGAAGCCTTTGCAACGCTTGAGGAAGAACTTCTCGGGGCTCCAGCTGGGCAGTTTCTTCCTCACCAGCAAGTGCTTGACTTGGGTTTCCCCTATCACAAGGAACTCTCAGAATATTCCATGCTTATTTTGCTGTGTAGACGTTGAGCAAGTGCCCATTTTGGGGTTCTTCTAGTCCTCATTGGCCTGTTTTCCACCCAATGGCCATAACATTCATCCGAGGCCAGGCGTGGGGTATGAGGGAGGACGTAGAACGTTTACAGTAGAAAGGGGAACCGTTGTGGAAATATGGTGCTGAGGAGTTCAAAAGCCATAGCTGTTACGTTGAGACCAAATAGAATCCTTGATTTTCTGTTTCAGTTCAGAGAATGCCTTGGTGGGGGCTCCTTGTAGCCACAGAACAGCCTGCAGAGCAGAGGCCACCCCTCCTGAGCTCTACCT
This sequence comes from Cheirogaleus medius, assembly GCA_008086735.1. Lineage (NCBI taxonomy): Eukaryota > Metazoa > Chordata > Mammalia > Primates > Cheirogaleidae > Cheirogaleus > Cheirogaleus medius. The sequence goes on from VBSM01003144.1 coordinate 5,312,363, forward strand.
GACATTTCTCTGTAGGTCAGGAAGAGCTGTTCTCCTGGTATCTGGAAGGGAGGGGTCTGTGGGTGGGAGACAGGGCCCTCTGCTCCTCACTCAAGGTTCTTCCTGTCCCCGGGGAGGTCCCCTGCTCTCGCAGCCTCTTCTCATCCCAGCTCAGCAAAGCGTGTTCAACTGTTTACTATCACACCTCCCCCTCCCACTTCCACGTCACTGGTGTGGGAAAATCCATGTCAGAAGTCAAGGGGCTTTTGTGCATTTTTAAAGCCCATTAGCTTGATGGACTCCATAACTCTTGGGACAAAGAGTCTGGGCCTAATTCTGTGCAGATGTTGTCTCGTTGTATACTTTTTTCTCCTTTCCCAAATCTGACATTGGCAAAGGGCAGTTACTCCTTTATTTGTGGTTTTAGCAAAGGATCAGTGCAGAGTCATGTGCAAACGTGCTTCTTATGACTTAAAGAGTGAATAGCTTTTCTGGTTGTTTTCAGCACACGCCAAAGAAGATGAGTCAAGGACCTACACTATTCTCTTGTGGAATTATGGGTAAGTACTCGAGGCCGTCCTGGGAGCCGTCCCACTGGTCCTTCCAGCCAGGGCCTGAGTCCTCCAGGTGAGACACCAAAAGCACTTTCTGGACACAAGTTTACAAAGAGCAGGCCGAGGACTCTTTCTGTGTGTCTTAACCATATCAGTCCCCAGTGGTGCAGGAGTGGTCCTGGGGACTGGCCTGGATGAGGGATAGGGACTGGTATGTGGTTTATGACTCTCACGTTGAGAGTTTCTGACTGACTGTTAAAGTAATTCATGTTGATTTTTTTTTCATTCAGAAAATGTACCATAGTGTAAAGTATAAAATGAAAATCTCTCCTAGCTCAAATACCTGGTGATGGTTACTGTTGATATTTTTGTGTATGTTTATGTTCTTGGCATTTTTTTCTCTCACCCACTCTATGATGAACATATAATTATATAAAACTATATTTGTTTACTTTTTTTCACTTGGTAGTAGTTACCATCATGTTCCCATGGCATTAAAATTGTTCATTTCATGCATTTTTATGGTCTTTAGTACTGCATTGTGTGGCTGTATCAGAAAATCTTTAACATTGTAACTGTTTCTTGATTGTTGGGTAAAGCCAAAGGGTCTGTTTTATTTGCTTTTGTAATTAGCAGAGACTAAGTGCCTCAGTCTTTGTCTACCTTTTAGATTATTTCTCAGGGTAGTTTTCAGAGTAGAGTAGAAAGGTTGGAGGGTAGGGACCTTTTTTAAGGTTATTGATTCATATTGCTGATGTGCCTTCTAGGAAGGCTGCCTTGGTCTTCTGTTTCTGTGCAAGTGTGAATTGCTGTTTTTTGTAGGGGACAAAAATGACTGTATTGATTATATTGGTTTCTTGATGCTCCAGATGTTTGGGCATAGTTTCTCGTTGTGCTATCTCCCTGGGACTCTTCTTGTCTCCCTTTGGGGATGTCTTGCCAGATGTAATGTCTGTGTTGAGTCAGAAACCAGACTTCGATGATGGATAACCACTGTGGGCTTTCCAATTCAAAGTTTGTAGGACCGGGTAAAGTCTTTCTTGCCTTTCTTTCTCAGCCCTTTCCCTCTGTGTACAGTGTTTTCTTTTCCTTTAGGTGCAATTCCCATAGGTACGGTGGCGAGGATAGAGAGGCGCTGGATATGGCATACTGAGTGCTGCGTTTCGTATGTGCAGGATCCTGTTGACTCTGCCAGTGGCTTCAGTGGAGAGGGGGGCTCATTCCCATACAGGGAAACTATGGCCTAGTGAAGGACTTTCCTCCCCAAGGTCCTTTGTAGGCAGATTGAACTTAGGTAAGGAAGAAGGAAGATCTTCTCAGTTACATGCCTCAGCTCTAGGAGAGCTAGATGGTCCTCTTGGTGTCGCCACCCAGAGACAATGGAAACAAGGAGATCCCCTGGCTTTGGTTCACCCTTGTGACACACTTTTGAGGCCTGTCCCCACATGATTGAATATCTGCTTTGTGGTTTATGGCTTCCAACAAATGATTAGCACCCTGGCCACATGGCCCAGAAGCCTGCCTCATCACCTACTTCCTGGGATGGTCTCATGATTGAGCTGCTTTCCTCTGTCATCCTCAGGAAAGGGAGGGAGGCTCCTGGGCATGCCCAGCACCCCCATCCTGCCTAGACCTTAGCTATAACTGGGCCAGACCAGAAAACCGGATTGTGGAGATGTTGGTCTTTATTTCAAGACCATTCATGCATTAGGCTTCCTTGGCCTTTGCACTGTGTAAGTCATAACAAGGTGGGACTCTCATGGGTTTGTGATGGGCATGGTTGGGGCTCATATAGTCACTCTGAACTTGTTAACTTTTCTGAGTCTCAGTTTCCTTATCTGCAAAATGACAATTATGGTAGTACCTACCTTGTGGGCTTGTTGTGAGGGTTGTGTGAAATAATATTTGTAAAGAGATCAGCACAGAGTGAGTGCTCTGTAAGTAACAGGTAAAAAGAGGACTGAGACCAAAATTGAGAATTCTCCCTGAGAAGAGGCCTTCACACCCAAACAAAGGAACTACCTTGGATTTTTTGAGAGGCGGGGGGTGTAGGTTAGAGAGTCACCCTTGGAGGGGGACATCCTCAGGCCCAGGGACCAAGGCAGAGGTCCTGGGGAAAGGGAGGTGTGTGGGGAGAAGCTCAGATTGCCCAGGGGAGTCTGTCTGAGCCTGCAGAGCCCAGCAATTTGATTTCTACTGGGCGAGGCCTGCTTTTTACCAGGGAGGCCCATGGTTTCCAGGAGGGATGTGCTGTGTCTCCAGGCTCTTGTTTACAGAGTGGCTCTGCAGGAAGTGCTGGCCGGATCTAGTGCCTGAATCTCAGGCAGGCTCTTCCCTTCCATGGGTCCCTGTCTTCTTCCTGCTCCATAGATCAGTGCTAGGGCACTGCCAGGCAGCAGAGGGAGAAGCTGGGTGCAGCTGTGCTCTTGGGGGTTCCATGGAATCCATTCGTCCTTCTCTGCTGCTCTCAGTCCCACAGGCCTCATCTTCTGTTGCTCAGCCCCCTCCTTGATTTAGGAAAACCCTGACCGTGTGAGCATGCACTACCAAGGTGCTTCATTTTACCACATTTCATTGTCATTTTCAATGGCTTGTTCTAGTAGATATAAATTGAGCACCTACTGTGTGTCAGGCACTTGGTGTAGGGATAGAGTGAATCAGACCCTTCCCTTACCTTCAGGGAAATTTCTTTCTGGCGGTGGAGAAAGATCTACCAATAGTGACTTCTCTGTGGGTTAGGCCAACTTTGATGAAACGGCAGAGGCACTTAGAGCCATGGCAAGTTTCCCCATCTTCCTGAGCATTGCGGGTGTTTGTGGGGTTTTAGAGCTGGCAGCACACCAGAGGTGCCACCTCCATCCTTCCTGCCTCTATCCCTTTCCTGCACGTGCTGGGGTAGAAGCGGCAGCATTTGAGGAGGCCTTAGCAAGCCCAGCATGCTAGTGAAAGCGCAGGTTACCTCCAGCCCACTTAGCCCCAGAATTGAGGTTTTGTGGCCTTGGCCTGTATCATGAACTGGGAGTGCAACCCAGGTGGTGAGATTTTATCTTAGGTGTGCCTGCTTTTCAACACTGTGAGGGGCCTGCCGGATTTTTTAAGAGGGTTTTGGGCCTTTCCAGGGCTGGACAATGCTGAGCAAAGATAAAATGCCAAATTATCATAATCACTAACCCCCAGCCTGTCTCCAGGAGATAAGGGACTCGTGTTCTGGCACTGATCAGTGGCATTCTCTCTTGAGAGAGAGAGAGCTGGAGACAGTTGGCCCTGTGACTCAGGGTTTTTCCCTCTTAAGCCCCCATGCAAGGGTCCTAGCTGGAAGCCAGCATGAGTTGGAGCTTCATAAATGTTCTGAAGAAAATCCAGGCAGGTGCAGTAGTGGAGGAGCACAGTTGCCTGGTTGCTGCTGCCTAAAACGCCACCCTTTCAAGTGGCTCGGCCTCCTCTGCACACACTTAGTGGTATTACTAATAGAATCAAGGGCTCACCACAATTTTCGGGGGGAGGAGATGGAGTCTTGCTCTGTTGCCCAGGCTAGAGTGCCATGGACTCAGCCTAGCTCACAGCAACCTCAAACTCCTGGGCTACAGCGATCCTCCTGCCTCAGCCTCCTGAGTAGCTGGGATTACAGGCCACCGTGCCCAGCTAATTTTTCTATTTTTAGTAGAGTCGGGGTCTCACTCTTGCTCAGGCT
>VBSM01003144.1:5316686-5348392 GCA_008086735.1 Cheirogaleus medius
GCCTTGGCTATGGCTGAGAGAAGCAGCCTGTGTTGGGAGAGGCAGGGGCTGCGCGTATGGCCTCAGTACAGGCTCCCTCTGGATCTCCCGCCATTTGTAGGGGTCACACGTGCATTAGTTTAATCTTTTTTGGTGAAACAGGGCAAGTAGGGTGATAGCAGCCTCCATTCACCACCCTTGGCTAATTGCAGCCATTCAGTGCTGTCTATTGCAGGGACAATGGACACCACACATTCCATTTTCCTCACCACTCAGGCGAGGAGAAGACCTGGAAATTGCATAATATGTGAGAAAGCGAAGGCAATACCAATTATTTCAAAAAGGCCACTAGGAAAAGTCTTGTAAATACAAGTCAGTGGACAGAGAACAAAACAATTCATATGCTAAAAAAAAAAACTGGATGGAAACCCATAATTACTTTAGGAGTTATGGTAATAAATTATTTATTAATGTAAATTATTTCACAGGCAAAGAACATAGAGGAAACTTGAGCAGAAGGATCATACATTATGTATAGAAAGGAATTGTAAAAATATTACAGCAGCCCTGCTTGTTCTGCTGCAGTCCAGGTTTGTCAGCGTTTTAATTACAAGCCCTCACTTTCCATGTTTAATTACTTGGCTGTTAAAGTCTACTCTGTACATAAAAGGGTTGTTCCCGGGGGCACTCTCTGTATTAATTTCTACAGGGTAAACCAGTTGGCTGTGTTGAGCTGGGTAGGACTAAGAGATTTCACTTTGAGATTTGGTAGATTTTGGTCTTTTAACTCAGCCTTGGTTTGTTGTTGAAAGTAGAAAGTGATTACACCTGTAGAAAAAAGCTGACATTCAGAGGTTGAGTGTTTTCGATTTCTTAGAACAAATGAATGGAACAAAATGAAAGACAGCAATAACAAAGTCAGAGCTATTCAGGCCCAATTTTTGGCCTCTATCACTTTTTCTATCTTTCAGGGATATCATTTTGAATATGATGATTGGGCCAGAGCCTTCTGTAAGAGACTCCTTATTAACCAATGTAGTCTAGAATGAGATTTCTTTTCATTAAAAACAATTACATCTACATACAAGTATGCGTATGTATGATTTTCAAAGATCTACTTTATTATTTTTAATTTATTGTGGTCATATATGTGATTTTTTATTTTTAATTTTTTTGTCTTTCTATTTTTCTAATTTTGTGTAAGTCTCTAAAATAGTGTAAGACTTGTCCATAGAGGATGCTTTAAATTCTTCCTTGTACCATTTATCGGTTTCAGACAGTGTTTCTGGAATAGAGTACAGAGTAGAAGTAGATGCAAAGTGTAGTTGGCACGTGATAGCTGTTCACGGTGGCAGGTGAAAACAGAGCCTCCCAGGTGGGCCAACTTGTGGTGGGGAGGGGAGCCATGGTAGTGCCAGAGGATAGGAAATGGCCACTGCCAGACTGTCTTTGAGGGCCATGTTTTCCACACGGCAAGACAGTCAAGTTAGGAGGCAGCCTGGCCCAACTGCAAGAGCATGGCCTTGGGATTGCAGACTAGGTTTAAGTCTGGGCTTTGCCGTTTGCCAGCTGTGTGTCCACAGGGAGATGCAACATTGTTCTGAAGCTTGGTTTCCCCAGCAGTAAATGGGGATCACTGTGACAACCCATGAGATGAGTAATGTGCTTGGGATACACACTCATGCTCTTTCCCTGCTTTAGCCAGGATCCCACTGGGGTGTTAGCTAATTAACAGTAAATACACATTTATTGACAGTTTCCTGAAGAGTCCAGCTGCCAGTTCCCCCGTCTGTATGATGGCGCCCAGCTTTGCTGTGCGCGTCCGTTGAGAGATGCATCACAAGCAGCTGCCCGTTTCACATGCACCGTGTGCACCACAAACAGGATGAAAAATCAATGAAACTGACATTGCTGTCCCTTCATAGTTCTTGTTGCCATTGCAAACGATAGCTTTCCCCTGCACATTTGTGAATGCCCCTGGGGCCTGGCAGGTGGTGGAGGAGGTCCCAGTCTGGGCCGAAAGAGCTGTTGCAGGGCCCCAGTCTACCCTGCTGGCACAGATGCCTAGTCTCGTGTGGTTTTTATACCTGGGGGATCCCATTGGGCCTCTTTTTTACAAGAGCAAAGACTTCCCAGAAGCATTGGCAGCTGCCATGGGTCACTCCCACCCTGCTGGAGAGGGCAGGGCCCTGGCGACTGCTCTGAACCCTGATCTTTGTCCTCACCAGCCTCTCTGTCTTCTCCCAGAGCCCCACAGGCCAGCCTTCTTGCTTCCCTGCATGGAGCCTGGTGGAGTGTTATCTCCAGCCATCCAAATCCCTTTCCCTCGTGTTTTGTGTGAGGAGATTGGTGTCCTGTATCGCTGTCTCTGAACCCAAAGCACAGCTGCTATCTTACAATCCATTCCAGGTGACAGGACAGGACCAGAGGCTGAGGCCAGGGCTGGCAAAGCCTGAGAGCTTTTCTTCCTGACATAGCTCTGAATTGAGCCTCCATTCTGGCAACACAGGCAAAGAGGCACTCCAGGGGGCCAGGGTCTCTAAAGTCCATTTAAAAATAGATGACACCATTGAGGGAGAGCTCAGGCCATTGCCCTGTTTGTTCCCTCCCCCACTGTGTTCTTTTTATAAGATCAGTTTAACAAAACTGCCTTCAGAAAGACCTCAATTCTCTAGAGTTCCCCACTGAAAGAGTTGGTGAGCTTTTCCCCAAATCAAGTCCTTGTAGCCCTGAGGACAAATTAGCACAATTCAACCCACAGGGCAAGGGAGAGATACCTAGGGTCAGCACAAGTAGATAGGTGTGAAATCCAGAATGAGTCAGCCAGTCATGATCTGGCAGCAGACTTGCTACTTGGGTCTGGGAGGCTGCAAGAACCTTGTATCTTGGGTCTCTACTTAAGGTGCTTAACCTTTTCTAGAAACCACATTCTGCCTGCTGTGCTTATGTCACTGCAAGGCAGCATCTAATACATAGCACAGAGATCTCCAGGGGTATAAAACTCCTCTCTCTGTCTTTTGAACATAAGAAGGCTTTTAGTCTCCAAGAATTTGGGGCCCTGGGAATTTCCCTTCAAGTTTAAGGGCAGAAATGGAAATATAACATTTGAGGTCAAACGTCATTCATGTTCTCCCACGTATTTTTCTTTCTTTGAGCTCTAGGGTCTGTGCACCCAGCAGCCTTCTGCCTCCTTAGTCAAGGAGTGGCAGGACCGAGTCTTGTGAGTGTGAATTTGGAGATTTTGGTCCCTGAGTGCGTGGGCATCTGATTCTCCTGTGTCTTGCAGGGTAGTTAAAAGTCAGAAACTTCAAGCTCAGTCATTGAGCCTCAGCTTTGGAAAAGACCTTGGTCACCTAGTCTGTCCAAGATTGTCTGTGAGAGAACTGAGTCCAAGGGCATCGGTGTGGTTCACCCTCCCATCTGCAAGCCTTCAAGGCTTAGAGTGTGTTTGTGCTGTGCACACACAGTAGTCCATGTGTAATTTCAGACTTGCGAAGATAGGCTCAGTGGGGATGTGGGGAAACTTTAGATGCTCCTAAAGGTTAATGTAACAGGCATGGCAGAGAACTTAATTGGCTGGTGACTGTGCCCTCAGGCTGTGTGCCAGGTCTGCCAGAGTCTTGGTGTTGGGCTCTGGGTGGGGGCAGCCCCTCTGCACAGCAGGACACAGCTGATGGGCCACAGAGAGTATGTTCTCAGGGAGAAGGTGGGGGCTTCAAACTCTGTTCATTGGAGTAGTTAGCTTCCCAGGCCTTTGCCAGTGGCTCTCCATCCAGAGCATGTTATGCAACTTGAGAAGGAAGCCCTGAGGGGTCCCCACCCTGTCTTGTGAAACTTGGGCCTTGAAGTACTTGAAGTTGAAATGATCCTTCTCCATAGTTCTACTTCCTATAATTGGCACAAACCAAAACGTAAACACCAGCTTTCAATGATGTTATGAATCCAGATTTGTAGCGACCAGAATTGTCAACCTCCAGAAACTTCCTGGGTATGGCTAGATAATCTGACGGGGCTGCCATTCTGACAGTTGTTTGCAAACTCAGGCCCTTGTGTAGCCTGTAGTCCAGAGCAGTGGTTCTCAACATTTTTGTATTAAAATAGCTTGGGGAGCTTATTAAGATGCAGGTGCCTACCCTGAGAGATTCTGATTTACCAAGTCAGGGATGGGGCCCCGAAATCTGCATTTTAGCACCCCCCATCACCACCCCCCACCCCTGTTATCTCCCAAAGGATGCTGCTGCAGGTGGTCCAGAATCCACACTTGGAGAAATCCTAGTGCAAGGAATACAGGTTCCCATTCTAGCTGATTCCTCAGAGATTGGTACCCAGTTGCAGAAAAACTGAGCCTCAACTAGAAGAGCATTTTCCAATACTGTTCATCATCCCAGTGATGGCTGCCAGTTTTGAGAGCCTGCTCTAGACCCTATACTAGATACCTATTTAATGGTCATAATAGCTCTGAGAGATTATGTATTTTACAGGGCTGAGGTTTGAACCCAGGTCCGTGCCCTTTCCACCACACCAAGTGAACATTGCTCAGTGGACTCCCCACATCCTTGGCCATTGTGACGTTTGAAAGAGTTATGGTTGTTTGTATAGAAGTGATATTGAATGGAAGGGTGGGAGTACCCTCTTCTTCGAGTGCTACTGAGGCCCTTTGTACAGTGTGATGTCAGGGCCTAGTGCTTGAGGCAGTTTGCCATTAAAAATTAGCTTCTATTCCTGTTTCTTTTGTCTGGTGACCTGACCCAACAAATTGCTTTCTGTTCCTTGAGCAAAGCGGGGAAACACAGGGCTAAACATAGCTTCGATTGTTTTTACTTTTCTTATATTGTACTTCTCAAAGCGATAAAGATAGAAACAATTAAAATACTATCTGCCTGAAGACAGAACAAGTGGCCACCTGGCTGGCATTGATACACAATAGCAGCGCTTTGCATTTTCAGAGTATTTCAGATGTTACCCCGCCAACCAGTCTCCTGGCTGCTTTACACGTGGCCACACTGCCCAGGTGGGGCAGAGAGTTCTAGGCACAGCCCAGGTTGGACCTGCCTGGCCAAGCAAGACTTACCTTTGCCAAGGACAAAGGGCAGGCAAGACCAAGTGAACACCCACAACCTCCTCTGCAGCTTTTACATGCATTTTTGCAATCCGCTCCTCCCTCTACCCACCGCCAACTGAGGACTGCCATGTGCCACACTCCATGCTAGGCACTGGAGAGGCAAACTGGGCGGGACTGTGCTTGAGTTTTCAGCCCGATAGAAGTAAGCAGATCATTCAGGTTCAGGTAACATATGTGCCATATGTTTGAAAATCTAGGCAAAGAGCTGTGGGTGCCAAGGGGCCATACAGAGAAAGCGTTTCCTCCAGGGAGATTTGAGTTGGCTCTTAAATGAGGAGACTCTCTTGGTGAACAGAGGATAAAGATAAGAGGAGAACATAATAGGCCTTTGCAGAGGTGTGAAGATGTGGAAGAGCTGACATTTGGGGGAAAGCTGTAACTTCTCTTCACAGTTGAGAACTGATTCTTTGAATCTTCCATGCAACAAAGAAATCTTACATATCAAGGTCATAGAGGCTTATTCAACACAGTGGAGTAGGTCCTGTAGGCAAGCCAGGACGCATTAAAGTTGACCATCCAACCTGGTCCCACTGGGGATGTGATAGGTAACCTCAAGGCCAAGCAAATTGGACTCCACCCCTCTGCATGTGGATTTTACCTGTGCTCACTCCTGCAGTCTCCTTATTAATCTTTAGAAAAGACTAATAAGAATGATTCTTCGGGGTTATCTACACAAACCAGGAGGGGTGTACTTTATGGGCGGTTTCAGGGATTTTCATGGCTGATTTTGACTCTACCTGATTCCTGTCTGACTGCTAGTGTCATAGGAAGTTTGGTACCTGGATTGTAGGGTCTGTTGGGGACATGAGGAGTAGGCAGGGGCCCAGGTGCCAGGCTGAAACGCTCTGTGCTTTCCAGGAGGCAGTGGGCAGCAACTGAAGGGGCCTGGCCACGATAGGCATGGGCTTCAGAAAGTTCTCTAGAGGCAGTGAGAAGGTGGAGTAGGGAGGTCCTGAGGGGTCCAGTCAAGAAGCACCAAGATCATTGATGGCCGCAGGAAAGGAAGGGCACTGTCACATGAGAGACATGGTATATTCATGTTTAACTTGCTGTCAGTGCCCCAGTCTTCTCATGATTTCCCTAGACATGGGGAAAATTCCAGGCCACTGGAACAAAAATGTAACAGAAAGTGGTGTCCTCTGAGGATAGGATCAACTCCTTTCAATATTCCGGGTTTCCTGAGGCCTGGCCGAGACACTCTTATATGCTTCAGGCTCCTTCAGTACCAGCCACTGTGGTGCCATCTTGGGGCTCTCGCTGCTCTGTGGCTGGGCCCACTGGATCCTTCCTCAGTCTGTCATATTCCTGGCCCATCTGGTGCCTCAGTGCCTTGTCCCAAAAGAGAAGTTGGTGGCCGGCATTACTCTACGCAACTTCCTAAAAACCCAAAGGAGCCAACCTAGAGGAGGACGGGGCTGCAGGCCCTCACCCTGACCCTGGTTCATGTCCTGAGTTAAGCAAGAGCACGGCACTGGTGGGCGTGGTGGTCTCATCCCTACATATTTGGTAATATGTTTTTCTCATAGAAAATTGGAGACTATAGAAAAACAAAAGAGAAAATATAAATAAATCAGCTGTCTGCCAATCAACTAAACATTTTGGTTTTATTCCCTTTACATTTTCACATACAACATACATATTTTACTAAATAGGAATCGTACTGTCTGTATAGTTTTTTTTTCCTGTTTCTTTGTGCTTAGCATTACATTATTAGCATTTCCCTACATCATTAAATATCCTTTGAAACTCTGGTTTTTCATGCTCCATGTTATTCCTTGATAATTTATTTAACCAGCCTCCAACTGTAAGACATTTAAATTATGTTTACCATTTTGTTGTTACTTGTATCATTTTGATGAACATCATCATACATAAATCTCCACTTTTTTTTTAGGATAACTTTCCCTCTTTTTCTAAATCAGATAACAGATTGTCATGATTCAGTCAATGTTAGTTTATATTTCTTTTAATTTTACTTTATTATTTTAGTTCACTGAACTTTCAACTGCTGACTAATGCCAAATTTAAACTGTTTTAAAAGAATGGTGAATACTCAAAGGGAATGATTTCTATGGGTAGTGAAGACATACTTGAACAACATAAATACAATGTGCAAGAAGATACTTTTGGGTGGTTTGGGGAGATAATTGATGCAGTCCATTTGAAGGAACAGGTATCGAGACTTTCATTGGTCAGAGCTAGGGAAGATTCAGGGATGAGGTGAACTGGATGTTACCAGCAACCCTGCTTTGTTCCAAGTGGCCTGCCTCTCTCCCTCCTCTCCTGTTTCTGAGGCCTTCCGTGAATACAGCCTCTGGGTTGTTTCTCCCTGTGTCCCTTACCAGGGTCCCAGCCCCTCAGACTCTGGGTCTCATGCCCTCGGCAGGCTGCCCTGGAGGAGGAAACATCACATTTAGTGGGTTTGGCTTTTCCTCTGGCTCAAGGACCTCCCTTGGCCTGCACTGGTCACCCACCTTGAATTAGTCCAGTGTATGTCTCTCAGTGCCCTTTGAGAAGTGGCTACTGGTAGAGGAGATGGGTTTGTAGTCCTTGCTGCCTGGAGTACTCGTGTGGGTTGAATCACAATTCTCTGAACCTATAGCCCATCTTGCTTAACCCATAAACTCCTCGAGGGCTGGGCCAGTATCAGGTTCCCCTGTGGTTCCCCTCAGCACTGTAGTGTAGGGGGAAAAGCCCATGAAAAGAGCATGGGCTTTCAGGTCAGACCAGCCTGGGTTTACAGCCTGTCATGTGTTAGCCATGTGACCCTGGGCTAGTTCTCAACCTCCCTAAACCTTATTCTCTCTGTCTGGGCCATGCTGGCACCTGCATGTAGGGTGCCACGTGCATTACATGACCCAGGGTGGATGCTCAGTAAATGATCCAAATTGCTGTGAGAATTATTGTGTATTTAAATACCTACTGAATATTATTTCAGGTTTCACTTCTATCCTTCTGCCGACTGACTCAAGCCATTCACATTTGCATGATTTATAAATACATGTCAGTTAGAAAAAAGAGAAAGTGCTAATTTTTTGATCCCTGACAACATACCATATTTTGTAACTTTGCCTTTTGTATTATAAACATGAATACAAGGACTATGTCAAATTTATCTTTGCATCTCCTAAAATGTCCAGCATAATGCCTGATTCCATAGTAGGAAACAACAAATAGTTCTTGAAAATGTCACTAAAGTAAAGGTTCAAGTGCAAATTCAGCATTTCATAGAAGGGTTAGCTTATTTATTCATATGTTCAAGTAGAGACCTAAATCTGTAAGTTTAAATTGTACCCTTAAGTCTGTGGAGCCCAAGACTTGCTCTTACAGATTTTAATTGCTTGAAGTGTCCTCAATTTCAGTGAGAAATCAAGTGAACACAGAGAAAGTGCTGTGATCGGCAGCTGTTGGTGATGTGCATGTTGTTGATATTGATATTATTGAGCATTTTGGTGGAGGGAGCACAAGTCAATGAAAGATCCAGTTTCTATCATCAGTAAGTGCTTTAAAGATGGAATTCAGATGAACTAACCTGGAAGCACCTCAGCCCCTTTTTGGCTGTGACCACTGAAGTACTGAAAGTCTCGTCTTTGGTTGTGATCTTCTGCCAGGACATTCAGTTCAAGTCCTAAAAGCAGCAGAGAACTGAGTAGAGACTTAACAGACATGTTGCCCTGACTCTGCTACCGGCTAACACAGGGTGCAGGGCAAGTTGGTTTTCCATCTATAAGTTGAGAAAGCATTTTGGGTAAAAGAACATTGCTTTGAATTTTTCCTGAAAGGCAGTATGGTATGATGGAAAGAGAACTGTATCAGGAGTCCCAGGGGTATATCTGGATTCTAGGCCTTGCTCTGCTTCTAGCCCAAAGCCTTGGGAATCACTTCCTCTCTCTGGGCCTCAGTGTCTCATCTGTAAAATGAGGTTGGACTGGATAGTTTTGAAGGGCCTTCTGGCTTTAACGTCCTCCGTTTGAAACAGGCTATTGATGTGATGATAAAGGGCTGGAGTGAAGGCTTCTCAAATCCTGTTTTCTCTCTGTGTTATTTATGAACCAGAAAATGACAGATGGCGAGACCTGGACAGGAAGTGCCCTCTTCAGATTGACCAACCTAGTGCCAGCATCTGGGAATGCCTGCCTGAAAAGTGTCAGGACGGCTCACTGTGGCACCGGGATGCAGTGACCGCCTGCGCCGTGACTAGCCTGATCAAAGACCTCAGCATCAGCGACCACAACGGGAACCCCTCAGCACCCCCCAGCAAGCGCCAGTGCCGCTCACTGTCCTTCTCCGATGAGATGTCCAGCTGCCGGACATCATGGAGGCCCTTGGGCTCCAAAGTCTGGACTCCCGTGGAGAAGAGACGCTGCTACAGTGGGGGCAGTGTCCAGCGCTACTCCAACGGCGTCGGCACCATGCAGAGGAGCTCCAGCTTCAGCCTCCCCTCCCGGGCCAGCGTGCTCTCCTCGCCCTGTGACCAGGCAGCATTCCACCACCGATTTGGAGGGCAGCCCTGCCAAGGGGTGCTGGGCTCAGCCCCCTGTGGGCAGGTGGGCGACACTTGGAGCCCCGACCCACACCCTGTGGGAGGGGGCCGGCTGGACCTGCAGCGATCCCTCTCCTGCTCGCACGACCAGTTTTCCTTTACAGAATACTGCCCACCCTCAGCCAACAGCACACCTGCCTCAACGCCAGAGCTGGCGAGACGCTCCAGCGGGCTTGCCCGAAGCCGCTCCCAGCCATGTGTCCTTAACGACAAGAAGGTTGGTGTTAAACGGCGGCGCCCTGAAGAAGTACAGGAGCAGAGGCCTTCCCTAGACCTTGCCAAGATGGCACAGGTAAGAGCCCCAGCAGCCTGCAGGGTGCTGCAGAATCCGTTTGGTACTCATTGGAGCCTCTGCTGGTCCTGGCTTATCCTGGCCAAGAACACAATGCTTGTTTCAGAATACTCAGGAGTGGGTTAATTTCATTGTTTTTTAAAAATCCTATTCAAAGAAAGATTATCTCAAGTTGGTTTTTTTAAAAAAATCTATTACTCTCCATTTAAAATCAGACCTGCTCTTTCCCTGTGATGTGCAGTGCTAGTGGTGCAAGAGCAGAAGGATGGTGAGAGGCAGGGCACCGGTGGGCAGACCAACGGGGCGCAGCACTGGTCCTCCCCTTCTGGCCTTTGCTGGAGCCCTCTCTCTCAGGACGCCCTCCCTGCAGCCACTGTAAGAAACACTCACACATGCTGGGATTCAGTGTCCCTTGGATTATGCTGATCCTGAGATCAGGGCTGTGGGTAATGGTTTTAGAGAGCAAGAGATGGTGGGGGTGGTGCTCCTTGTTTTGATTAAACTGTTGAAATGTTAGACCATGAAGAAACAGTGATCAATATCCTCTGTGCCTCCTTTGTATTCATCCTGGCTTTTCACTGTAGAAGCCTCTGGCCACACACCCCCTGTCACTTGAACTTTATCCTCTTTGTCTTAGAGCCCTGCCTTAGCCAACGCTGATCTTGGGTATTGATTTGAATGAGATGAACTTAGAGTCGATATATCATCATCAGGACAATCTCTGAGTCTGAGGGTTGACTGCATTTTGTTCTTACTGGGGATAAGAGCGTGATAGGCCCAGAGAGTAGGGTTAGCCCTTGTGACCTTTGACTGGGGCCAGGTGGTTGTGACAGGACGCAGCACTGTTGCTTCTGTGTCCATCCAGGAGGCTTCAATTGCTTACTGCCATCGTGTGGACCATCATCTTTGCTGGTCTTGTGTGTATAAACATTGATCCTTGCTGGGTTTGGGAGGAGGAAGATCTGTTTGTTGGTGGGGACAGTCTCAGAGGGGCTGGTCTTGCTTTTGCAGCACCATGGCTAGATCCAAGGTGGGCAGGCTGCTCGTGTCCGCTCCGTTATGAGCGGGCACAGTGTCTTCCTTGAATGCCTGATATTTTCTCAGTTGGGCTGCCTTTCGTTTTAGGAAAAAAATGCAGTTTCTATTTATGGAGTTTTTCTTCTCTCCCCTTTAGTTCCCACTTCCAGCCTAGAGGCCCCCCCACAAAAGAAGAGGTACAGATATCTCAAGTCTAGAGCACACCTGGCCCCAGAGTCCAGACTTTCTGGCCACCTTTGCTCCAGAGCCCTGGCCCCAGCGAGGGCAGAGGGAAGGCAAGATGATGGTGTGCTCACGCCTCCCCATGCCAGTGGGTCCACTTGAGGGGAGCCTGAAGGAGTATGGGGAGACCTCCTGCCCCTCCTGGTCCAGTTTCCGTGTCTTCCATCGTGGCTCCCGGTGTGTCCCTTCCTGTGTAGTAGACAGTTTTGACCTTCCTAGCTAGACAATGATTGAACACATTCACTGGGCACCAGGAGGAATTTTCCTTCTCCAGAGAAATTTAAATAAGTAAAAAGGCCGGAAAGGTGACAGATTTGGGTGACTTTTGAAGGCAACCCAGAGCCCTGAGTTCTGGGTGCTATAATGGCTTCAGTTAAATTTTTAATGCTAAGCTTATTTTATTCGCTAATAAGCTAGATAGGTAATAAAAAACAACTTACACATGTTATTATATTTTACTAGCCACAGTTGGAATAACACCACTGCCATCACTGGAGACATTTCCTGGCCTCACTTGGGTAGAAACTGTTTAAAAATATATTGTTCAGTGGGGCTGTACCCAGATGTATAGATTGCTTCATTGGCTCCAGGCGGGCCTCCAAGATCTGGGAATGTGCACTGGAGCCTGAGGAGGCTGCCCAGGTTCAGCCTGTCTGTCCTTGGCCGCCTGCTCAGCAGCAAGTCCTAAGTTGGACGGGGCACAGGAGAGTAGAGAGGGGCCCCTGGAAAGTGTGTGTGCCCAAGGTCCTGTAGCCATACCCCTGGGGATGGGCCTCTAAACCCTTAGCCACCCCTGCCAGCCTCTCTCACAGGATTTTGTAGTTCTGCCTGCTTGGCTCCCCTACTGGGTGACTTATGACCTCAGGAGGTGGGCCTTGCTCTTCTACAGGCAGTGAAAATTGGCCTGAGGGAGTCCCTGTACATTTGTTAAGAGCCCTGACCTGAGCCTGGACAATGCAGGGCTCTGTGCCTGGGTACCCAGTGAGCTGGGCATGTCACTGGTGTATAGGGACCTGCACGTTGCCACATGGTGACTTATGTGGTACCAACTGCCCATGGACCCTAGTCTCTGTACACTGTGGCTTCACTCAACATCTGTGACTCCCAGGAAGTGGGCAGGGTCTGCTCTGCATGCCCATGGAAGAAAGGCTTATAGTTGGGCTTTCCATATCCCTGGAAGGGTAGGCTTGTACCAAGGGTTGGCCCATGCTTCCTTAAGCTGGCTTTTGGACTCTCTTTCATGGGTCTTTTGATCTTGATTTATACATTTGCTTTTGGGGGAGAGAGCTCCACTTGGGCATTCTTTATGCCCAAGTAAAGGAGTCTCTTTATGAATGGGTTCTGGGACCAGGTGCATGAGAGCCTTGGATTAAAGGTGCAAAATGCCTTTTAGGTTAGACTTTTGGAGCAGTTGGGCTGAAAAACCTTGGCTCCCCTGGAGGTGCTGCCTGGGGTTGTGACCTTCAGGGCCCAGAGCAGATCTTGAGAGTGTGTGTGAGAGCACACAAGGAGCTTCCTCTGGCCATCAGTCAGGGTGACCAGATGGACTATGGTAGACAGCCCCTCCAACCTGCCAGCAGAAGCAGGACCAGGGAGAGAACTCAAGAGTCAGACCTACCTGGGGGGCAGGCAGGAAGCTCTGAGATCTAAGGCCCTGCCTTTGTCTGCAGTTGGGTTCAGCAGGAGCAAGCGCCCGTGGGTATAGACTGTGTGCTAGAAGCAGAGGATGTCAGAAGGAGATGTGACCTTAGGGCTTGTCCATTCCAGCCTGTCCTGAGGAAACTGAGGCTCTGCTAGCCTCTGTGCACTAGGGCTCTTCTGGACATGGTGTTTATTTTTGGATCCACATTTAGGAGGGGATGTTGACAAACCAGAAGGCCTCCAGAGGAGAGGCTGATGGTGCCGGGCAAATTGCTTAACATATCTGTGCAGCAAATACCACCATAATCACCACCATAGGACTATGGGAAGAATAAGGGAAATAGCGTGTGTATAATGTGTTTACGTGTGCATGTATGCATGTGTGTATCTATCTATAAGGGTGTGTATCTATATATGTATATCATATATCTCCATCTATCAATATACATATGTGTGTCTCTGTGTCTATTAATATATGAATACACATACACACCACCCAGCGCGCTGGCTGGCACAGGGTGAGTGCTGACAAATGCTCATTATCATCGTCACAATTGCAGGCCATGAAGGGAAAGTGTAGGCTTGTTCTGGGTGACTTCAGAGGGTGGATGTTCCTGGGAGGCACGCTCAGTCCACTGTGAGCACTCCCCTTTTTCTTTATTTGCCTGCCTTCCCCCTTTTGTTTCTATCTTCCCTTTTCTGTCCTTGCCATTTGCTTCTTCTTGCTTGTTCATCTTCTTGCCCCATCGTTTTTCTTTTATAAATGGGACGAAGGCCTGCCCTGCTCAGCCTGCAGGGAACTCTGTGTTCTGAGGCGAGGGTTATGAAATGGTGACAGAATTGGATTTGCCCCCCACCAGAGGAAGTTGGCCGTGTGTGAGCATTCTCATTTCATGTCTGTCGCCTTTTAAACCAGGATAGAAACATCCCGGGGGCCCGCCAGCCGCCGCCCCCCCTTCCCAGCCATATCCCTGGGGCACAGGTGTTCACTCAGCACCCAGCGGTGGCTCTTGTCTCTCTTGGCAGTGGGTGGGGGTGTGGAAATTGCACTCAGATTGTCTTTGCTCATGTCTTCTTTAAATCCTAATGCCAAGATTGCGGGTAAGGATGCCAAATGAGCCAGCAGGTGACCCGGCCATCTGGACCCTGAGTGAGGGAGGTTGATTGTAGTGAGGAAAGCCCCAACGGGGGAAATGACGCAAGGGCCTCGTCTAGAAATGTCTGCCCTCCCTGTAGTTGTAATTACAGCCACTTGGTTCCTCAGAGTGAGTTGCTCAAAGGCAGCCCAGAGGACAAGTCAAGCTCTGATCCCTGCCCTAGTGTGGCTCTGCTGACTCCCTCACCGCGTCCCTGCTCGCATGGTCTTGGAGGCTCCTTCTGCCTGGTGATGCATGTGAAGCTGCAGCCACCCTTTTGCAAAGTAACAATGTGTGCCATCCAGGGCAGGGCCTAGCTTGAGCATGTGAATTGTTTCTTAGCTAATATTATTAGTTTTTTGAGACCCGGTTTGACCACCAAGCATTGGTTGGCTCCCAGCAAGACCTGAGCTGTACATGGCCATTTAGACATGGATCGTGTGTGTGAGCAAAGATTTCAGAAAAACCAACAATTAAAAAGTTTACCCACCGAATGATGTCTCACTGGGTGTTACAATCCTTGCTGTATTTTTAACACCACACTGATCAGCTTGAAAGAACAACAAATTGTATCTCTCAACAGTGCTTTAAATAGAAACAAAACATTTGTGGGGAGGGGTCGGGATGCTGAAACAGAGGTGTGATTGACTGCAGCTGCCACCCACTGAGTCCCCGACCTCCCTGAGCAGGCCTCAGAACAGGCAGCAACTGTTGTGTTAGCAGATGTTTGAGGGCCCCAGGAAAGCTGGCCAGGGACAGTTTAGGGTAGAGAAGAAGCATGAGGTAGAAGCTAACATGCCAGCACATCTTTGGGAAGGCACCGAGAGCCCTGTTCCTGCGGATGAGTCCAGGAGAGGGCGGGACAGGGCCCCGGGGCCTTCGTGGGACAGGGCTGTTGCTGTAGCACATCGCCAGTGGGCTCACTGGTAACTCGTGGCTCTCTACTGGGCAGGTCATTCCCAGGTGAGGCTCCAGTGGGGGCCACCTTTAATGAGGGACAGAGGCCCTCCTCAGTCACCTTGTGGGGGGCCCTTTACACCACTGGCTGCATGTCTTTGTTCGGGCAGCCCCAAGCTGTGCCTTTCCTTGGCCAAGTTTCTGGGCTGCAGGCCTGGCTTGCCCAAGCCATCATGGCTCTCTCCTGTCCTCTGCCAGTGGCCAGCCACTCTGACAGTTCAGGTTTCCTGCTGCCTTGCACCCTTAGCACCCTTCCTGCTGGGACAGGAAACTGCTGACAGCAAGTACAAGAAGTCAGAGGTGGATCACCCTTTATAATATGGATTCAGATAGGTATGAAGATCTGGTGAGAGAGGTAGACATGGAAAGCCCCAGAAATCCAACTGGAATGAAGGAAATGCTAAAGAAAAGTAAAGGGAAAAACCTCTGTGGGCACATGGGAGTAGTTGCTTCTGACTTGAAAACAGGACAGGCTTGAACAAAGAAAGAGAGCCTTTAAGACCCCGACTATCAGAGTGTTTGGATGCCAAAGGGTGGCAGCTTTGGGCTCTGATCTAGCATGTCTCCATGTAGCATGATCTAGCACGCTCTTGACAGACATTGCTAATTTGTCATGATGTTCTTTTCAGGTGACCTCAGAGGAGGTCTTAGACTCCTCCCCTTGGCCATCTTGGCAGCCATTGCTCATCGATGGGTAGTTGAGTTGCTGTCTCTGTTCTAGTCCATCCTGTCATTTGTGAATGAGTCTCTAGAGTCCAGGGGAGAGTCGACAAGGTTTGAGAGTTGCCCAAAGCCACATGGTTACTTAGGAGCTCCAGATTCAGTGTGCCTGCTGCTGTGCTTGGTCCTGAGTGAGGGCCACCCAGCCGGCCTTTCTAGGGAGCTGACTCTCAATGGGATGCAGAGTGTATGGTGGTAAGTGGGAGATTTGGCGTCAGATCGGGATTCTGTCCAGATCCCGCCACTTTGGAGCCCTCGACAGTCACTTAACCTCTAAGCCTCCATGTTCATGTCTGTGAAATGGAAATAACAGTTCCTATCTTTCACGGGTGTGGGGAGGAGTCATGTGGCATGGATCCGGCACACAGTTGGCAGTTGGCGAATGTCAGCTTTGATTAACAAAGACGCCAAGGCCTGCAGGCTTTCTCCTGTCACTCCCGTGGCAGATCCCTCGCGTGGCTGTTCTAGGCAGTCTGCTGGCCTTGCCACTCTTGGTGGGCCGGGATCCTGCCAGCTGTGGAGTGTGCTGGGATCAGGGGGCCAGGAGACCAGCTTCAGCTCTGTGCCTGCTCTGTCTTTTCTCTCAGAAGTAGGTGTATTAGTGGCACCACAGAACCCCTGGTGTGGGTTCCCATAATCCGAGGAAACCCCTTTTCAGATGCCTGGATCACTCCTTGCTGTCCCCAGTTGCAGCCCCAAGGTTGCATAAGTAATCCGCTTAAGGTCACTCGGATCGGGGCCGAGTGTTGACACAATAGCTTTGATCTCCCGGGAAAGAGAAAAATAGAAGGCGTTCAGCTGGGGATATGCCAGGGAGGCAGCTTTTAGTGCCACTTGGTGATTTTCCATGCTTCACTTGAGAGCCATTCTGAGCCGAGGGTGTTTGGGAAGATATGAGGCGATGAAGCTCTGGGGCACCCCAGACTCTCTGGACTTGGGGCCTCTCCCTAAGCCAGTTGCTCAGATGAGAGCCTCTGCGGCTCTGGGGACATGCTTGGAGCACCCTCGGCTTGCCAGGCCCTGGTCTGGTGCCGACATGGAAGTCTGGGAGACCCCAGCAGGCCCTGCCCTGGGGAGGCCACAGCCTGTGGGCAGGAGGGAGGACGGGGCCTTTCTAGTTGAGGCGTTGGCACATCTGAGGACACCGCCAGTCCTGCTTCACGGAAGCCAGAGTAGGAAAGGCCTGTGGGCCAGTTGGCCCTTGGCTCTGACTGGCTCAACTCCAAGGGCCCACAAAAGAGGGTTTAGAGAAACCTCCTGTCAGTCCCAGGCTGCTGAAAGAGAAGCAGAGAGCATGGGCTGAGCAAAAAAGAGACAGGGCTGGTGGGAGAGCAGGACCTTATGCCAGAGCCCTGCCTCTGGGGTGGGCTCGATCCTTATCCTGGGCAACTTATGCAACCTCTCCATGCCTCAGTTTCCTCATCCACGAGGCAGCATAGCGATGCCTTCTCTCATCACATGCAGTGTCAGCACTAAATGAGCTCATTTTTATGAAGTGCTTGGAGCTCAGGACCGGGTACCCAAGACAAGTGCTCAGTAAGGTTGGCTGTCATACTGGAAGTCACATTTTAGTAGTGGGAGAAATTTGTGAAAAGGAGGGAACCATGCAAAGCACAGGGAGTGGCTGGAAGGAGACCTGGTGTGGCTGGAGCAGAGCGGGTTAGGGGGCACAGGGCCTGAACACAACTGGCCTTCTGGGTATATCCTTGAAAGATGTTTGGCTTTTATCCTGAGTGCAGGGTGGAAGCATTAGAAGATTTTAAGCAGAGGAGCAACAGCATGCCTGAAAGAGCTCCTTTAGGGCTGTAGTGAACAGCATGGACTGTGGGGGCCGGGGGAGGGAGGGAGTCCAGGAGGAGGCCGTTGGCAGACACGATGGTGGGCCAGACCGTGATGGGGGCAGTGGACACAGTGATTCGTGTTAGGGGCTCAAGAAACATTCTGGAGGTGGAACCAATAGGACTGGCCAAAGGGTTACTCTTGTCATTGGCGTCCAACTCACCCTAGTCATAGACTGAACTTGGCAGGGAATCAATCATCCTAATCCCCAAAAATGGCAACTCTCTTTAAGCCACCCTGTTTAGTATTTGCTGATTGTAAGCCCTTCTTGTTATCCAACATGCAGCCCTCACTTTGGGGTTTTTATTTCTTCTTGATGTGTTCTGAGTAGGAAGGAAATCTGGTGAATCACCTGATTGATTTTGTTTCCACAAGCATCCATGGAACCATTGTACCCCCAATCCTCGCGCATCCGTGGTTTGCCATTCTAGGCTGCCCTTTCCCCTCTGTGGAGGCTCAATTCCTTACCCTCTGGCTCCTTCGCTGAAACTTCTCTGTCCTTGTCCATCGGAAACTGGGTGCCCCATTCTGAACTCGGGGCTGGAGAAGGACTGGGAGCAGCTTAGGGCCACCGGAGGATTCTTTCACAGTTTCAAATGCTGGTCACGCTGGATCTTGTCTCAGCTGTGCCACATCTGGTCAGTTACAACAGCTGGGACAGCAGCTCCAGAAAACAAGGGGCCTGCACTGGCCTCTCTGAATCTCCTAATAAAGCCCAGTCATTCCCCAGCTGGGCCTCAAAGGATGCAGGGGAGGTGGACGTCTGACTGACTCCAGAAGGATTTCAGCATTCCATCTTATTCCTTCTTCCTTGTTAGGGACATCAGGGTAACACTGGGAAGGATCTCCAATCCCTTGGTGAGCGTGGTGCCTGTGGGCCTGTGAGAGCCCCTGTGAGGGCCACAGCAGGAAGCACAGAGAGATGTGTCACCAAGGTGGACATATGATTGATTAATGACAGAGCCAGGCCCAGAGCTGAGCATGGCTGATGCCTGTGTGTGCCTTTACCCGAGACCATGCTGGTTGCTGGCCTATGTGGGTCCATCACAACACAAAACCTTAATTTAGCTTATTTTGCCTTTTGCAGTATGGTCCTCTGGTGTCTCAAGCACTGCATCGACACAGAATCTCCCCTGTTGACAAGAGCCCATTTATCTATTACATTTTTGTGGTATCAGCCATCCTGAATTACCACTCTTTCTTGCAGCTTCAAGCCACAGTCAAGAACTAAGGAAAGCAAATGCCACACAGAAGAACAAGCCCTTTGCTACAGTCCCATGCCGGCAGGGACTTGGTTTGACTAGACTTAGAGTGGGTGTTAATTGCCTATTTATGGCCAAAAGATTAACAATGCCTCCTTTGAATCTTAGACATAGTACAGCTCTTGGATAATTCCTTTTTGGGAGGGAGAGGAGTTGCTTTTTTTTTAACCTTTGGGAAACAAAAGAAATAGTTGGTTCCAAAAAATAATGCAACCACCAGAAGCTGAATTTGTGAGCAGTAGCAGTGAGCTTACATCAGTGTGTCACTGAAGGTCGTCAGACACCCAGCCCCTTCCCTGAAAAGGTACAGAGCCACATAGTGCATTTGACTTTCATGGAGCGGGTGGCGGTGGTGGCCCCAGCTGTTTCCTTGCCAAAGCTCTGCACATGGAGAGAGAGGCAGCCCTCCTGGATCAGCCGGGGCCTGTCAGGAGACAGAAACCGCACCCCGCTTAGGTTCAGGCGAATTCATTGTGAACAGCTAGATTTCTGAAGACCTGAAAAGCCAGGAAGAGAACCAGAGGTGTTACAGAGAATCAACTGCAGGAAGCTGCTCCCATCCTTGGGCTTGGGGACCACAGGGCAGAGATTGTAACTTCTCAAAGGTTGGCAGCTTGGAGTCCACAGGCCCAACGGGGCTGGGACCAGACCTCTGAGGAGGGGACACTGGCCGGCTGGGCCTGAGAAGAGAGAGGGTGATGAAGTTGGTTTTGTGAGTGTTGGAAACGTGGCAAGCTGGAAATAGCTCCTGAGCATAGAGCAGACTGCTCCTGCGGTCAGGCAGCATGGCTGGGTGGCAGTGTAGCACGAGCAACAGACAGGGAGACACATGGCTTCTCCTTCTCCAGCTCTGCTCAGTGTCCCTCTTTTGAGCACCATCTAGCATTCTCCAGCATGGCTGAAGGTCCCTTCAAGCTCTTTCACAGCTCTGTGCCAGTTTGTTCTTCACTTGGCAGATCCTTATGTGTATCTGCTGGGTGCCTGGCATTCAGCTAGGCCTGGGGATAGTTCTGCAACATAGAAAGGGGGATAGATAACATGCAAGCCACCAACAGGCAAGATCATTTTAGATGGTGATATGCGCTATGAAGAAAAGCCAACAGGCCGGTGTGGTTTGGATCGCCAGTCGGGAGGAAAGCAGATGGAAGTGGCCAGCTTTAGACTGAGGGACAGAGAGCCCTTGTTGAGGAGGTAACATTTGTGCAAAGACAAAGATGATGAGATGTGTTCAGCCTTGCAAAAATGACGAGCAGAGGGAGGTGAGAGTAGGCGTGGTGAGTGCAGGGCACAATGGGGCCGATGCGACTGCGGGTCCTGAGCTGGGGTGCAGGGGGGTTTGAGGGTCAGGAGGGCCACCTTGGTTGGCTTCGTGGCAGGGCAGGGAGTTGTCCTAAGCTCAGGGTTGGAACACCAGCAGGGCTTTGGGGCCAGGATCCTTTTATTTACTTTTTTTTGAGACAGAGTCTCATCTTGTTTCCCAGGCTAGAGTGCTGTGGCGTCAGCCTAGCTCGCAGCAACCTCAAACTCCTGGGCTCAAGCAATCCTCCTGCCTCAGCCTCCCAAGTAGCTGGGACTACAGGCATGCGCCACCATGCCTTGCTAATTGTTTCTGTATATTTTTAGCTGTCCAATTAACTCCTTTCTATTTTTGGTAGAGACGGGGTCTCACTCTTGCTCAGGCTGGTCTCGAACTCCTGAGCTCAAACTATCCACCCGCCTCGGCCTCCCAGAGTGCTAGTAGGATTATAGGCGTGAGCCACCGCGCCCGGCCTGGGGCCAGGATCTGATGGGACACTTGGAGTCAACTGCCTCACCTCACTGCTACAGTTATTTTCAACCTTGGGGTTCTGACCTGAGACAGCCCCAGGAAAAGTGTGGTGCACAGAGGTCACGGCAAGAAGGCGTGTGAGGGCACTTAGGCAGGGCAGGGCCCCAGCATGGTGGTGGGGGTTCGGAGTTAAGTAGTTCCATTTTGGAGCTAGGCTTGCCTGCTGCACTCCTCTGTGGTGCTGGCCCCAGTCAGGGTGGTCCAGGGGGATTTGTTCCTTCTCTGAGCATCCTGCCTACATGTCTGGAGTCTTCTTCTCCACTGAAGTGGCTGTGCCCATGCAGCCCCACCTAGGCTGATGTGCCTGGCATGTGGCCAGGGCAGGGCTGGGGAGGTGGGTGGGAGGTGGCAGTAGGTAGGCTGGTGTGGGGATGCTGCGAAGACAGCTTTGCAGCATGGTAAGCCCTGGGCCATCTCTCCATGCTTGTGATTCTTCTTTTGCTGACAAGACTGTGCCTTCATCCCCACACATTCCCATCGAGCCACCTGAGCCAGGTCCACACTGCCGACCAGCTCCATGCCCTGTGCGCAGGGAGCTCCTTGGTGGGGAGTCCTGCACCGCCATCGCTTGGCAGTCAGTGTGAGCCTGAGAAGGTGCAGGGACAGATGGAGGGAGGGCCCTGGGAGGAATGCAACAGGGGTAGCCACTGACCAAGTAGAAGTTTCCAGAGGTGTCCTGTCTTTGGAGCTTGGCAGCTTTTTAACCATAGTTTTTCTGAAAATTGCATTTGTGGCTGTAGTCTGCCCCACCCTGCCAGCAGGGATTTATTAGAATGTCAGGCCTGTGGCTTTATCAGCCTGGGAGCTTCAGGAACATGGCCCTGCCCACCAGGGGAACTTTCTAGGCCCAAAGACGAGACCAGGCAACCAGCAACTCTGTAAACTGGTTCAAATCAGCATACATTGATTAAGCATTAGCTGTGTACAAGTACCTGGGCCAGGCATACGTGGGAGACCAGTGTGCATGAGACTTTGTCCTCCTTGTGAGGCACTTGCAGGCTACAGAGGGCTGAGGTGGGGATGGCTGTGTCTGTGTAGCCAACTGCAAGCTGAGTCAGAGCAAGGTGAGCAAGATGGCACATCCTCCCAGGACCTGGATTCAATTCTAGTTCCCTTCTTTGTTCAGGCACCATTTATTTACCAAGCGCCTGCTGTGTCAGGCCCTCGTAGGCACCAGGATGCAGCAGCAGAAAGGACGGGTAGAGCCGGCCCCCTGGAGGTCACAGCACCAAGTCATCACTGAGAATGTGGGGAGGGCTGTGCCATCTGGCCGTGTGACCAGTGCTCAGAGCTCTGTCTTCTGAGCCTCACTGTTAAACAGGATCCACTATGGCCATTGCTAGGATGAAATAAGAGGATAAATGCAGGGCCTTCACTTGGCACTTAGTACAGCTACAGGAGTGTTCTGAGAATCTAGCAGTGAGGACTGAGGGGCTTGCTGTGTATTCTACCTGTTATGTTCAGGGCCCAGCAAAGAAGTGCTCTGGCTGGGAGAACAGGCCCAGGCATGGTGCCCAGAGTGCAGCCCTTGAGGGAGTAGAAGGAAGACCAGGATGGCCTGTCTGCTGGGTCTGTGGCTGGGATGGAGAATGGGGCGCCTTGAGAGCCAGCTGGAGAGTTGGGCCCTTATTCTGGGAGCTGTGGGAAGCCAAGGACAGCTTTGAGCAGGGTGGCCAGGGATTCGAACCTCATTCCATCTGCGCGCAAGTTGGGGGCAGGAAGAGACAGCTGTGCTCATGTGTTTGGTGCCCTTTGGTTGAGAAGGGGGCTGAGGGCACCCTGCGGAAGTGGAGCCTCGGGGAATTTCTTGCCTGGTTCCTACAGTCATGAGGGTCTAGTTCTGGTGCAGACAGGACAGGGGCCCTGCGCTGGCTGGGGTTGACCTCGGTGAGGCCACTTAGATGGGCTCTTCCACTACCTCACTGGAAAGGGAAGTTCATCAGGGAAAAAGTAGCTTCACCAGGTTTGTCTTTGGGAGTCAGAAATGGCTTGCTTTCCTCTGAGGAGCCCAGAGAGCCAGAGGCAACACTCCCCAGTGGAGCGGCCCCTGACCCCAAGCAGTGAGATGATGGGGCCTTCTGCCCTGGGCAGGTGACTTAACCTCTGTGTGCCTTGGTTTCTTGTTCTGAAAATTGAGAAGAAGAATAATTTATTGGATAAATGTGCAAGAATTTGGCAGTGCCTGCACCTAAACAAATGTGAGTAAGTCATTGTTGTGGGATCCAGGACTGTCCCATTCCTTGAGTGGCTGAGGTGGCCATGGAAAGCAAGTGCAGAGAGCCTGGCCCACCTTTTGTCAACCTTCTAGGAGACTTGCTGTGGGCCAGGCAGTTGGCTGACTTCATGCCTTGTGCCTGGAGTTCCACCCTCAGAGCTGCAGCCCTGAGAGTTTTGAAGACTGTTGGGGGACTCAGAGCCTCTGGTGAAAAGGCAGAGCATGGTGGCAGAGCCGGGCTTGGGGCCCAGGGCCCTGCCTTCCCAGCCTAGTGTCCTCCCACTCCTCAAAGTTGTCCAGTTTCCTAGAGGTGCCAGGGTGGCCCAAAGGCTATACCAACCACCAAAGACATTTGGCCCCTAGAAGCCTTCTTTGGCTGGGGCTTTGCCTGCTTCCCATGGACACCAGGCACCCAGCACGTGGGAGGAAGCTGGCAAGACAGGACAAATATTCTTGCGTGTGAGGGAGTCAGTTTTGAGGCTCGGAGGAATTGGACGCTCTGGGTAAGTGGGCCCCTGCTGCGAAGAGCAGGCAGAGCCCTGAAGCTCCCTCCTGGGGCTCCGTGAAGGTGCCCGATGCTGCTCTCTGGCAAGTCTTGTACTCGGTTTGCTGGTGCCAGGCAACCCCAGGAGGAGGTGCCAATGTGTTCAAGTCCCTCCCTGCTAAAGTGGAGACACGCTTCTGCTCACCACTTAGGTGTCTTGGGCAGGCGAGGCCTGATCCTCATACGTGGCTCAGTGTGCAGTGCTGTGTGAACCGGGAGCTCACGCTCCAGCTGGGAATCCCTGAGGCCTGGTTCCTCCCTGACTTCTGCACCTGGCATGGTTAGCTCACTTAAACCTCACAGTGTCCATGTGGAGTCTGCTTACTGCCCGAGCAACTGGGGCACAGAGATGTTCCATACCGTGCCTGAGGGACCTAGGAAACTTGGCCCAGAGCCTCCTGGGTTGGTGGGAGGAGGTGAGTTCAAGGTCTTTATATCCCCAGTCTCTGGAGAATCCTAAGGGTAGGAGTGGGAGGATATGGGCTGCTGGTAGGCCCCTGGAATAGAGTGGGCCCCGGGGCAGATGGAGGCCCATTACAAACCCGAGTTATAGGCCTAAACATTGCCGTGGAACTCCTTCAGCTCACAGCATGCAGTCCACCAACCAGTGCCCGGGCACTGCCTGGCAGTTTGATAGAAATTCAGAATCTAGGCTCCCACCCCAGACCTGCCAGATCAGAATCTGTATTTTAACAAGATCATTAGATGAATTGTATGCTCCTTAGATTTTAAAAGTGCCTGGAATATAGGAGCTGGGCCATCTGTGGGAGATCATCTCTGGTTCATTCTTGGTCCTGGGTAGGCCCCTCTTGCAGCTGGGGACAGGAGCTTGTCCCTGTTCTATAGAGGGAGGGGCCTGAGCCTTACAGTAGCTGCCCCAGTACCAAACTTTCCCTGGCCTTTGGTTTTGGCCTCTTGCTGGTTAGCCTCCTACCTGCACTGCCCCTTCTCCCCTGGAATGAGGACAGCATGGCCCACGTTGGGAACCTTTAGCTGGAGCCCCGCACCTCATTTGGCCCAGGCCCCACTCCTTGAAACTTTGGTCAACCCACAGATGACAACACTGATGGCTTTTGTCGTGCACAGGCAGTATGCTTGTATTTAGTGTGTGTGTGCTGTGCTCCACCGCAGCTCTGTGGGGCAGGGATGAGCCTCCAGGAGGGGACGAAGCTTGCCCTACCCTGCCTCATGAGGACGTGGATACAGAGCTGCCCTTCTGTCTGGTGGCATCCACAGCTTCTGTGCCAGCCTAGCCCCAGGTCAGCTATGGGAGGGACAGCTTGTGATCTTTGGGGGGCCACATGCACATGACAGACAAGGACAAGTAGGAATGGGCTTAGATTTCAGACTTGCCCCGCTGTCTGCAAAGGACCCAGCGACCCCTTTTGTTTTTCCTGCACTGTGTGAGACCCTTTTTCACCTGGCCTGGGCTTGTAGACAGGTGGGCAGTGTTTGAGGGGCAGTGACCGGCAGTGGTGAAAGTCAATCTGCATCATGAGCCCCAGGGCAGGCCCGCGCCTGTCTGGGTCTCACCTAGAGCTCTGGCACTTACCAGGGTGCCAGCAGTTTTCTAAATGCTTGATGAATATGTGAATGGATGGACAGACGAACTAATGAACTGAGGCAAGGAGCCTGGATTCTTCCCTGGCAGGTGCAGCAGCTCGTGGATGGTGCTCAGTAAGCAAGGGTGCTGCCATCGTCTCTTGGGCACAGGGTGGCAGGCACTGTGCTAGGTGTTTGCGTGGCTGCATGTCGTCTTCACTGCAGCCCTGGACAGTGGGTATTGTTGTGCCTTGTACAGAAGAGAACGGAGGTTCAGAGTTGTACTGCAGGTTGTTGGGCCTGGAGTGGGCGAGAGGCCGGTGTTTGTTCCACATGCTGTCAGGGGCCTAGGCAGGCTCTGAGTGCCAGGCGCATCCCTTCTCAATTGTCTGCACAGGGGTTCGGGCCAGCAAGGGCTGGAGTCGCAGGGCTAAGGCTGGCCAGGCCTTCCTGCCTCAGCTGTGGTGGACACGTGGGGCTCTCTGGTGTGAGGACAGTGAGGCAATGGGCTTGGGGATAGGTGCCCAGTCCTGGGATGGCAGGTGGGGCCTCACATGACATTGCCTGGGGAGCCTGGTCTGGCCTCTGCTATACCAGCTGTCAGAGCTGTCTAGACAGTCTGAGGTGACAGTTGTCACCGTTCTGGGTGAAGTCCGCTAAAATTGGATTATTATTGAAATTTGAAACTTGAATTTGAAGCAGTGACAGTGAGCAGTGCCCAATGGACACTAGTGATAGCCTTAATGGAGCCCAGGAGCCTGATTAAGGAAGCTCCCTGTGCTCCCAGTGGGGGTGGGGCAGGTGGAGAAGAGTGAAGGGCTCCTCCCTGCCCCACCCCAGGACCTCCCAGGTGCCCTGGCCTTGAGGCCTCCAGAGGCCCCACAGGGCAGTGTGGTGGCCATGGGACTGTCTCAGGGCCCACCACCTGGGAGCAGGAAAAGCACAGGTGAATGTGGTTCTTATAGGTTTCTAAACCTGTCTGGGCCCTCTCTGGGGGCCTGGCTTCCACGGGGAGCTGGCCTTGGCCTTTTTCCTCTGCAGTTTAAGGTGGGACTGAGGGGAGCCAGGAGCCCCTCTTCTCCTGGTCCTCCCCAACCTGTGGACGCTGTCCTTGTTACCGAGCACAGCTGGGGAGCTCTCACTGAGCACAGGTCCCGGTGTCTGTTGAGTTCTGTCTGGGAAGTGACATACCTCCATTTAATATTCTAACTAGAGCTCCGCTGAGTGGATCCCTGGGGCCTCCTGATTGGGGGTGTTGGAAAATTATGGCCATGTCTCCCAGGAGTGGTGAAAGCTGTCACCTCGAACCTTCCAGAGCAGAAGTCAGCAATCCAGAGCCCACAAGCCAGATCCGACTGTTGTCTGTTTTGGTAAATAAAGTTTTATTGGCACATAGCTCTGCCTGTTTACATCCATGTTGTCTACAGCTGCTTTCATGCTACCGCAGCAGCATTGAGTTACAGCAGGTCTGAGTGCTTACGACAGAGCCCCAATGGCCTACAAATCCTAATTATTTACCATCTGGCCCTTTAAGAAAAGTTTGCCAGTACCTGATCTAGATGGCACTTAATGGCACATAACAAATGCTTGATTCATGGTAAGTAGTAATATTCTTGTTGGAAGAGGGCACAGACACTTGTTTATCAACTCGAGTAGTTTCCAGATTCATTGACATTTATTGTTTCTTCTGGTTACAAAATTAATGCAGACATGTAAAAAGCTTAAAGTTCAGAAGGTAAAAAATACTACAGTTCAAAACTGTAAAAACACAGAAAGTGAAATTCCTCTGAAATCCACCTGCAGAGGTGGCCATCTTTGAATGTTTGACATAGATCCTTGCAGTCCTTGACACCCTTTCTAGCCCCAGGAGTCTGTTGATTGCACAGGTTCATACACAGATTTTAAGTGGTCAGCATGTGCTGTGTGTGGAGCCATGGCAAGAAATAAGAGCTTGTTCCCTTAAAAGGGGGAAATGAAAGAAGCATGAATTAAAACAAAATACGTGAGCTCAGCACTGGTTTCTCACTCTATCCAATATGAAAAGCAGACATAGTTTAAAAAAAAATTCTTGGCCCTATGCAAAATAGAGTTCTTTTAGGCTGTTCGGTCTAAAAGACTGTGAATGCATTGATGCTCTTGTATCCTTAGTTCGTAATAATGCTATTTCCTCTTTAACACCAAAGAACAAACTCTATCAGCAGGGGTGCAGTGTGTCTCGTATGATTTAGTCAACCTTGTTCCTTCGGAAGGGGTTTGTTGGTGGCCCTAGGAGATGAGCTGGCCTGGCTACACCCAACACAATCTGACCAGATGTTTCCAGCCCATCCATGAACAAGAGTAGTTTCCGTTATCAGCCCTGCACCGTGGACTCTGGAGCAAGGGTGCCAACAGGGCAGCACCCTGCTGTTATTTTGATTTTGTTCTCAATGAATAGTCTGCACATGAGTTCCGGGGGTTTGCATTGACTGTGTCATTTTCTCCAAGCCAGCCCTTCTGTTAGGGCCGTAGTTCCTGGAAACACTTGTGCTGTTGCTACAGCAGGGCTCCCCAGAGCCTTTGGCCCCCTTGGTCATTCAGGACATGCTTATTTGTAAGGCCTGATGTGCCTCCAGGATGCCCCTACACTGGAGTTTTATGTGGGCAAACCCCGGCAAACCTATGTTGTGTCTCTCCCAGGGTCTTGAGCTTTGCCCCACTCCAGTGAGCAGAATCCAGGCTTCCTTCTTATTTCCTTTGTACTCATGAAGAACCACGTTCAGGTCTTTCTCTGTCATCTTCTGTTCAATCCAGCATGTCTTTCTGGGGCTTACTATTGCTAGGTGCTGGGCTGGGTGCTGCAGAGCAGGAAAAATAGAAGCAAGACTCCATTCTCTGCTGCTAGATGGATCCCATTCTGTAGGCCAGTGGTGTTTGGTGCATACCTGCTGTGTACAAGCACTGCACTTGGCACCGAGGGTGTCATGTTGAACGGGATGGCCATGGGCCCTGCTCTCTGGAAGCTTGCATCTAGTGTAGACAGACAGATGATAAGGGGAGCAAAGAAGATCACGTCAGACAGCACGTGCTGCAAAGATAAGGAGCATGGGTAATGGGGCAGAGACAATGGGCAGAGAAATAGGAGGACCTTCCATGTGGAGAGATGGCATGAGTATGCCCTGAGACTGGCATGTGTGGTATTAATAGTAGCGGGCTGGGGCAGGAGGCCCCCGGCAGAGAACAGGCAGCTGGATATTCATTCATGCCTGTTGAACCTCCTCCGAGTCAGGAGACTTGCACCTAGCCCGGCCCCAGCTCTGCCATTAAGCAGTCCCCTGGATGATGATGTTCCATTGCCTGGAGTGGCAAACAGTCCACTCCCAGGAGAGATGGTCTCCCAGAGTCCTTGCACTGAGTGCCTCTTCCTCATTCCTCAGCATCCATGTGTCCTGCTGGCATTGGCCTGAGAAAGTCCTTGGGATGAAATGTCTTGGTGGGGAAAAACAAGGAGTTGTCAAGTTCAAGGAGCCCCTAGTTTTCCTATTGACATCCAAGAGGGCTGTGGCTTTCAGGCCCCTCGTCAGTCCAGCAGGTCTTGGCACTGACCCTGAATTCACATGGAGACATTGAGCCTCCAAATGGGCTCTCTGCAGCGCAAGAGGGGGTGTCATCATGGAGGTGGTCTTGGGGTGAGGGTGGGGACATGGGAGATGACTATGTTGTGAAGCTAGCCTTATCACCTGAACATGACAGCACAACGTGGGCAGTCCACCCTCTCCAACAAGGAGTGTCTAGTATGGCAGTGCAGTTATGAATGGGCGCCTAGGCTGGGCTGGGAGCTCAGATTTGTGTTATCCAGAAGCCTGTGACCTGTGTGCACCAGGGGCTCCTGTAACCTGGATACTGTTTGGAAACTGTGGTTCACATCAGTCTTGACTGTTGGCAAAGCAGTCATTGTGCCATCCCTACCTGTCTTGCTGTCAAAAGAAGCTCGGGGACCTGTTGTCAACTTCCCCCATGAAGAGCTTTCTTGCCTGCCTCTGGAATGGGCTTGCTTATAGACCCAGGGACCCAGAGCTGGCAGAGCAGAAAGGCCAAGGCCTCAGGAAGACCAAATGCCTGCAGCCCTACCCAAAATGCCACACATGTCCCTAGAGCTGTCCGTTTCTCAGTAATAGACAGGAGTGAGTTCTGCCATTGCCCAAGCTGCTGGTTGGGAAGGAGACCACTCCCACACATGACTGCAGTTGGGCTTCCTACCCCAGGCTGTTGGTTCTTGAGTGCCCACTGCTTATGCAGTGCTGCCCTGGCCCTGGGCAGGGAGGGCCATGGTGAGATGAATCAGAGGCGGGTTCTGCTTTCCAGTAACTCCATTCTGTTTGTTCTGCTCTGAGTGGAAAGTCAGCCCTCACCACCCTGCCACCATCCTCACGCATCTGTTTCCTTCGGGGAACTGAGAAGTCCCCTCCCTGGGAGCACCTGTCCTTCTCACCATCCCCAGTGTAGCAACGGATCGGAAGCATCCCTTCCCAGAGCTCCTGTTCCAGTGTGGTCTGGTTTGGGTTTGGGTTTGGGTGTGGAGAGAGGAACGTCACCACTCAGACCCAGGGGTTGGGAGGGCTAGGCCCCAGGCTTCGGGTCCTCTGTTTTTAAGATCTGTTTCTAAACACCATAGTGTTGCAAGACGATGACACTCGTACTTAGCACGTGCCAGGCACAGCATTCAGCTCACAGCATGCATTTTTTCCCTCATTTAATGCTTTGTAATTATTTCCTTTGGCAATGATGTGAACCTTTTTCTTTAGAATAGCACCCAAGAGTTCACAGGGCCACATTCTTTCCAAATAAGGGGGTATGTGGCAGCCTAGCTTGTGGCCAGTGTCCAGGGGGTTTCTTAATGTCTCTGAGTGCCCTGCATCCTCAGGGCAATCTGGCAGACTTGCACCTGGGAAGAGCGCTGACTGGAGCTGCCCGGTCAGCTCCCACAAGCCTGCCAGGTGGAACCTGGCACCTCAGGTGGACTAGCTGAGCCTCTGGCCAGTGCCGGTCAGTATGAAAACAGCCGGAGAATCAGTCGGCCAAGCCCTGAACTGGACAACAGGCCTTCCAGACCTGGCTGTAGCGTGGACCCTTCCCACTGCCTGGCCCCTCAGAGGCTCCACAGCACGTTCATGCACCTCATTTCATTTCTTCCTCACAGGACCCCTCTGAGATGGGCCCTGCCTGCCCATTCAGGTGAGGAGAGCAAGGCTCAGAGGGGAAGGGGGCTGTCCAAGATCACCCTGTGAGGAAATGGTTGAAGAGAGGGTTTTGAACCCAGGTCTGTCTGGCTCTTAAGTCTGATCCTGCTGTGCTGGTGAGACCCAGCTGGGCCCCCTTGCACTACAGACGAGTGCCATCAGCCATGCCCGTCCCCCTGGCGAAGGACTGGCAGCCCATCTGTCCTCAGCTCTTTGCAGAACCTCTTGAAAGTAGAGGATGGAGAGTGAGGCCTGGCTACCCAGGGCCCTGGCCATGTCCAGCTATTTTTCAGCTCTGTAGGTGCCCCTGTTAAACCAGCATCAGTGTCCCCAAGCCCGAGCCCTTCTGGCCAGCCTCTACTGTACCCCAGCCTTCTAGGGGAAGCCAGTTGCCCAGCCTCAGGCACAGCTCTTCCGGAAATCTGGAGGACATCGCTTGCTGGCTGGCGTTGAGCTTGGGGCTTCATCAGAGAAATTCATCAAAGCCTGCAGACTTCTCTCCATTCCCTAAGGGGGATAGAAATCATATCTAACTAGTTTTTGAAGTGTCTTTGGGGCAGCCCTCGAGGCTCCTGTTAGCTGAGTTCTCTGCAGGCCTCTTGGTACCTGATTGAAAAACACTGTCCTGGCCTTATGGGCACCTGGTCCTCCCTCTTAGAGCCTGGCAGCAAAGTCTCCTCATGGCCAAGACATCGGGTGCCCAAGGGGGAGGGCAGGTATTTTTCATCTTCAGTTCCTTGGAAATGTTTGATTGTCTGAGCCCACACCACACATAGGGCATCCTCTGCATGTGCAGTTGTAGGCTGGATGAGAGACAAAAGGTGGCTTCTTTGTCCTGGGGACAAACCTGAGAGTTTCAGCTCGAAAGAGATTTTCACCTTTCTGTGGTTTGCTCGGCTGTCCCCCAGGGAGTCCTGCTACTCTCCGTATTGAAGGGATTGGGAGCCCAAGCTGGAACCAGATAGGACAGGGATCGCTGCTGTTCAGGCCTCCATCCTGGTGCCTCTTTGTGGTCATTAAAACACATGCCACCCTTGCCCACTAGGGCTGGGACTCATGGTACTTATTAGCCCTGTAATGTCAGCACCAGGAAACACTGAATGTCACTCACCTCATCCATCCCCCTGACTCTGCAGGTGAAACCACTCAGGCCCAGAGGAGAGAAGTGGCTGGGCCATGACCACCCAACACGTTGTCACCATGGGTGACAGGCTGGGGCCAGGTCCAAGGACAGCTGCAGGCCAGACTCCTTCTCCTCCCCAAGGCTGTGGCCATAGCCTCCTTGGCTCCCAACAGCAGCATGAACTGGGTATGTCCTGGTGCTGCCCAGGGCCTTGGTTTCCTGATCTGTGAATTGGGCCCGAGTTGCTTCCCACACTTGCCCCCTGGACAGGGCTAGACGTGGACCTAATTAAACCCTGGCTAGCCCTGAGCACTGTTGTGGTTCAGACCTGCTGAGTAAAAACAGCTGGCGTTGGATGATTCTTCCCTCTGCGGGTTTTTACAGCCATTGGTGGACACAGACAGGGACAAACTTGGGAAAGTCTCAGGACCTAGGAGGAAGAGAGGACTGGAAATGAAGAACCCGAGGGGATAATTCCAGCATCAAA
>VBSM01003144.1:5348492-5415234 GCA_008086735.1 Cheirogaleus medius
GCTGGCTTTGAAATTCTCCAGGCGCACGCTTTGGGCAGGCACTCTTAGAGGGTAGGGGCCTCTCTTGCTGGCCCCAAGTCCACGTTGCTTAGGACAGCGCCTGGCACACAATGGGTGCTTCGCAGAGGCAAGATGAATAACGGAACCTGTGAGCAGAGGCCTCTGGGTTGAGAACGGCTCTCAGGCTCAGGTTGTCCTGATGCTAGGGCTGGTGGGAACATGGGGGCTGGTCACAGTAGGCAGCAGGGGTGGCATGTTCCTGCCACGTGCCCGTGCTCAGGAAGCTGAGTGCTACTGCTGACATGGAGCAGGGGCCAGGTGTCTGCAGGGAGGTCCCTCAGTCAGTTCTGCTGACCTCGACCCTCCAGAGCTGTCAGGCCCTGGGCAGGAAGTCATCTGACAGTCTCCACTTTGCTACTCTGAGGAGGAAATGAGGAGGCCACTAAGCCTGGGCTCTCTCACCACCTGGGAGGTGGGAGAGTGGAGTGCTTAGTTCGGGCCCCTGGTGCCAGCTTGTATGGTCTGGCCTTCGTTTAGCGGCTGGGTTCCCAGTTGCAGGGCCTGCGGGTCGGCAGTGAGACTGGCCACAGCATGCCCTGGCACTTTCTCCCCTTGACTGCTCTCCTCGGCTCCATCCCTGCCTGC
This sequence comes from Cheirogaleus medius, assembly GCA_008086735.1. Taxonomy (NCBI): domain Eukaryota; kingdom Metazoa; phylum Chordata; class Mammalia; order Primates; family Cheirogaleidae; genus Cheirogaleus; species Cheirogaleus medius. The sequence goes on from VBSM01003144.1 coordinate 5,349,138, forward strand.
CCAACACAGCTGGGAGGCCAGGGCAGGCCCAGGAGGAGGCTCGGCAGCACCCTGTGCTCAGCTCTGCCCCTCCTGGCCTTCTCCTGTGCCTTCGCTGCCAGATGGAAATGGAACACGGGGAACTGAGTTAGGGCTGTCAGGCTGCCGCGACTCCTGGTGAAGGCTGGCAGCAGGGACACAGCAGAGGCTCTGTGAGTGTGAGGAGGAAGGGCCTCCTTCCCCATGGGGCAGAAGGAGAAACTGAGGCAGCAAGGACAAAAGATTTGGTTTTGTCCCAGTGCTAGAGTGCAGCAGGCCTACTTTGTCACTCTGCCACACTGCCGCCTCTGCTGCTGTGGCTTTGGCTTTGGGGTGGTTTGGTAGGAAGCCTCCCCTGCAGGGAGGTTGGGGGGCCCTCAGTGTGTGGTGTGGCTAACATGGAGCCCCTCAGTGCCTCCCTAGCACCCACTGGTCCCACTGTTCTTCCTTGTTGTCTGAGGAGGTTTAGCTTTTGTTCTTATTGGTGAAGGCAAGAGAGGAGTTCAGAGTTTAGGGCACAGAAAATCCACTTTAGGGTGAGCCATTTCCTTTAAAATAAACCTCTGCCTCTTAAAACAAATGGCCCATAGCAAAGGGCTCTTGGCTTGTTGGGACTTGGGACATTTGTACTGAGGAAAAAGAGTGTGGACATTGATCGCCTACAGAAGAGTTGGTTTTTCTTCTGGAGTGGGTCACTGGGGAAAGCATGAGGTATAAGGGAATCCAGTGACCAGGGTTCGAATCTCAGCCTCGCTGTTCTCTAGCCAGGCAACTACTCTGAGCCTCGGTTTCCTCATTTGTAAAATGCAGGTAAGAATAACCTGCCTCACAAGGTTGGTGTGAAGGTTACATAAGCCAAAGGGGATAGAACATTTAGCACATACGGCCACGCTGAGGGTGCTTATTAGCAGATGGTGGTGGTTGTTATCACCATCATCACCATAACAAACATCACTGTCACCTTCACCATCACCACCACCACTACCATGGTCTCTGTCATTGCGATCTTCTGGAATGGGGTTGGGGGGTGGTGGAGCTCAGGCAGTGATGTTCTGGGCCATAGCCTGGGTGCTGGGAACGGCAGACTTAGAAGACTCAGTCAGGCTCAGGCCTCGCTGTCTTGATTCATAGTGGAAGACACCTGTCATCTCACGGGTTCTGCATTGACTTGAGCTCCTGCCTCCTCAAAAAGGGTCTCTTTTACCTTTGGCCTTCTCCGACTGGTAGAAAGTTCTTCCTTGTAGGGAGAGGTCTGTCTCCTTAGTGCTTACTCTGGGAGCAGGGTGGAGCCTACAGTATCATAAAATTATCCTATACTTAATTATATTGCTAAGAATAAAATATTCTGGCTCCATTAGGGAGAGAAGTCTTCTGGTGGATAATTGTGTTGTCTGTACCTGTCGCCCGATCATTTTGTTAATGATGTTAGCTCCTAATGCTATAAATATCTAGTAGATGCCTGAGGATCTACAAGCAGAATGGGAAGGGAGAGAGGTGCCCGGCAGCACCTTCTCCACCCGATCCCCAATTCTGCTCAGGCAGGCAGGTGGCAGAGGGTGTAGGAGCCTCTGCCAAGGTTAATGTGTTGGCATCTATAAGACAACAGGATTTTCTTCTAGGAAGACATGAAAACTTAGAAATAATGTGGGCTGGTTTCCTTACTCCCAGTTTTGAGGTTGAAGAGGTAAGCGTAGAAAGTTGTAGCTGGAGTCCACAAGTCTCAGAGCTTGATGGGACTTGTCCTTATATATTTGGGGAAACTGAGGCCCAGAGAGGCAAGGCCTTTTGCCTAAGGTCACTTATAGAGTTAGCTGGTGACGGGGTAGATTGTTGCTGTTGCCTGCTCTTGGCACTTTCCCCAGTAGGCCTGCAGCTGTTCTGCAAGCTGGTAGGACGTGGCTCTCGTCTCCTACTGGTTTCATCCTGTCTCCTCAGCCCTCGCCCTGAGCCTCCAAGTATTCTCTTGTTGTGGCAAGCACTTTCCGCTGTCGTCTCCAGTGACGCTGCACATTCCTCAGGGGCAGGGATGGTGCTTTCTCTTCTCAGGGCAACTTCCCATCATTGCTAATCCTGGCAAGGCCTCTTAGCAGCAAGAGGAGCCTTGAGCAGGCGGGACAGGTGGGCTGGGGCCAAGTTCTGGTGGAGTGACTTTCAGCTGTAGAACATTGGGCAAGTTACTTACCCTCTCTGAGCCTGTTTGCTCATCTGCAAAGCAAAGAAGAGTGCTTCTCAGGGCTTGTTGGTGCACGTACAGTGCCTGGCCCGTTGTGAAGGCACAGTCCCGGGCTCTGCTGGTACTGTTTTAGTGGGTTCTCCCTTCTGAAGCCTCATGGCAATTAATGTTGAGGTCTCGTGGCAATCCTACGAGATAGGCTGGACGGAGACCACTTTTGCCGTTTTAGAGAAGGGGGCGAGGAGATGTGTGATGATGTTATGGCAGGTGGTGGCGAGCCCAGCCAGGACACAGTGGGTGGAAGCGTGTCCTCCCCTCAGTGCTCTGGGCCTCCCCCTCCATGAAGGCTGGGCTTGTGGGTGCTGGGCACACTGGTTTGTAGGCGGCCACTGCCCATCTGTCCCTCTCCATCTTGGAGGTTTCCTGTCCAAGGCTTGGCCCTTTGCCATGCCCTGGCCTGTCTTGGGCTCGGGGCTTTCCGACAGACGTTCTGAGAGCCTCAGAGCCTCAGTATGTCTTGGTTTCCTCCCAGAGGCTTGGGCATCCCCAGTGCTCCCAGAGAGGGCTTTCTCGAGGAGGCAGAGTGTGCCATTTTGCCCTGCAGAGGCTAGCAGGCTTTCAGTGTCCAAGGGAGAACCAAGAATGCAGAAGTCTGAGGCATGGGCCTGCCCCACAGCGCGTCCCCAGCACATTTCCTGTTGGCTCTCTCTTCACCCACACCCACTTCCTTTCCCACCCGTCTCCGCCCTCCTCCCCTGCTGGGCAACTGTGGGTGACTAGCGTGACTACTGAGGCTACGTGTTCACCTCCCTGGCCATCCTGGGCTTAGCAGGGCATGATAACATCACTTTGCTGTGAAACTCCTACTGTGTGTCTCTGGAGAGGCCAGAGCCGTTTTCCTTGGCTCGTGTCAGGCAGCCATCTTGGGTGTGCCTCACTCTGGTGGGGTGTGGGGTGCAACCCCACACTTCGTGGGTTGACATAGGAAGAGCACAGGCCTTCGCTGCCTCTGCTGCTGCTTAGTTGTGACATTGGATACATAATCTTCCTCTCCAAGCCTCAGCTGCCACGTTAGTGTCTTGGCGACATTTGTTACTCCTCTCCTCGTTATGAGGACGGTCATGCTCATGTAGAAGATCCAGCTCATGGTGGGCCCTGAGCAAATTGTGTCCTGCCTTTCCCTTGCCTTCCCATCTGGAGGAAGCTTCCAGGTAATTTGGAGCCTCAGAATGTACAGAGCTACATTCAGTTTGAGGCCTGAAGCACCTGAGGGCAGTAGCCTGGGCTGCAGGGTTTAGGAGCGAGAGGAACAGCCAGGGGCTGGGGGTGGAGGTAGGCTCCGTGGAAGTGGGGAGGTTGGCAGTGGCTTTCTGCTAGCCATTCACTCCGGTTACTTAGGCTCAAATCCTCTGTTTAGGAAACAGGAATAAAGTCAAGTGCTTCAGAGAAGTGGTACAAATTAAATGAGATGATATTTTCAGAAGTCCTCAGCAGAGCCCAGACAGCCTGAGTGCTCAGCATGCACTGGCCTTGCTTCCTCACCCATGTCTCTCCCCAGGGGGCACAGTTCACTGCCCTGGCCTGTTTCCAGGGCTGTGAATGCCTCGGAGGCAGAGGCTGGTCTCCCCTGATCTGGGCTCCGAGCTGGCTCCTCAGTGCAGCAGGATCAGCCAGAGTAGGGCTTGGTGCCTGGTGATGGCCCTATCAGGAGGTTGGCTGTGTTGCCACTGTTATGATCCCTGGGGCTGGTTCCAAGGCTGCCTGAGTGCCTTGGGTCCCATGGATGGGGCCTCACTTTAGACCTGGAGAGAACGGTGTCCATGCACCCAGCTTTGACTCTCTGTTCACCATGGTCTCTTCTACAGTGGGCAAGAGATGCCAGCAATTTGCCCAGAATCCCTGGGGATCCTTCATGGCTGTTTCCAGCCTCCTTCCCCGTAAAGTAATCAAATGAATCACCCCAGTATTGCAGTCTTACGGTTTAGATAAGAAGGGAAGTCAGAGGTCACTGGGGAAGGGAGGTGGTTGGGTGAGGCCTAGGTCTCCCTGTAGCAGGAGGAGCCTGGGGGAAAGGGCAGTAGAGAGTGATTATTGCCTCCTGGGCTAAAGGACAGGGACACCGTGTGCACCGTAAACACTTGTGACCACTGGAAATGTGTCTTTAGTCCTCAGCGTAATGTTCCCAAAGCCCAGGGCTAGGAGCAAAAGGACTGAAGAGGAAATGGAAGGTGCTGGCAGCAGCCAATCGGCAAGCAGTTTCATTTCTTCTAGAATTCCTTATATGTTTTGCTGTAGAGTTGAATGTTTCTCCTCCCCTCTCCTGTCAGGCATTAGAGGCCTGGGTAAGACATTCGAGCCCATCAGAGCAAAAACAGCCAGTCTGCACTGATGACAAAATGGGAAAATTGTTTAAGGCATGTAGCAAACACCTAAAAGAAAGCAAGCCGCACTTTCAAAGGCAATCAGAGGGAGAAATGCTATGAGGTTAAGAGTTACATTGGGGGCTTGTAGTTCTTTACTGGGGGAGGGGGCCTGTCTTAACACTGTAGGACCCCTGACTCCATCCACTGGCTGCCTACAGACCCCCTAGTTGTGACAGGGGAGAGTCACGTGGGGGCAACATAGCAATGATCGAGAACCCCTGACTGGAGAAAAACACCCTGGCCTCCTTGGTGGCTGCAGTCCTGAGGCTCTGTTACCTGCCTGACCTCAGACAAGAAAGCCAATCCTTCTCAGTTGAGCAGTGGCACAAGAGAGGTGCCTTCTTGGTGCCCACTCGGCTCGAATGCCATGCAGTGTGAGTTGGAGCTGGGCTGCAGGGCATCCTGTTACCTGTTGACACACATGCATTGCAGCGCTTGCTGCCCCCAGGATGGGGTATTCACCTTCATTGGCCCCACATTTTCTATCCCCTCTATCCCTGAGTCCATGTCCCCAGGAGCTGAGAAGGATGGTGACACTGTCCAATCAGTGGCTTCTCAGCCCAGTTCTGCGGGCTCCTGGGTGGTGCTAGGGTCTCCCCTGAGTCCCTCGAATGAGGCCAGGCAAGCAGGCGTTTTGCCAGACAGCCGCTGGCAGTGTGTGTCGCTGCTTTTCATAAGAAAAGGTGCCTGAGTCCCACTGCCAAAGCACAGAGCCATCTTACCCATTAATCAGGATTTCAGGATTATTGGAGTGATCTTAGCAACTGCCTGGCAAGAGTCCGACTCAATTTACTCTCACCTGTCTGCCATCAGCGCTGACCGTATCCACTGCCACCAGCCTGGGCCGTCCCTCAGCAAGGCCTGAGGAAGCATTCAGAATTAGTGTTATTTTTCTTATTGCTCTCAGTTTTCAATTTTAAAAATTAGAAGAAAAATCTGGAAATCTGGAAATATTCCCAGTTATTCCCTTGAGGAAGGAGATAAGATAACAGGTGGTCCGATCACAGAGTGGAGGTGATGGCAGGGCCCACTCTGCCCCCAAAGCCTCCAGGGAGAGCCTGAGTTGCCCCCAACTGCTTCTTCCTATGCTGGGGGCTCAGGCCAGCTCCCTGCGGGGCCATGGGCACCCTGGGCCTCCTTGATGGAGACTGAGCCTGTTCGTTATTCTGTTGCTGCCCCCATGGCAGGTGCCCACTGTTGGGTGTCACTGTCTTGTGGGCCTGGCTTCAGTTCTACAGGTGACACTCAAGTGGCACCTTTTCTTGACGTTGAGGGCAGAGGAAGAGGCAGTCCCCTCAGGACTCTAGGTGTCGCAGGGCCAGCCTCACCCACTTAAGGGCAGATGTTCTGGCAGTGCTGGTTCCTGTAGCAGAGGGACTGACATATCATCCCCTCCTGTCTCCAGCCTCCCTACCTGATCAGGGTCTGGCTGGAAAAGCAGCCCAGATGGCCTCCTCTGCCTTACTTCCCCATTCTCATCCCTGCTACCCTCTCAGGTCCCCTACCCACAGCCATCTGCAAAACCAACGTCCCCAGCTTTTCTGAGCAACCCAGGGAGGTCGCCTCCCAGGCCTTCCACTGTGGCAAAAACCTTTGAGCAGTGCATTTCTGAGCTGTTCCTGTGGAAGGGCCATGTATTCAGCAACGTGAACGCCTTGGTAATCTGGAGAAGGGTTGCTGAGTGCCAGACAGGTCAGCCAGAATTAGTGTGCATTTTGCTGAAAGAACAGAGTTGCTACCCACTTCTTCATCTATTTCTGGGTTAGAAGCTGTCCTGGAATTCTAAAGGCAAGGGAGGAGGGAGGGCAGTGAGTGGCCCAGTCCCATCTCTGGGGTTTCTGATTTGCCTTTAAAGAACTAACGCTCCTTGGTTTGCTGGCAGAGCATATGAAGGGTCTGTAGCCGCTGGCAGAACTAGGGTTAGTAGTCACCACCTTAGCTGTCACTGAGTACCGTAACTGTGCTAGCCCAGCTAACTCGGCGAGCTAGCTTTCCTTGTCACCATTTTCCAGGTGAGAAAATAGGCTCAGAGGGGCTGAGTGACCAGGCCTAGGTCCCTTCTTTTCCCTGACTGTGACCACATCCATAGTAACCACTGGCTGGCTGGCTGGCTTGCTGCTGGGCTTGTCTACCAGGTGCCCAGGAGCAGGCACTGACTGGGTGGCACATTCACCTGAGTCACATCAGCCCTGGAGTTAGGGCCATGTGAGCTGGTCTGCCCCCACCCCTGCCAAGTTTGCCCTGTCTTCCTAGGTATGCCCAGAGAACACAAGAATGTTCCAGGGAGCAGCATTTTCTAGGAGCAGATGCCCAGGCAGGGCCCTACTTCCTCCAGAGGCCCTGTGCTCTTGAAGGGTGGGGTGGCAGTCTGAAGGGGCCCTGGCCTCCGAGCCCGCCAGCCGCCCCTAGGAGCCCAGCATGCACAGTGCTCCTTGTGGTCTGAGCCTCCCTCTTCACTCCTCCCCAAGGGCAGCCTGGGGTTGGGGGGGACCACGCTTTTAATTAGCCTAGTTCAAGGATGGCGGCTCTAAAGCCCTGGGCAGTGAATGCAGCCGCCTTGCCTTTGGAATCCACTGCCAGTGGACACAATGTAGCTGTAGGAATGAAATCGAGAAAGAGAAAGGCCCACAGGCTCGGATTTTTAATTGGCTTCGTCCTCCCGGCCCTGCGCCTGCCCGCCGGCCCTCCTGGGGCTGTGTTTGGGCGGCTGGGCCCAGGCGGCGAGAGATGGAGCCTTTCACAGCTTCAGACTGATTTAAGTGGACCTGTATAGACTCCTGCCGCTGCTGAAAGAGCCAGTGCAATCACCGCACTGAGAAACCCTGGGAAATTTACCAGCCACCTGCGAGTCGTGAATAGGGAGAACTGCTGAGAGCCCTGCAAAGCTGCCTGGGCGTCAGCGGCCCCACCGCCCTGCCGCAGAGAAAAGATTTTTCTAAAACTGCAATTAATTTTTTTCCCCCAATCAATTGGAATTCACTTTCTTGCTTTCAGCTGGGTGAGTGGGATCCTTGGTTCTGTGATTCTCTGTTAACCTGAGCGTTCTAACAATTGATGTTTCTCTCAAGAGACAGACAGAGCGCCAGCTTTATTTCCCGTTGGCCATCAAAGAAGGAACTTTTTTGTTTGTGTTTTGTGTGTCTTTTTCACACTTTTTCTTCTTTCTTTAAGATCATTTCAAGCTAATAGTAAGAAAAAAGGCATATGTGAGCAATTCCCCCTCGACAGGTCCCACAATACCTTCAGGAATGTCGGTTTTCCTTGCTTTCATGGAAACACCATGAGGTCTCCCTTAGAGAGGACAATGGCAGAACTTAAAGCGGGACGGAGTGCAAGGAAAATGGAAAGTAAAAAGGCAGCCCGCCTGGGCTGGGTGCGGTTGCTCTTGCCTGCAATCCTAGCACTCTGGGAGGCCAAGGTGGGAGATTTGCTTGAGGTCAGGAGTTCACGACCAGCCTGAGCAAGAGCGAGAACTCTGTCTCTACTAAAAATAGAAAAATTATCCGGGCAACTAAAAATAGAAAAAAATTATCCGGGCATGGTAGCACATACCTATAGTCCCAGCTCCTCAGGTGGCTGAAGCAGGAGAATTGCTTGAGCTCAGGAGTTTGAGGTTGCTGTGAGCTAGGCTGATGCCATGGTACTCTAGCCAGGGTAACAGACCAAGACTCTGTCTCAAAAAAAAAAAAAAGCAGCCAGCCTGGCCACCAGAGTGCTGTGTACTATAGTTTAAAGGTGTTTCTTCCAGCTCACCCCTACTCTTTTGGGACATTTATGGGGAAAATTTTTGGCTCATGTTTAGTTTTGCAGTGAGAACCAATTCTAAGTGCACAAGACTGAGAAGGCCTCCCTTTCTTTCTGGAGTCACAGTCTTATAGCTTCTGGGATCATAGTTTGATTGCATGTATACATGTATATGGGGGGAGTACTGACCCATGGGGATCTTAGCTCCCTTGTTCACTTGGGGACATTGCTACCAAAGGCTGTTAGCCAGTGTGGCTGCTGTGGCTGGGTGGGATGCCTGCAAGCCATCCTGAGCACCTGTCTGCTGGGCCAGGCACCCACAGCCGGGGGAGTTCTCCTGCACAGGGGGTGCCAGGCTTAAGAAGATGGTGTCTGGGCCACCTGGGCTGTGCCAGGCTGCCGGTCTGTCTCAACAGTCATTCTGCCCCCCTCCCCCACCCTCAAAGCTGGCCTGCTTTCTCCTCAGCCACCAGGAGAGGCATTGACGGGAGAGTGAGACCCATGGCTGTGGATTCAAAATCCACATGCATGGCTCCAGCTTCCATCCTCTCCTTGTCTGGAGCGCAGGCCTCGTTAAGATCTCCCTGGTCTGCTTGCGTGGCAGAGTGCCGACACAGCCTCTCTGGCAGGGCTAGTGTTCTTGAGGGTGAAAGAAAAGAATGACCCCCCTGTGCCCTGAGCCCACCCAGCACAATTGCTGGCTGCAGTTGTAGTGACTTGCTAGATAGGACTCTGACTGACACTTGGGTCTGCAGCGTGGGCTCGTGTGTGTGTGCGCGCGCATGCACACACGTGCGCGAGCACCACTTTATTCAGATAGAGAATGGCCTTTAGCTTCCTGCTCTCCAGCAGGGTGACCTTGCAGGCTCTTGAGCCTCTCTGGGCCTCAGTTTCCTCAATTATAAAACAGGACCATTGACATTGCCTCCTAGGGGCAGTGGAGGAACCAGTGAGCCATGGTGTGCCTGGTACAGTGCCTGGTGCATAGTAGGTATACCCAGTTCATTCTTAGTAAGACCCACCTATCTGCCTGGAAGAGAGAAGGTAAAGAAGGGGCCCGTCTTTCTGTGGTCCATGGATACCAAAGAAGGGGGCTCTTGCAGGGGCAGAGGACCCAGTGTGTTAGGGGTGGGCTGGCCCCAGGTCTGCTTTTCTACTGAGGCTATGGTGGTGGCTCCTATAAGGATTTTAGAATCTTATCTTCCAAGTTCCCTTTGGCTTTAGGCTCCATTTCGTTAGTGAACGTGGGCCTCCACCAGTGGTACATGGTGTCTGGCAGCTCCTTTTGTGGTAGCCGCTTGCAGAGAGGTACTACCCCATGGGTTCCGTGCTTTTTCCAAATCATCAGACATTCTTGCAAGAGAAAAATAGACTCATTTCCTACCTAGCGCTCAGCCAAGGATGGTCTGGAGTCAGACCGCTGGTGTTCAGGCCCTCCCTACCCACTCCCTGTGTGGCCTCAGCAAGTTCCCGAGCCTCCAGCAACAGAAGTGCCCCTCCTAAGGGTGATGTGAGGGTTTAGTGGGACAATCCCATGAAGCTCAGGGTAAATGCTTGGTAAACATCAGCTCTACCATCATTCGTGGGTCTGCAGCTGCTAGGACACAAGAATGAACCTCCAGAAATGCCCTGACTTTGTTCCCAGAACAAGACGAGATTCCAGGGGATGACGGACGGGTGGAATTTATGGTAGTTCAACCTTTTGGGTTAGTTTTCTACACAGGAAGAAATGTGTGGCTTTAAGAGTGATTTAGGACAGCTCAAGCCCTGTGCATTCCTCAGGGGCTATCTTGGTGCCCTTGTTGTCCCAGCCACAGCCCCTTTCCTGGGCCGAGGCTTGGCTAGCGAGGGACAGTCCCCTCCCCGCCTGCTGTGCAGAGCAGTGCAGGTTGAGGGCGCTGGCAACAGGGCCTGGGGCACCACTGTGTTACTTGTTCTGCAGGCAAACCTGGATGGGGCACCTGAGAACACACCTGTGCAGAGGTGCATCCAGGCCCCCCACAAGCTGCCCTCTCTGCTGCTCCACGTGGTGGGCAGACTGTGCCTGAGGACCTTCAGCCTTGTGGGATTTTTTTTATCAAGTAGCAGGCAAGGATTGCTGGGGGGTCTTGGGGGATGGAGATTGGCTTTCTGCCATCCGGAATTCTGGTGTTTCTGGTAGCAGTGAGGTGAAGCATGATGGTTAAGCGCACAGGCTTTGAACAGACAGATTCAGGTTTGAGCCTGGTCCTGCCACTGCCTACTGGTTGGAGTTTGCCAGAGCTGACCTTGGTTTCCAGGTGAGAGGCTGGCAGAGCCTGTCTCTCGTGATAGAAGATGAGCTGATGAAGGTGAGAGGTTGCCCCCATGCTGGCCCCACGCATCTGTCTCCAGTGCATTAACTCAGGCTGCAAGTCTTCTTGGGGCGTCTAGATGCCTTGGGATGCAGGTGCTGTTTGTATATTCTGCCAAGCATTTGAATAGTAATGAACAAAAGGGAAAAAATAAGCCTATCAGGAAATCCATAGTTATGTTGAGGTGTGTCCCTGGGAAAGTCAAGGAACAGGGACCCACCCTGGCCAACCCTTCCGGAGCCTGCGGTCAGTCCTCCTATAGGAGCCACATTCTGTTGAGCACGTGAACCCTCGAGCTGGGGCTTCTGCACGGCTCTTCTCATCCAGCCCATGGCAGCCTCGCAGGGACGACAACACGATGCCCACACACAGCCACTCAGCTAGAGAGGGGCCGATGTTCTATTCCTGTGTCTGTCTGGTAGCAAAGAGCATCCCTTGGGCCACATTTTCACTGCCAAGGATGGGCCCCGTCCATAGCAACCTCTTGGGGATGCATTTTAAGGGTGCCTTTTAAAGGTTCTTGACCTCCTGCTGGAGTAGGTGTGTCCTGGTCCTGATAGAGAATATAGAACCCCTTCCCACGGCCCACCCCCTGTCCCTGCAGCCCTGCACTTGGGGCTCCTTGTCAGGGCATCAGATTGGGTTGGAGGGATGAGAGGGCAGACCATCCTAGGAAGGATGACTGGTGTGCCTCCCCACCCTATAGCTAAGCAACTGTTTTGTTTGCCTCCAGACGAGATAAAGCCTTAGGAAAGGCAGTCTTCTAATAGGTCCTCCAGGGCTCAGGGAGCACCAAGGCCCCACACACTTTGTCCTCACCACTCCTCACCTCTGGAGCTGCGGTGGGGCTTGCCAAGCCCAGAGAAGCAGAATGTGCCCAGGAATGTCCTGCCTCACCCACCACCAGCAGGCATGCCCACGGCCACCTGCCCTGCCAGGGCATGCTAGGACGTGCCGGCCAACCCTGCTGGGCTGCCTGTCCTCACCCCTGTTGGATTCCAGCGGGCAGTGAAGGCCAGCGTAGGCCAGTGTGGCCTCGCCTCTCCCTACATGCCTGGGATTTCTGCTGTCGCAGACTGTTTGTGGGTGGGATGCAGCTGGGGAAACAGTTCTCCTGTGCTGAATCTGCCTGGGGCTGCCCGTGGGGTGTGGGCTCTCCCTCCATCCTGCTGCAGGGGGCACCTCCCCTGCGGTTTAGACACTTCTGGGCCCAGCGCTGTTTATGATCTCGTTCCCAACCCATTACAACCCCTCCAGGGCAGTTTTATTCCCCCATTTTACAGGTGGGGAAAGAGAAACTCAGGTTGCATAAAGTGCTCAAGGAAACCCCCGTCCTAGTGTCAGAGGTAGGATTCCACCCCAAGTGGGTCATCGCTTTCAACCCTTTATTCATTCAGCCACCCGGCCCTGTTCTTCCAGGCATCAGGGGTGCAGCCAGCAGAGACTTGCTCCCTGGCTGAGGCACTGGTGGAGCCAGTTGGCCCAGAGGTGTGGGGGCTCCAGGATAGAGGGTGTGGGGTTCCCTCTGCCTGGGCAGAGGCTCTGGGGAGGCTTTGTGGGGTCTGGGGTGGTTGTGCTGGGCTATGAATGTGAGGAGGAGTTTCTCAAGAAGAGAGGTTCATTAAGGGGGTGATCCTGGCCTAGAGAGGGTACCCCGTGGGGGAGCTCAGTGTGTCCAGGGCATGCAGCAGGCCAGGCCTTTACCTCTGGAGTGAGGCATTTGCTCTTTGTTCTGATGGCTTGGGGAGGAAGGTGCTAGATCAGGTTTGAGACATGTTGAGCTGAGAGGCCCATGGGACATCGACAGGGACATGCCCATTGGGTCTGAAGCTTGAGATAGGGATCTGGGCTAAAGGTGGCTATTAGGGCCACTGCAGTTGATGGTCCAGATCTGATTTAGATTTGGTACCAGGCCTTACGTCGTGTTAAAGCTGATCATGGTGCTGCAGCCACTCAGTGCAGGATGGGACACCTGGGGCTTATGCCGAAGACTGTCATTGTGTGGATGGGCCCAGAGCAGGCAGACTCTCCCAGGACATGCCCAGCATGTGTCAGGCTGGAGCCAGAAGCCAGGCACCCACATCTTATCCAGGCACGCCCTGGACACTGTGCTGCCCTTGGAGCATGTTTTGTTGTTCCCTGCTGTCTGCAGACTGCTGCAAGGCCCAGAGCCAGGTAGGGTGACCCCAGCCCCTTCTCAAGACAGAGGACAGATAGAGGCCCAGAGAGGAGCAGGGCTCACACGAGGCCCCCTGGAGATGCATTTGGACCCTGTATCTTATGTGGCCCTTCCAAGTGGGAGGAGAAGCACTTTGTCAGCTGCATAGGGCAGCCCATGATGGGTTGTGGTGACTGTTTGCTTCTGGAGTTTTCTGTGCTGAGGCCTGTTTGGGCAGATATATCAGTCAGTTATGTTTCTGCAGTGTTTGCCTGCCTTTTCTTTATGATTTATATTTCATTGTTGGGAGGGAAGAAGAGTTCCCCTCCCTTCAAATTGAAAGGAAATCTAGCTGACTGTGACACTGTGGACTTGGTCTCTGCGTCTCATCTGATCACCAGGTGTAGAAATATGGCAGGTGGAACTGGGGCTCCATCTTCACAAGCACCAGAACTGTAGGCACCTGTCCCAAGTGCCCGTCTTCGGTGTGTGTCAGAATGTTCCTGCAGTCACTGAGGCTGCTCCCAGACGTGACAGGGCCATTCCCCACCCCAGAATCGTCTGTGACAAACTGGCAGCCTCCTCCTCTCACTTCTGCAGAATGGGGCGAGGATGGGCAGCTGCTCCACGAGGCCCATGTTGGACTCTCTGGACAAGGCAGGTGAAGTCTGAGGTTGCAGGCACAGAGCAGCCCCCAACACTGCCTTGGGTTGCCCAGAAAGCCTGGTAGTGTTTGTCCATGGGGCAAGAAGCCCCAAACAAGCCCCAGGGCTGGCAGCTGTTTGAACCTCTGCAACAGCAACTGTTTCCAGGGATTTTCCCCTTCCTGTGTTCTGTGAAAGCACCTAACAGCCATGTGCAAGGCTGCCTGGCTTACCGCCCACATGCGGATGTCTGGCACAGGTGTGGCCTGTTGGCCATTCAGGGGTTGGCCCTTCCTGATGTTTTCGTGTCCCACGCTTGTGTGAAACTCAGATTTAATTTGGAGATTATTAAGTGCAGAAACTTGGGGCTGGTAGTTATTGTGTCCACAAATTTTGCAAAGTGCCATTTAAAAAATGCATAAGCTTTGTTTCTACCAGTAAGGAGAAAAGTAAAGAAAAGAAGTTTGGTGGCAAAACATAACAAAGTGTTAATATGGAAATGGGGTGGGAGCTTCTGTTATAGAAAAAGTGACCATTTGAGTAAGATTTTGGCCTTTTCTTCATTTCTAACTTAGCATGTCTCCTCTTCTTAAAATCCACACCATGCACACAGATGGGCATACATATTTTATTTTTGGATGGTACGTTCACGTGTTCAGCAATGAAAACAATACAGAATAAACTCTGGCCCCATCTCTCCTATCCTGCATGCCCCCAAGTTTACTGCTTATTTGTTTCTTGTGCTCCTTTATGCACAACAGGCAAATAGGAATTTCAGTTCTTATTTATTCTCCATTCCTATACAAAAGACAGCATGCAATACGCACGTTTCTGCACCTTGCTTTCTTAAACAGTCAACCCTGGAAGTGTTTTCGTGTCAGAGTTGAGCCACCTCCTCCTTTTTGGCTTCGTGGTGTTCCGCTGTGTGGATATGCCTTCCTTGCCTGGCCCGCTCACAGACCCTGGGCTGTCCCAGTCTCCTTCAGCTGTGAACTGCACGTGCACGTGAATCTGTTCAGATGGGGGCAGATATATCTTCCGTGGGGTACATTCCCACCAGTAGGATTGCTTGGTCACAGGTCGTGTGTGTCCGCCATCCAGGAAGATGTTGCCAAATTGTCGTGGTAGGTGCTGTCCCACCTGGCATCCTGGATGGCCATGTGTGAGGCCACCCAGTAGAGGCTGGTCAGACATTTGGGTTTTTGCCAACCAGATAGGTAAAAAATGGTTTCTCTATGTCATTTTAGTGTGCCTTTTTCTAATCAATTGAGCATCTTTTCATATATTTAAAGGCCATTTATATGTCCTTTTCTGTGTTCTTTTCATTTGCCCTTTTTAAAAAAAAAAATTGATTCACTGGTCTTTTTCTTTTTAATTTTTGCCAATGATAGGAGTTGCAAATATTTACTTCTAATTTGTTATTTTCTGACTTTGCTTTTGGCATTCTTGAGCTTTATTGAGATATAATTCATACACCACACAATTTACCCATTTAAAGTATACAATTTAGTGGTTTTTAATATATTCATGGAGTTGTACAGCCATCAACCACAATCAATTTTAGAACATTTTCATCACCCCAAAAAGAAACCCAGTACCCATTAGCAGTCAATCCCCATCCCCCTGAGGTACCCCCAGCCCCCAGACAACCCCAAATCTGCTTTCAGTCTCTTTGGGTCTCCCTCTTCTGGACATTTCATACACATGGAATCAGACAGCCTGTGACCAGTTGTGTCTGTGTCCTTCACTTAGCAAGCACGATGCCTTCAGGAGCCATCACACTGTAGCACGTGTCAGTATTCTGTGCCTTTCGGTGGCCAAATAATATTCTGTTGTACAGGTATCCCACATTTTATTTATCTGTTCACCAACTGATGGACATTTGGGTTGTTTCTACTTTTTGGACATTACAAATAATGCTGCTGTAAACATTTATGTACAACTTTCTACCTAGACATATGTTTTCATTTCTCTTGAGAATATACCTAGAAGTAGAATTGCTGGGTCTGATGGGAGCTCTGTGTTTAACATTTTGGGAAACTGCCAGAATTTTTCCACAGTGAACGCACCCTTTTCATTCCTACCAATGCTTTTGGCATTTTTTGGCATTTTTTGACATGTATGTGTCTTTGTCAGATTTATTAACTATTTCTTTTATGGCTCTGGATTTTGAGTTTTCCTTTCTATCCTGAGACTATAAAGGAATTCTCCTGCGTTTCTTTCTAGTACTTTTATGGATTTGTATTGCAATCCTTGGTCTGTGTGGAGTTTGTCCTGCGTGTGGGGTGAATGTGGAAGCCAACCTTTTTTAAAAAATGTGGTTACCTCTCAATACTGTCTGTTGAAAATTCTACCTTTTCCCCTTTGCTTTGAGAGTCCATCTTTATGATACACTAAACTGGGTCTATTTCAGGACAGTCTTTTCTTTTTCATTAGTCTCTGTATATACGTACCAATATGCTCTTTTAATTATTGAAGCTTTATAATATGTTTTAGCATATTATAATGGTATGGGCTAGTCTGGTAGGGTTAATCTCTCTTTACTATTCCTTACAGAGCTTTCCTGACTAATCTCACTTGCTAATCTTTCCACTAAAAACTTGAAAATCAGCTTGTCTTCAGATCATGGTGCGGAGGGTACTGTTGATATTTTAGATTGGGGTCATGTTAGATTTATGAATTAATTTTGGGAGAATTTATACCTTTTTGAGGTCGAGTCCTCCTATCCATGACACAGGATGTCTTTCTATTTGTTCAGTCCTGCTTTTCTGTTCATTAAGGATTTATTTGTCAGTTTTGCTAGTTCTTATAAATATATTCCTAGATAGTTTATCTTTGGTGGTGTTGGTATGTAGTCTTGCTCTTAAAAGCAGGTTTTTGTTAGAAAGGGCAGCTAGGTATAGACTCGGTACCAAAAGCTGAACTCTCAGACCCCTTTGCTATGGCCTTGCTGTGTCCCCAGACTGGAAGACACACCCTCTGAGCTCAAGCACGGCAGGGTGGGTGGAGAGTAGGAAGGGGGAACTCGGGCTTGCTGAGCCCCTCCGTGGCCTCCTTGGTGGTCTCAGTTCATTTTAATCTTCCCAGCAATTCTGTGGCTATGCTTGTGGCTCCTATTAGCCTTATACAAATGGGAAACTGAGGCTCAGTCATTTAATGATTTGCCGAGGTCCTTCAGTGGGCACTTGCTGGCAGGGATCCCAGCCTGGGCCCCTTGCGGCCTTTTCCACGCTGCCATCCTGCGGGAGGAGCGCATCCCCCCCTACCTCCCAGCACGCCCGGAAGCAAGGAGGTCTGATTGCACATCAGCCAGCTGTGTGATCTGGGGCAAATCCCTTCTCCTCTCCTGGACTCAGTCTGCCCATCTGCAAAATGAGGTGGTTAAACAGGTTGATGATTTGCTCACTTTTCCAAAAATGATCCCCTTGCTCCAGTGTGTCCTCACGGAAGCCATATCTGGAACAGAGGCGTGGAGCAGTGCACAGCAGTCCCTGAGGTGGCCCCTGGGACACCCAGCTCCAGGCAGCTGAACACAGACCACCCCCCTGAGAGCTCTGAACCCCTCTTCTGTGCCCCCAGTCCCGCTGCAGAAGCCGCCCCCGAAACCATGTGCTCCTGCTGGACGGCACTGCCCCACGGACTGTGGGCTCGGGCGGTGCGTGGGCCTTGGCCCCCTGCCAGAGCCCTGTGTGCTTTGGAAAGGTCCCTTGACTTTGTCAGGCAAAGAATTCTCTTCATGCCAGGCTGCGAACGAGGTGGTTTCACAAGTCCCGTCCTGAGTGTGTGCTGGCCGGAACGCACACCACAGAAACACCAGTGTTTGTTTTCCAGTCGTGAGAGTACTGGGAGGCCCTTTGGTGTCGGCCGCCACACCTTTTTTGTTCGGGCAGGCTGTCTGCCATCCAGGGGCCTGGTGCAGAGACAGCATCTGCCACCCTGTGGCCTCTTGGCGCCAGCAGAGAGGGGCCACTGGGTTGGCCGCCATTCAGAGGACGTGCACAGCTCTGGGCCTTCAGGGCCCGTTGTTACCCATAGCACCCAGGGGCATAGGCCTCAGGACCCCAGGGCTGCACAGCCACACAGGCCGAACCAGGAGGGCTGACCCGTGTGGGTCTGTCCTTCCTACCCCACAGGCTGCAAGGAGCATCTGTGTGTGCCTGGCAGGGAGCAGGGTGCATCCAGATGACATGCTGCAGAGCTGGGTTCTCATGGGTGAGAAGGAGTCTACCAGCGACGGGCAGGGCGCCAGCATGGCACTGACCCAGGGCTGGCAGTAGAGGGAAGTTCATGTGGAAATTCACGTGGCTGGAAGAGGTTTGCTGCGGAAGGAGCCAGAGCACATGTGTGGGAGCAGTGGAGGGGCATAGGCAGCAGAGCCCGATGAAGAGGGGCCTTGGGTGGGGGAGGCCAGTCCAGGGTGGTGGCGGCCAGGCTTTGGCCCGCTTGGAGGGTGTGGCCCAGTGAGCGCCACTCCTGTGACCTTTTCAACTCCTCAGGCCAGCTGGGTGACTTTCAAGGTCTCTGTTACAAAGAAGCCCTTCTGACAGTCCACTGGGTGACTGGTGTCAGCGGGGGCTCTGCGGGAGCCCACTCTTGCCTTCCTTGGGTCTGGCATAGGACATTGCAGATTGTTGGGTGCCATTGCCTGGCGCTGGGCTGTCTCTAAGAATGAACCCCCCTCCCCCGGAAGCCTCCAGGGGCCATAGGTCATTTCCCCCATAGTCCTTGTTCCCACCTGGGCCCCAGTCCTCCAGAGTTACCAGAGGCAAGGTCATGCTGCACACAGAACCCCACAGGAGAGGGTACTCCTGAGCAGGACAGCAAGGCCACAGGACAGCTATAGGTAGGAGGTCCCAGAGAGAGAGCCCTGAGCTGGGTGTTGCCCCTTCCAAGGTGACTCTCAGAGTAGCCTGGACTGGCAGCCACACAGTGTGCCTGGCTTTGGTACCACCTGGGCCTGTCAGACCTTGAGGGGCTGCCAGAGATTTGGGGTAAATCAGTTATCCTTCTGATTCTCCGTTTCCTTGTCTGCAAAAAAGGAAAAACGGTAGTTGCCTCGTGAGCCTGCCCAGCCTGCACTGAGACAGTTCCTCTAAAGTCTGTCCCCTCCTGGACTGGCTTTTGGAAGGGGGGTGGTCACAATCTGTCTGGCACATGGCAGGCACTCAGTTGGCCTCTGCAGAAGTGAGCTGAGGGAACAGTGACACAGGAAGGCAGGGACTTCCCTAGTAACTGACCAGGGCCAGCCTTTCACCCTGTAGATATTTACTGCCCTCACTGGGCCATTTGTTTCTAGAACCTGTGATCTGGGAAGAGTCTCCAGTATCTGGGACCAAATAAGTCAGGCTCCCTGGGCCCCAGAACACCCCCTGACCCCAAGAAACTTCATTTCCCTATTGTCAGGCCTTAGCAACCTGGCTTTCCCATCTGAGTTTTGTGGCCGGTGTTTCCCTTATTTCTGAGGGTCAGGAGCAGCACAGACTCGAAAGGGCTGCCTTTTTTGGGTCTAAAGGTAGGTATTTCACAGATGTGGGCTAAGCGTGATGCTGTTCCTTTGTGAGACTGGGCGCTGACATGGGCACAGGAAGTGGCTCTGGGCTGCAGGAGATGGGAAGATGAGATGCCCGGGGGTGGCCCTGAAGAGCCTGGGCAGTCAGCCCCAGGGAAGGGTTGGCTGGACCCACGGCCCTCACAACATCTCTGGCACCTGCCTGAAACCAGACCCACCTGCGGCCCTGACAGGACAACCTTGGGGGAAAGAAGCTCCCACCACCTGATGCCTCCAACCCCAGAGGGTGGGGACAGTGGCTTCCTGTGAGAGAGAGAGTACAGCCTTCATGCAAAAGTCAGATTTACCAAAGATGGATAAAAGATAGGCCAAAAATATGCTGTGCCTTTTTTTTCTTTTCTGAGATAGTTTTTTAGAAAAACCTAGGAAACCACATGCCATGCTGTCTTGGTTGTTTCTGTGCCAGCTTCCAGTACAAATGAAACTTAGAAACTTTCCAGGCTGTTGGCCATCCATTCTCATGGCCTGGGGTTTTCCTGATACTTGGAGAATTCTGTTCTCGTGCAGGCGTCTGTTTAGGGAGGAAATGCCTCTGCTCAGCCAGAGCCCGGGCCCTGCCGCTCCCAGCAGGGTGGCTGCCAGGCAGACTGGGGACCTGCCCTGCTCATCCTGACTTGTGGGTTGGGCTTGCTGATGCTCCTCTTTCCTAGAGCTCCCTAAACACCTGCAACACAAAGAGATCCATAAAACTGGATTAAACAAGGGAAATATGCCCACCTTGAGGAGCAGTGGCACAAGAGGGAAGTGGTCACTTCTTGTCCAAGAGAGATGCACATGAGCACCTCAGGTAGACAGGTTTGTTGCAGTCAGATGCTAGGAGGAATCTCATGTGGACACACACTTAGGACTAATCAAGGAGAGGTGCCCCCGACAACCGATGTCCCCCCAGCCCAGCAAACTCAAGGTGGGCTGGTGCTGGCAACAGGACTCCTCGAAGGGCCTGGTGGTCTGTCTCTGGCCACGGCTTGGCTGGAAAGAACAGTGGTGCTGCCCAGCAGGTGTGTCAGGTACGACTACATCAGCACACAAAGTGCTTTTACCTGTTGCCTTAGGTTGTATCCCTAGAAGCAGAGCCTGAGCTGGGGTTTCTTGTGCAAGCGATTGGTGGCGGGAGGCTCCCAGGGGAGCCTAGAGGACAGGGAGAGGCTGATCTAAGAGGTGGGCTCAGCTGAAGTCCAGCCTCAGCCTGGTGTCCCAGGAGCTCTAGAGTGTGCCTGGCACCTGGGATGTGATCGCACCACCACAAGGGGCAGCTCCTGTACCAGTATTTGGTCATTGGTTGGGGGCTTCCTCAGTGGTGGGGGGACACAACCTCCTGGGCTTCCAGGAGGGTTAGCCGCTGTAGGAGGGGGAGCTCTGAGCTGTCGGCAGCCAGCACTCATGGCAGTGGAGAGTGTGCACTTCTGTGCATTGAGGGATGCAGGTAGGGTGCCCTCAGCCCCCAGTTAGTCTCTGTTTCCTCTTGTGATCCTGGCAACCGCCCAGCCAAGCAGCCGGGCCAGAGACAACATTCGCGTTTCCCAAGTGAGGAAACAGGAAGCAAGGCCACTTGATCAGTGGAGGAGCACAGTCCCTCCGACCTCAGAATCCACAGTCCCCACACGCCTCAACAGAGCCCTCTTGGTTTGGGGGCGTGTCGGGGCCCAGGGAGTGAGAGGAACACTGTGTCCTCCTCGGGAGAGGCAACCAGGACTCAGGGGAGCCACCGCTGTCCGCTCTCAGACACATCCCACCAGCCGGCCTTGCACTTGTCCCCAGATGCCCACTCCTGCATGTGGGGACACTGTTCCTGAGTCTGGGGACTGCTAGCCCCCAGACTACACTCCCAGGAGGAATCCTGCTGCTTCTCCTGCACCCCCCAGGCCTTTCCCTTCATGGCTCAGAGTAGGCTCTAGGTCAGTACTGATAAAACATGGGGTTGAGTTCTGCTCAGATGTTTCTGAAGTTCCTCCTGCATTCTGGCTTTGCTGGCCCAGGGGGCAGCACCGATGGGCAAGCAGGATGAGCACGCTGGCCCAAGGCTCAGCAGGGTGGTGGCTGTCAGCATGGGCAGCGGTGTGCAGCTGTGTGCAGCTGTGTTACTTTAACGTGTTTCCTGAGGGGGGATTTGCATTTGAGCTTGTATCTGGATGGCAAAGACCAGGCCACCCTAGTCTCTGTCCCCAGGACCCAGCCAGGGGCTGCCCACTCAGAAGGAAGGTATAGGAACAAACATCTGCACAGAAAGGCCCTGCAGAAAAGGGGGCCGTTGCTCTTAGCTGGGAAGCCCGAGGAAGACTGGGTGGGGTGGGCTGAGCCGGAAACTCTAGTTGGGGCCAGCAGAAGTGGCCATGGCCTCTGTTGTGGCTGGCCAGAGCTGAGGTCTGATGGAAAAGCTACATTTTCAGGGGCTCCCTTCCAAAGTCACCTCTATAGCAGGCTCTAGGAGTAGAGTCCTGACCTGTGTCTCTGGCCACTAGCCTGAGGCCACATAGACAGTTCCCACTGAGCTTGTTACCTGGGCAGGCCTGCGCCAGAGTAGATGGCCTGTCCCTGGGCCAGGGCTGGGCCTCAAGAGAACAGAATTTGGTGGGTGAGGGGACAGTTTCTCCTGGAACAGTTTTACCTTGGTATAGTGTGTTCACATGGCACTTTGAACTTAGCCTTTTTGTAGCTTTCCCCAGACATCTTTGAGGGTACACAGGCTTCCCACAGGCCCATGCATTGTTTCTCCATGGGGACAGCTGGGCTGCTAGGAGGGGCTGGGCAGAACCCTGCCCTAAGGGCGTGGTGGGCACAGGGCAGCTGTCGGGCTGGGCATGGGTGTGCCCCTGCCCGGGATATCTGCACAGGGAGGGGGTTCTGGGCACAACATATACTACCCCATTGTGGCAGTCACATTCTTCCCTGACAGGTGGGCTGTGCCACCAGTGGGGGTGTTCAGTGCATGGCTCTTGACTTTTTACCACTATGGCTGCAACAGCTAAGTTTTGAAACAAAGTTCTCAAGGAATATTCTCATGGAATATCAGGTTCCGTGGCATGCTGTGTTTGCCTGTGATGAGATTCACCAGTCAAACTGTGTAGCTTCTCAACCTACTTCATAGCAAAAAAGTGTCCATGCAAGGTCTGGATCTGTCATAGCCTGTCTGACCTCAGCCCTTGCCAGGGCACAAATGAGGCAATAGCCATGTGTCTCTGAAAGGTCCAGCAAACAGGGGTCCCCAACACCCTGCTGCTGGCTTTGGCCAATACTTAACATGTGTCTTAGTCCTGAGGTCCCTAACCCTCGAGCTGAGGACTGGTGCTGGTTTGTGGCCTACTAGGGCCTGGGTCACAGAGCTCTGTTCCCCTAGCCCCCATCCGTGGAAAAATTGTCTTCCATGAAACTTAGGAACCAGGGGGCTATACACAGCAGGAAGTAAGCAGTGGGCGAGCAAGTGAAGCTTCATCTGTATTTATAGCTCTCCCCATTGCTCACATCACTGCCTGAGTGCCGCCCACCCTCCCACCCTGATCCCCATCCGTGGAAAAATTGTCCTCCATGAAACTAGTCCCTGATGCCAAAAAGTTTGGGGACCGCTGTCTTTGTCCATTCAGGCTGCTATAATAAAGATACCTTAGAGTGGGTAACTTATAAACAACAGAAATGTATTTCTCACAGTTCTAGAAGCTGAGAAATCCAAGATCTTGGTGCCAGCAGGTTCGGTGTCTGGTGAGGGCCCATTCTGCATAGGTGTCCGCTTGTCACTGTACCCTCACATGGTGGAAGGAGCAAACGAGTTCCCCCAGGCCTCTGATGTAATGGCACTAATCCCATCCACAAGGGCCCCACCCTCATAACTTAATCATTTCCTCAAAGCCCCACCTCCTCTTACTATTTGTTGCATTGAGGATTAGATTTCAACATATGAATTTTGAGGGGATACACACATTCAGACCATAGCACGATGATTAGTGTCCAGACCTATGCTGTCACGCTGGCCATAAAGTTAGGCACCCTGCCCACCTGCACCTTAGATAGCTACCAGCTGAGATCAGGCAGGAAGACCCTGATCAGGAACAAGAAGTTGAGCGTAGACTCACGCACTGAGCACAGAGCATTTTCTGTTCAGGTTTACACCAGGCTACACTTCCTGCCCTTTTTAAAGCCCTTAGAAAACAATGGCGGGTGTCCAGGTGTTCGGCACACTGGGGTGAATAGACATGGCTAATTCCTAAAGGCTGGTGGCCTCTGGGCCTCATCACCCACCTAGAACCTGTTCGCAGCACTCCACGTGGGGTGCTCGGGCTTAGACTGGATGTTACTGCTTATTCTTACACACCAGACTGACTTCTGTCCAGACAGAGAAATAGGCTGCTCCGCCAGCGAAAAGCTGGGCCTGGCTCCCTGGGCTCTCGAGTCCTTGGTGGGTCCTGGCCTCACCCCTGGGCCTCCTGTCCGGGGACACATGGGCTGGGGCTGCCCAGGCTGGGCCATCTTCTCTTGGTTCTGTGCCCCCTACTCAGTTCTCCTTCTGTCCTGGCTCAGGCCTAGGCCGGTTGCGGGAGCGGCTGAGAGACGGAAGAGGCCTCGGGCCCCTTCCATCACAGGCTTCTGGCCTCCTCCCTGCCACGCGGCAGGTTTGCTTCAGGAATTGCTCGTCCTTTGTCCAAGCCTGCCTTGGTCTGTTGAGGATCTTGGGGGCCATTTTACATGAGCTGCCACCTCTAGCTTTCTGCTGTGGTGGGGGAGGGAAGGTGTGCCATGCTTACTGGGACAGCATTAAACACCCATGGCCCAGCAGGGAGGGACTGGCTCCTTCTGTGGCGTGGTCAGGCGCCTCGGCCCTGACTGGTGGCCCTGCCCTCTTTCCCCAGTCCCAGTGCTGAGCTCCCCCCACACCCATACCTCAGCCTTCACCTTTCTCAGTAAATCAAAAGATTCCAAGAAAAGCAAACCTATCAGGACAGTTTCCTCCATGGAATGTTCGGGAACAATGAGCGAGCCCACAGCATGCACAGCCACCTTCCTCCAGAGAGAGCGCCTTTTATTTTCCGTTTGCTAAGGCTGTTTCAACAGCTTGTTCACTGTGACAGCCGGTGGTCATCTTTATTTCAAAGCAACACACAAACACTACAGCCTTTGAAAGGATCAGGGCCCTTGGGACAGGTCTGTGATTGTGGCATGGGAGGCGTGCGGCATGGGAGGCGGCAGGTGCTCCAGCCTTTGCTCCCCTGGCCCCCACTCGTGACCCGGAATGCCTCTCCCTTGCCTTTGTGCATGGCTGCTTCATTGCACCCCTCTGGGCCGGGAGCTCACTGCTGCTGGTCCCGCTGGAGATCTGGGCTGAGAGCGCCCCTCGCTGCCTCAGCCTCTGTCCTGTCCGCCGCTGGACCACACTGCTGTCTGGGGAGGAGAAGGCCTGGTTTTGTGCTCTGCTGTGAGAGCAGGTGCTGAACTGCACCCACGGGCGCACGGTGTCAGGCCTGCCCCCTCCTCCTGGCAGGTGGTTCCAAGCAGGGTGGGCCAGTGTACCCTTGAAGTTGTCTTCAAGCCACACCCATGCTAGGGCAGGCCCCCAGCCAGCCCCCACACACAGGCAGCACTTGGCAAGCGGGGAAGCTCTTGGGCAGCCATGTTCTCTCTCTGGGGCTGCAAAGAACCCTGCGAGGCAGGCAGGGACCGTCACGCTCCTCTGGCAGATGAGACGCCTGAGAGCTCTGCCTGAGGCTCCCAGCCGTGAGCACCAGAATCTGGAGTCCGCCCAGCCCCCCCTCCAGCAGATCGCCCCCATGCCCCAGTGCCTGCGGAAGGCACAGGGCCACTTCCTTCCAGAGAGTCGGCGTCTCCCGGTGGGGTCCAGAACTCAGATTCAGACCAGCTCCCTGGATGGTTCTGGTGTGCACCAGGCCTGGGACGTCAACTCAGTCCCTCCTGGCCCCATCTCCCCCTCGCTGGCCGTGGGAAGTGGATGGGTGGGCATCGTCCCCCGCCGTGGGCAGCAGTGCAGCCTGGCCATGTTTCCACCTAACTTGGTCCCCTTCTCATGGGAACGTCGCTGTGTGTTCTGCCATGCTCTGCGTGATGGCCACGTGGCGGTCCCTTGTCTGACTATATACTTTATTCAACTGTCATCATGGGGGGTCGGGGCTACTCTTCTTTTCCGTTTAGCTTTGTGACTAGGAATATTCATGTTGCTGATTTTTTACACGAATCTTAACCTTCTCTTAAGATAAAAATTCTAGTAGTGAAATGACCTGAGCAGGGGATCCTGTGTTTTCACCAGGTTACCCTCCAGGAAGGCCGTGCACAGCCTCCCAGACCTGGGGACTCGCGAGTCTTCATTCTTTGCCAGCTTAGTGGGTGAAAAATTGAGTTTTGCGTTTCTTTATTAGCACAGAATGCTCATCAGCCAGAGTGTTTCTTCAGGAGCGAGTTGCTGGTGGCCCCTAGTCCTTGCCCAGGTGGTGGAGGAGCGTGGGACTTGGGAGTCTGGCCACAGCCCGGGGGACGGATTGCTTTGTGGGGCACGCAGTCCTGGAGTCCCTGGGTAACCTGTGTGTCTGTCTCTCCACAGAACTGTCAGACCTTCAGCAGCCTCAGCTGCCTGAGCGCGGGGATGGAGGACTGCGGCCCCCAGAGCCCCTTCGCCCTCCACGCCAGCAGCACCAGGGCCTGGACCACCTTGCTCTCGGCCTCTGGCCCAGGGGGCAGGACCCCTGCCGGGACTCCAGTCCCCGAGCCTCTTCCCCACTCCTTCGATGACCAGCTTACCTGCCAGGAGGACCTGTCCTGTGAGGAGTCAGACGGCTGCGCCCTGGACGAGGATTACAGCAGGAGAGGGGAGCTGGCCACAGCCTGGCGGGACCATGGGGCCGCCGGGAACAGCCTCTGCTCCCTGGATGGCGAGTTGGACATTGAACAAATAGAGAACAACTGAGGACAGTGGGCCCCGCTCAGGGCTGGGGGTGCGTTGAAATCGATGGGCCTCCGGTGGCATTTGAAGGGGGAGCCCAACTCCCGGGCCTGATGAAAGTCTCCTGAGAGGTGCTGGGTCCCGGAGAGGGAGCCTGCCCACCTCCCAGGGAGAGGCTGTCTGGCACGGTGTCCCGGCTCTGTGAAGGCTAGCCTGGCCACGCCGTGCAGTGGGGTGTGTCAGCCTCTCACCAGCTACCCAAGCGTGGTGGCCACCAGGTCCACAGAACCACTGCAGCCCAGAGAGCAGCTCTTCAGTTGGGTCTCTCTGCCTTCTTTCTTGTGGGATGTCAGGCAGTCTCTGTCATTCCCCAGAAGAGCTGGGCGCCTCTCTGCATCCCCCGGGCAAGGTGGGCAGGAAGGCCTGGGCCAGGGGCCATCTGGATGTCAGGCCCTTCTTGGCCTCGCTCAGGTTCAGCGCTGGGGAGTTGGCCCCGCAGCTTCTTTCACTCAGTTTTATTCCGTGCCTTCTCTCCCAGGCCTCCCTGCTTCAGGCTTGGGAAGGTTCCGGAGATGCTTCCTTCTGTAGTGACACCAGAACCATTTGGCCTTAATTCCAAGTGTGGGAGGCAGAGATTCTGGGGTGCTAGAGTGGCCCTCCAGCGGGTAAGTCCGTGTTGGAACTCTTGGGGCCCAGGGAGCGACTTGGGGTGCTTGTTAGAGGCTGTCCACACTGGGTAGGAATTTGGTGAATCTGCTGGCTGAAAAAACACTCACTTGCCTCTCCTATGACATGGAGAGCCTGACCCGAGGCTCTGCCACTTTGGGGCCTGCCTTGGCAGGGCTGGCAGATGGCAGCCCTTCTCCATGGCTAACCAGTCACTAGGGGATTCGTTTGGTTGATTCAGGTGAGTGTAGAGATGTCACGATAAAAGAGCAACCTCTTGAAAACGTCCTCAGGCACTAAGAGCTATGAACAGGGGCTGGGGATGGGGGGGCCCCCTGAGCCCCCTGCAGTATTCCAAGCACATTCTCATTTGTTTAGGGGGGCTGCTGGCTTTAAGGCGCACCATCCACCTTGAGACGGGCCCACACCTGTGTCAGCTGAGGGCCGCCCAGCACTAAGTGCTGCCTCGACGCCGTGTGCCCAGCCGTGGCACAGAGCTCTATCCACACCCCCGCCCTCCCTGGCTCCTCACGGCCGGGCAGTCCCCGGCATCGTGAGAGGCCCCAACCCCCGGGGCAGCTCCCCTCCAGCCCGCCTGCAGACACGCCTGCCACATGGGCTCTGCTCTCTGGGAATCTGGCTTTTAGCAAACTTGGCATCTTCTGCAGACAATAGCAACTGGGCTGGCTTGTGAGTGAGTGGCGCATTTTCCCATAAGCTAAAAATAACCTGTGCGTTCTCTTGAGTTTGCTGACACGTGATAAAGGCACTTTTGTAGTCACTTTGCTTTTGCTCGTCTTCTGTGGACGAGTGAATGCCTCACTTCTGCAGGTTGAGTCCAAATGGTTCTCATCTTTTGCCTAAAGAAAGACCCTGTTTGGGAAACTTTGTTTAAACCTTCACTTTTTACTACATCAAAAGGGTGGTGGCTCAAGGTCTGATATGTGGGTGGCGTTTCTTAAAAATCAGCCATAAGATGCTTGCAGGAAGCCCCTGCCCCAGTGGCCCAGGTTGCAGAGCCTGGATGTGCCAGGCACTGGGCAGGTCCCAGAGTGGGTGACCAGCTCCCCTGGGTTTGCTGTAGCTCCTACCAGAGGCACGTCCACCTGGGACCCTGGAAATCCAAGCAGGGAGCTGGCGGCTCTGGGTAGACAAAGGGGTCTCTCCTGATCCCTGCCTGGTTGGTCCTGTGGACCATATCTTCTTAGAGCATATCTGGGGGAGGCGGGGACAGTTGTTGGGTGAATGTGGGGAGCACATGCCAGTGTGTCATGTCCTCAGAAAGCCTGGGATGGGGGGTCCTGGCACCTGGAGTGGCCATGCTGCAGCAAGGAGGAGGGCAGCGCTAGCCCAGGCCAGGCGTGCGGCGGCCCCTAGGTGCCTTTGCTCAGGACCAGGAGGGGCGGCTCATGGTGGCCAGTGTGAGCACAGAGCTGTAGTATGACCTACCCTCAGACCCTGCCTGCCACCTCCCCCTCAGGCCTGGTGGTGGCAGGGAAGGACAAGCAGTGCAGTTGGCCAAGTCATGGCCTCATCCTGCCCAGGTCCCACCGACCAGCAAGCCCAGCCCAGGCGCTGCAGGCAGAGGTGATCCGGCCCACGGCAGCGTTTGCCCTTCCCAGCCTCGTCAGGCCCCTCCTGGCTGTTCCTGCCTCCACACACAGCAGCAGTTAGGGGAGAAAACAGCAGGTGTCCCTTCTGCTTAGAGGAAGAAATGGCCTTCAGTTGGTCTCATGTTTGTCTTTTGACAGGGTAGAGCAGACCCCATCTGGAAGGTTCCATCCCCATCACCTAAGCAGCCGCGCTGCCCTCAGAGGCCGATTCCCGCACTCCACTCTGCTGGCCCCGGGACTTTTGGTCTTGGAGCTCTTGGCGCTCCAAGGAGACAGTCCCCACGTGGCTGTCCCCATGGGGCAGTGGATGATGGGCAGGCTCTCCCCACGGGTGCCCCCAGCTGATGGCAGCTGCAGGAGCCTCGCTTTTTCGAAGCCCTGCCCGTGAATCCTGCCTCTAAGGGGAGACTAAGCAAGGGCAGGGCCAGGCCGCCCGCCCACCCCGGGGCCCTAAAGGACGAGAGTGGGCTGTGGCTCCAGGGCAGCTGGTTGGGGAGGAGGGGCATGCTGTCACACGGCATCCCCACTCACTCCAAAGCCACTCAACTACCAGGACCTGCTGTGTGCCTGTGCGGACCCGGCAGGGCCAGGCTGCGGCCTCACCGTTCACATCACCGCGAACCCTCTTGCCTTACGCGGCGGAGGCCGGAGCCGGCCCGAGGCCCCGGGCAGACACCCACCCAGGCCCACAGGGAGCTCGTTCTGACCAGACGTACGGATTTTCATTCTCAGAAAGCCTTACTTTTCAAAAAAGTTTTTGTAGCAGGAAAGTTTTATGAATTTGTACACTGAAAGAAAATTTAAATAAAAGTCCACATTGAAAAGAAACCCCAATTTCCCCACGGGTCTCCTAGTGCGGGGGGCGCGATCGGCCATGCCCTGGCTGTGCCGTCTGAGCAGGCTGCCCTGCAAGCGAGACACGCCCTGGGCCCTGGGCCACGGGCGGCTGCGCCCCCACTAACGCAGAGGAGGTTACAGTCACGTGTGCTCTGTGGTCACAAGGGTGGTCACCTGAACAATGACCGCTGTAGACACTACCCACCTGGGACAGGGCAGCCCAGCCGAGCGCAGCTGGTGCGGTCCAGGCACTCTGGCCCCCATACAGGCAATGATGCCACACCTTGCCACGTCCACGCTGTTGGTCAACCCCTCCCACTGGCGCCAGTTTGAGAAAACCTGGAGAAAAGAGAAAAATTTTTTTTAAAAAAAATTGCAGACCGAAATGGAGATCTTGTAGCCTAGGTAGGATAGTTTGACCTTCTAGCATAGTCTCTTTGGCAAATGATTTGTGTTTCCAGTGCGTGGGGCAGATGTCCTGGGGACGTGGGTGACAGATGGCACATAGGCTGTGTCTAGGGTTGTAGTGAGCTTTCCCAAACCAGATGTTGGTGTTGCAGAGCTTCAGGAAGTGTGGCGACCAGAGGGGCAGTGTCGGCCAGGCCCTGGCCCTGGGGCAAAGCGGTCTGCATGCTGAGAGCCCGGGCTTGTGTCCTGCCCCTGTCCCGCCCACACCGCAGCCTGTCTTCCCTGCACAGGCCACGACTTGCACTAGAGCCGCTCTAGTCTCTCAGGAATTTGCTTGTTACTTTTACTATGTAAATAAAGCTTCCTGGTTCAATATCCAGCTGCCTGGAGCCGGCTGTGTGGTTCTCTTGGGTGGGGTGAACCAGCAGGGCTCCCTTCTACCCATGGGGACACTAGCTCTGGGCTGGGAGGGGCGCAGACTGAACTTTAATGTCCCCTCTAAGCCTCAGGGTTGGGATCCATTAAATGGGGATAGCTGAGAGTCACAGGGCTGTGAGGGGTTCAGACGCAGGGCGGCCACAGCAGAGCCCTTCTAGAGGCGGTGCCCGGGGGTGGTGTGTATGTGCACTTAGGGTGGAAGAGTCCAGCCCCTCACCCCAGCCAGGAGCCGGGGACCCCAGTATCCTGGGGATACTTTCTCTCCCCAGAGGGGAGACTTTCCCTCTGACTGGAGTGGGGAGGAGCCTGCCTTTCCCTGCACCGCCTGCCCCGTGGGCACATCGGCTCTGCCTTCAACCATGCTGAGAGGCCAGGCTACGGCCCAGGGTGGCCGCGGCCACTTACCCACCAAGGTACCCCAGGAGGAGGTTTGGAGGGGGCCACTGGCTCAGGGCCTCTCCCCCAGTGGGGCCGTGGGGACATCAGAGCACGCAGCTCAGCCCAGTGTGGGTTCACACACCCTGTGTCTGGCCCTCGGGCTAACCAAGCTCAGGACATGCAGGGGGTTTGCAGACTTTCGGACAAGCATGAAGAGGTTTGTTTAATTTCCATAACCCAACGTTTTCCCACATAATCTGACCACAGAATTTTTGCGTAGAACATGTTAGGTCCTGAGGATCCCACTCTTGAGAATGAGGCTCTGCCTTTTCAGCAGCAGATCCTTTCCCAGACAGAACGGTCTGCGAACACTTAGCTCAAGAAACAGGTGAGCCCCCCACCCTCCCCCAGCGGCCTCGCAGCACCCAAGGCTCAGGGCTGACCTGAGGCAGGGTGGGTTGACTTTCCCAGCCGGCCCCCTCATCCAGGGGAAGCTTCTGCCAAGCTCACTGCCCCACTACGTGTCCCCCACCTGGGGATGGGGCAGAGTGGCCCTGGATGAACCTCTGGTCCCTAACAGCCCCTTACCTCTACCCTCCACCAGACAAGGGCCCTGGCTGGGCTCCGGCCTCGGGCTGGCCTGCTGCAGCTCGGCTCTGCCCAGTCGTGGCCCCTGGCTCCCTGCGCTGGTACCTTCTGCCTGTGGCTGCATCTTCCTGCACCTGGAAGTTTGCTGAACCTGGGACTCTTGGTGACCACTCTGGGATGGAGGCCATGCCCCACCGGTGTGCCACACACATCCATCCCTGCCTGTGTCCTCACTCCTGCCCTAAGGGGGGCAGGAATCACCCAGTGGGAAGGACCCAGGACAGCGGTGCCAGGTCAGGGCTCAGCCTTTCTGATCCTTGGAGGGTCTCAACACAAACTGAAAGAGGGGAGAGAAGAACTCAAGTCACCTGGGCCCATGGCCCAGTGACATGCCAGTGAGATGAAGGCGTGGATGTCCACTGTCCCCAGTATGCCTGTTTCTCTCTTGCGGGAGCCTGGGTGGGGCGCAGGTTGCACCCCTGCCCCGGGTCGGCCTGGTCTCTGCTGTTCTGAGTCCTCCTGGGCCTTTTCTGCCGGCCCTGGGGTTGCTAAGGAGCGGAGCCTCGGGTGTGGGGCCATCTTCCCTGCCGAGTGGCTGAGATGGAGAGGATGGGGCCCTTGTATTCCATCTCTAGAGAGGACGCCAGCGCACGGGCTCAGCTGTAAAATCACAGCCACTGGGGTCACCACAGACATCCCCCACGAATTTCCAGCAAGGGCGGGGGTGGCATTGCAGAAGAGACTAGAAAGGGATGGCATGTGGGGTCAGACCTTCACTCGGGCACAGCTCTGCCCTTACTGTTGGCCCTTGGGGGGGTCACTTCGTCCCTCTGCTCCTCGTACACTTTATAAAGTGGGAAGAGTGACAGTGTGCATTTCGCCGAGCCACTGCAGCTCCGCGGGTGGCAGTTCTTCCCCAGACACAGAGTGGTCTGCCCCCCAGGAGCTGTCCCTCTGCACCCCACTCTAGGCAGCAACTTGGAAGAGGAGACTCAGCTTCTCCGGAGCAAGAGCCCTTCCCCGGGGCGCTGTCCTGGCTGTGAGCAAGGTAAGCCCACTAAAAACAGAGCAGGCGGAAAACCAAAGACCCACCAAACACACCCAGCAGCACGCCACGGTGCCCTCCCAGCCACCGTGGAACTGCAGCCCAGGCCTGACCGTCGCTCCCTGTCCATCTCCTGACAGCTGTCATCAGGGGACTCCGCCCAGGAGAAAGTCATCTGCATACTCCCCAGCTAATAGGCCACAGTGCCAATGACACCAGCCTGGCCGGTGGCCTCTTATTTTGATGAAAAGATGTGGCCACCGTTTCCTCCTAATCCTGATTTAATGATGCCCAGCCTGGGCAGACACTACACCCCCCACCGGCTCTCGGCCACCGTGCCGGGCCCCGGCTTCAGGGCCCCTGCCTTCATTTTATGGAAATCCTATTATGGAGGACCCATGACTTCCTTCACGAGACGTTGTCTCCCAAGATTTATTATGGGCTTTTGAATTGATTTGGGGAGGAACAGAGCAATTGAGTTATCTGTTCAGCTGATTGATTTTGAAACCTGAAACTTGGGTTATAGTGAATTTGGTCCCAGAAGCCTCAAGGGGACGCTGCTGCTCCCTTGGTCTGGAGTGAGACGCTCACCACCGCCAGGCCTCGGGCGGCTCCGTTAGGGAGGGCAGCTGTACCACCATTTGCCCCGGTCGGCCTTGTCCCAGGTGGGGCCAAGGGTAGCCCACTGTCCCCTCAGGGCTCAGTCTCCCCATCTGTTCAACAGAGCGGGGGCGGAGCAGGTGAGGTGTTCCAGGGCCCTTGCCCTGATACTCGGTAGCATGGGCACATGGCGGAACCAGGGACAGTGCCTGAGACACTGCTCACAGCCCCCTCCCATGCAGTCCTTCCCAGCAGTCAAAGCACGAGGCGAGGCTGCTGTTGACGGCAGAGTTTATTGAGCCCGTAGGCTGCTCCCACACGCGCGGGCACAGCACCGTCCAGTACCAGTCACGGCCCCGCCTGCGCCCACGACCTGGGAAGCAGGGGCTAGTTCTTGCTCCGTAGGACGGTAGTCTTCAGCGTGCCCTGGGAGCTGGTCCCGGTCTCTGTGGGGGGCTGGCCTGGTTTGGGGAGGGCTGGGCAGTGCCGGGGGGGCTGGCTTGGCTCTGGGCCGCATGAGCTGTGTGCGGGAGCCCCTGGGCTTTCTCCGGGCTCCTCGCTGAAATGCAGCGTCCGATGAAGCGGCAGTGGGCACGAGGCCTCGGGACCGAATGAGGTGGAGGTTGCTGCCTTGCCGGGATCGGGTGCAAACAGCAGTGAGTGAATTCTGGGATCCAGGACATGCCCAGAGGGTTTCCACTCTGCAGCGGCTGACAGGTCTGTCCCACCCTCCTGGACTTCACCAAAGGAGCCAAGGTCGGGGCCCAGGCCAGGAGAGCAGGCAACCTGGGTAGGGAGCAGGCCTCCCCAGGAGGCCGAGGCCAGTGGAGGGAGGCAGAGGAAGGGCTGGCAGGCTCAGGCCGGGGGGCAGGGCAGTCCAGAAGGGCCCTTGCCTGCCCATGAGGGGTGGAGGGCAGAGGACTGAGGGCAGGGCTCTCAGGGCCCGGGGTGGTCTGGGCACCGGGCGGGCGGAGGGGAGACAGGTGGAAGGAGGCTGGGCCCTTCCAGGAGGCCCGTCACTTGTCCGCGTGCTGCAGCAGCAGGGCCACGGCCTCCGCGAGGTTGTCCACGTACCCGTCAGGCTTCACTTCTGGATGGTGCTCGTCCGTGGGCCTGGAGAGTACGGCCATACGTTAGTCAGTGACCCCAGGGTGTCCCCTCTGGAGCCACACCCTGGGGGCTGCAGGGAAGCTGCCTCCCAGCATCTAGCGCTGGCCTGGCCTGTTCCTAAGGAAACCTCCAGGCCCTCGGTGCCCGGCCGGCAGCCGGCCTGTGGCCCACCCCTCTCCCTCCCGGCTGCTCCCCCTGCCTGGACGGGTCCCCAAACCTGGCTCGGTCCATGCCTCCAGCAGAAGAATCTTGAACCCACTGAGGACAGAGCTGTGAGGGCACCCTGCTCTGAACCCCCTGGGGGCCCCCCACCTCCCCGGCCTGGCCCCGTGCCCAGTGGAAGGAGCCCCATTCGTGTGCTGTGGGCACAGCCAGGGATGGAGACCTAGGGCCCCGCCTGCCTGGGCGCACCAGCCATCTGCTCCCTGCCCTCGGAGACTGCTCCCATGCGACAGGCGGCCTGGCTCCTGGAAAAGCCACTCTCTGGCTGGGATCCTGGGGGCGGAACCAGCCCAAAGCCATCATCCATTCACCAGACTCGCTGAATGCTTGGGGGCCTACGGGGCCCGGGCACTTCGTGCACAGGGAAGCCATGGGCCAAGTCCGAAAGGCACACGAGGACGCATGGGTGGGGGAGGGGAAAGGCTCAGGGCAGGCTTGTGGGGACATCCCAGAGGCCAGACAGTCGTTGGAGGAAGTGGGACCTCATCCCAGGCAGGGGCAGCCCGGATAGGGCTTGAGCCAGAGCCAGGTCCTGTCCACCGCTGGCCCCCCACGACATCGCACCCAGAGAGGCCTGGCGGGAAGTGGGGCCTGTCCCTCTGCAGACCTAGCACTGCTGAGGGACCTGCTGCTCAGATCACCCCAAGGCCTGAACCAAGCTCCCTGAGAAAGCAGGGAGACCACACCCTCCCGCAGCCAGCACCGCCACCTCGGAAGCTCCCACCCTGGTCTGGAAGGAAGTGGTTGAAGTTGGTTCTGACAACATCTAAGAGCCAAGCTGTCCCTTTCAAAGGGTTTGGTTTCTGCACAGGGCTTTACCCTACAATGACTGACATGGGCAACCCTTTCTTTTAAAGGGTCTTCAGCTCAGTGGCCTGAGGGCCACCTCCTGGCAAGGAGAAGCTCCCCCAAACACTGCAGGGGGGCTGTCCTGTTGCCGGGGAGGGTGCACTACACCCCCCAGAACTCCCTCTAGTG
Source organism: Cheirogaleus medius (assembly GCA_008086735.1). Lineage (NCBI taxonomy): Eukaryota > Metazoa > Chordata > Mammalia > Primates > Cheirogaleidae > Cheirogaleus > Cheirogaleus medius. The sequence continues at coordinate 5,383,960 of VBSM01003144.1, forward strand.
AGGGGCTGCGGCCACCTCCCCTCCTGCATGGTCCCCAGGCACAGCATCCACAGGTCTCACATCCATTTCTTCTTATATCCTCCAGGGAAGAGGTGGTTACCCCCACCTTGAACGGGGGAGGAAATGGCTCAGAGAGGTTCAGAGACTTGCTCAAGGTCACACAGTAGGGAAAAGCAGAGCTGAGATTTGACCCAGGTCTACTCCCAGCCCAGTGTCTTGGGTGCCAGAGCTTCTACGAGCTTCCACGGTGGCCCCACCCCCACCCAGAAAGGGCAACAGGGTCAGCAGTGCCCACTCCAAGCACAGAGCCCACCTGCACATACCAGTGCCCGTGGGCATCGCTCCTCTGGCCCTCTCCAGAGTGGCTGCCCGCTATCAGGTGCCATGGAGGGCACCCGACGCCCCAAGAGGTGAGGCCCCACACTACGAGCCCTGGGGACAAGAGGATGAGCGCACAGGGACCCTCACCACTACCCACTCCCTCAGCAGCCCACGCACGGATAACTCTCGTGTCAGTGTAGGCATTTTAAGGGGTTATTATTCCATCTTTCCATCCTGTGACGGCACCCAGGATGTTCTCAATCTAGTGAAAGTGGGAATTTAAGGTTTACGTTACCCTACATCAGCGCTGAGATGTGTACTTGGCACTGTCAGATTTCCTAGGGTACGGCCGCCACTTTGGTAACCGGTGTGGCGCCCACTCATGACCCACTGACTGTGCCCCTAGGTGCATACACGAGAATGCATCTTCACTCTCCCAAAGGCATGGACTAGAACGTTCCAAGCAGCTTTGGTTGTAATAGCAAGAAAGCAAACACTGCACAAACGTCTGTTGCGGGAGGATGGAGAGACAGATCGTGGCAGACTCATGGCTTGGAACACTCTCGACACAAGCAGCCGCGCAGGTGAGCGCCAGCCACACTCTGGGGACAGACTGGGTGGTTCCGCTCACACAGGGTCCAGGCTCCAGCGAAAGTGGGCCGTAGCAAAGAGGTCAGAATGGTGGTTACTTCTCGGGATGTGATTGGGGGTGCTGGGAATGTTCTAGATCTTGACCTGGGTGGGGCTAACAGGGGTGGACACGTGAAAATGCGTCATACTGTTCACTTTCAGTGCACTTTACAAGTGTTATACCTCAACATTGAAAAGCCACACACGATGCCTGCAAACACAAGGCATCTGTGACCAGCACTGGCGATCGCGGGGCCCCCTAAAGCCTGTTTGTAACTTTTAAAGGGTTGTAAAAAGAAAGACAGTGCAATAGAGACTAAATGCAGCCTGCAAAGCCTGAACCTTTACTCTCGGGGCCCCTGCAGAAGAGGCCCGGCCGCCTGGTCCTGGCCCGGCCGCTGTCCCGTGGGTCTCTGTGGACAGGTTCTTCCTCCTGGGAACCGGCACTCCTGCCCCAGCTTCTGCTGCGGAAGCAGCTGCTGCGGGCTGTGCAGACGCCCCTGCCCTGCTTCAGAGGAGGGGTGGGCAGGGGTACGAGGTTCCCCAGGGGCTGCTGATGTGTCCCCTCTGACTCAGTCCCCCTCGGAGCAGGACAGACGCCTGGGACTGATGGGGGATGGGGATTCTCTTCCTGTAATGCTACCTGAGACCGTGTCGGCCTGGCCCAGGACACGACGGGGAGGCTGGGCAGGTGGGCGGAAGGACCCTCTGAGAGAGACAGGACAGAGCTAGCACCAGAACCACTGGCCAGGTCAGTAAGTCAGGCCCCCGCAAGCCGCCTGTCTGCCTCAGTTTCCTCATCTGCGCCATGAGGATAAACATGGCTCCACCCCTCCACCCCTACCAGCCACATGACCTGGGCAGGCCCCTGGAGCCTCTGCCACCCAGTCTGCGTTCCTGGAGCCCTCCCCCAGGCACACAGGCTGGTGCGGGGACAGACAGGCAGACGGATGGACACACGTCAGTACGCGAGGTGTGGGGAAAGCAGAGTGCGTGGGGGCGTACCTAGTCCCGCCACAGGCATTGGCTGAGGAGGGCAGGAAGGCTCAGACCAGGACCTTAAGGGGACGTCCCAGCAGTGCCCACCCTGGGGTGGCACAGCAGTGGGTGCCTGCAAGAAGACGCCTGTCCCCTGGGCCTGCTGGGCATGCCTCCTCCCCGCCCCCTCTGCCCAGCCCGTGCGCATGAGGCTGAGGCCTGCGCTGAGCGGGGTGTGTCCTGTCCTGCTTCCCCAGCCACCCCAGGGGCCCAAGGGCAGCTTGGAAACTCACTCACCAACATGAGTGCCCCGGCACCCCCACTTCCGAGGAGTTGTCGGGGGCCACAGGCCGAGGGCTGCCTGCCCAGGGTCTGACACCCTCACGCTGTCTCAGCCAGTTCCCACCCGATTCCCGACTCCTGAGAGTTAGTGCAGTTGCCCAAAGTGGAAGGAAAATGCTCCCAGCAAACCCTGCCTTCCCGGCTTCTCCTCCAATGCCCTGGGCAGAAGCCACCTGGACTGTCCCCCTCGGACATGGTCACCAAGTGCCCTCGGGCCAGGTTCACTGTCCACACAAATGGAATCAACCCCCGAGGGAACGAGAATCCCCCATAAAGGAAGACGCTTTGCCACGAGGCCCCGGGTGGCCCCACTCCGCACGCGGTACCTAGCCGAGTGGCGTGCATGGCTAATTATGTGTAATTACATATCATTTAAATTCAAGAATCCACTAAAAGAAAGGATTGCATTAGCACCCAGTTGGTGTTTGCCCACACGCAGCGGAAATCGTAGACTTTATGTCTTAATTACGCGACGCACTGTGGGCTGCGGCTCCCAGGAAGCGGGGCAGGGGGGCAGGAGGGAGGGCACCGGTCCCCACCCACCTGCCAGAGCCCCCGAGGCAGCTCCGCTCCGTCCAACGGCTCAGGCAGGAGGGGGACCTACCCTGTGACCTGCGGGCCTCAAAGATGTCACGGTACAGAAGCTGAACCAAGAAACCCGATCCAAGAAACCCGGCAAAGGAGCCCCCGTGGCCGTGGGGACAGAAGGCAAGGCAGGAGGGGCCAAGGAACACCCTGCCCTGAGCAGCCCTGCTGGGACGGAGCAGGACGTGGGTGACCAGGAAACAGCAGGGGAAGGAAGGGCAGGGAGAGGACGAGAGAGGGAGGGAGGACAGGGACAGCAAGGGCGGTGAGACAGACAGAAGCAGGGGGAGAGAGAGAGAAACTGAGTCAGAGAAAGGGAGAACACAGAGGAGAAGGTGAGACAGAGGGCAGAGGGGTGGCCACACAGAGGGCGGGAGAAGCAGAGGCAGAAGGGGCTGGGGGGACCGATGGGCAGAGAGAACAGAGAGACAGAGAATGCAAGGAACTAACGAGTGAGCAGCAGAAAACGAGGCGTTTCTGTGCGTGCCGCCTGGACAGCTGCACAGGGACAGTCTTTGTGCCGGCAGAAGGGAAATGGTGACCAGACACCTCGGCAAAAGAGCTCAGCAAGGGCTGTCCCCCTGCGTCCTTCTCTAGGGCACACTCGGGGCCAGCGCTTCCTCCCTGGCTCTGCTGACTGAGGGGACACAGGTGTGGCCTCTCCCGGAGGAGTTCTTCTGGGGCCAGCGATGCTCTGGGCTCCCCAGCAGGTGGCCTGCCCTCGTCTGCTCCCGGAGGGCGGGGGGGGGGGACAAAGGATCCCAGACTGGAGGCCACAGAAGCTGCCCACCCGGGGAGGGGCACTCGTCCTTGTCCCCGCTGCTTTGGAAGGGCAGTGGCTGAGAGCTGGGTGCTGGGGCGGCCGCCCAGTGAGTTCAGGCATCTGGACACTGGCATCAGGGTGACGCCAACTCTGGGCTGTGCTGACGGAGCTGGAGGACAAGGACAGAGGGCATCGATTCGTGGAGCTGGTGGTGACGAGGTTGAGCAAAGGGCATCCTTCCATCTGAGCCCCCGGCGTCCAAGACCCCTGGGGCCGGAGCGGGTGTTTCTCACAGGGTAAGGCCAGAGCCTGGCCTCTGCACATGCCGTCACGACGTTGCCGGGAGACCAGCCTATAGCCACCATGGCTGTTCTGAAGGCCAATGTGGGACATCTGGCCACTGGTGTGGCGCAAACGCTGGGCACGTGCCCATGGGGCTTCCTGCTGTCTACCCGCTGGCCTGGAGGGCACACGGTCGATGGCAGCCTGCTGGGGCCCAGTGGGGCAGGCAGGAGGCCCAGGATGTCACATGTCCAGCCAGTTCCCCCTGACGGGAGCTGGGCTGCTGGCAGGTGCTGAGGGTCAGGTCAGTGACCTCGTAGTGGGGTGGCAGGGTGCGTGGAGTCGGCCACAGACCTCAGACAGGCTGTTCCTATGCCCCTGTCTCCTGGGCCGACACCAGGCCGGGGTTCCAGAGGTGGGTTAGGGCAGGGTGTGCCCAGATGTGGGCGACTCCCCGGGGAGCCACCAGGATAATGCTGTGTCCTGCTGCTCACGAAAAATCCAGGCAGGAGCCTGTGTCTGCATTCAGCTAGGGCCCCTGCGTCACCCAAGGCCTGGTGGCTTCCAAGGGGCACACAGGGGACTCTGGCCTGGTCTCTGCCTGCAGAGATCACGTGGAAACAGGAGGGTGCCCAGTGGTCGCCGACTGCACCCTCAGGTGCCTGTCCTCACTCAGGGGTCGTTCAGCCCTCAGGCCTGCGTCCCCCAGCCCCACCCACTAGCCCTGACGCCTGCCTCGAGCCAGCTGGGGCCGTGAGGGGTTGGGGAGGACACCCAGGCATCTGCTCCCCCATCCGCATCAGGCCTGGCGGGACCTGAAGGGTCCGAGGCCACACAGCAGCCTGCAGAGACCCGCCCTCCCCCCGCCCGGCCAGCTCACATGGACAGCGCCTTCTGGGCTGCTTTAAAGTCACTTGGCAGAAAAAAATATCTAAATGAAGACCCAGGCTTGAAGGAGTCCTCTTCCTGGGCCCCTCTGAGGCCCACAGCTCCCCGGCCAGGAAGGAGAATGGGAACACACTTCCCCTGGCTGGGACCGCCCTTGGGTCAGAGCTCCAAGCAGGCAGGTGGCCGTGCCGCCAAGCTCCCTTTCCTGACGGGCCAGCCTCACAGGAGCAGCAGCCGGGGTCAGTTTGGCCTCCTGCCCTTCTGCAACGTGCAGGGGCGGGGAGGGGAGGAGGAAACCTCTCCCCTGGGCCCCTCCCACGGTCCGCGAGCCAGTGCGGAGGCCAGGGGACGGCCAGGGCGAGGGCGCTGCAGGGGCCCGGCCAGGCTGTGGGCAGCATGGAAGGGCCCAGGTCCCCCTTGCTGCCCCGCCCTGGCTTGGGTACCCACCAAGGGGCTGTGGTGGCCACCTACCCCTCCTTCCTGTCCAGAAGGCCTGTCGGGCATGTCGCAGAGGTAGGTAGGGGTGAGGTGGGGGCCTGTGCACCACCCTCCGCTGAGACACACCTCCCTGCATGTGCCCACGTGGTGGGGATGCCACTCAGAGACAGGAGGGGCTGCGCCGTCTGTTTCCCACGCCTGTGCCTCGGGTCCCTCCCCTCTCCTGCCGGTCTGGCCCTGCCAGGACAGAGCTGGGCTGGGGCAGGGCTGGGCTAACTGAACCCCTTTCCTCCGGTGGCCAGCGCCCCGAGCCCAGAGCCCCCGCCCCACTGACCCACCCACCCGCTAGCTGGGAAGGACAGGAGTCCCTCCCAGCAGGAGGAGGTGCATGCCGGGACAGTCCCAGGGCCTTTGAGCCCTGGTGGGTAAACTGAGGCCGGGGAAGGGACTTGCCTAAGGTCTCACACACCCCCGGAGCCAAGGCCTCACTGGAAATCAGGCCCGCCTGCTGCCCTGGCACACAGGGGAAGCTCGTCCGGCTGGCAGAGGGGTGGGCCACAGACCCTGCACTGCAAGAACATTAGTGACAACCTTGTCAGCCCCCACCTGTGCCCGCTCTGGAGACGAGGAGACAGACGCCAGAAGGGAGGGAACGTGTCCAGAGCCGCGGCAGGTGACCGGCAGAGCTGGGAGCTAAGCCTGGCTTTCTCGCCTCCACGCGCCTAAACTCGGGCCGCAAGCGGCGCCTGGGCTGGCTCCCCTCCGGCCAGAGGGTGAGGCCGGCGGCAGGGGCGCAGCTCCCCTCCCAGCACGCCCGGACAGAGACGGCGCCGAGAAGAGGCCTGCAGTGAGAACACAGCGCGCGGAAAGCAGCAGGGAAACGAGGAGAAAGGAACAGTTCACGCCGGAACAGCACACGGGGAGCCGAGAGCCTCAGGCCCCACAGCTGGCCGCCCCCGCGTGGGGCCACCACGACCCCTGGGCTCCTCCTCGTCTGCAGCCTGGCGGCCACCAGGGCCCAGAGTGCCAGGCCTGAGCCAGGGCAGAGCTTCTGGCCGGGCAGAGCTGGGCATCCCCGGCTCCAGCGCAGCGGGGTAGGGGTTTCTCAGGGGACCTTGGCCCCCGCTGGTCCCCGCCCACAGGGAGGAAACGGGGCTTATTTACGACTTGGTTCGGCCAGGTGGCACCTCGTCAACCAGACCCCAGCCATGGCGCCAGCTGTTTCCTGCACGGTTCTCGCTGCCCTGTTGACTGCGGCACCAGGCGGTGCTGAGAACAGAGGAGGGACACACCGAAGCGACTGGCGGGGACGCACCACAGCCACCGGCGCACTGCTGGTCTCCAGAGACGCACTCACACTGGCAAATAAAGTCCTTGAACCCCTTGACCCTGGCTGGAGTGTGGGGCAGGTGCCGCCTCCCGCCCCCTTAGGCCTTTACCCAATTCGATAGACAGTAAGGCCCCTGGTCGGGCCCACAGAGCTTTTCAGAAGCAGAGGCTGAAAATCTGAAAGCTTCACTACCAACAGCAGACACTCCACCGGTGACAGAGGGCTGGTGTGATGTGGCGGCCCCTCCCTTGAGGGGGCAAGTGGCTCTGAGTTTGCCGCACTCCCCACCACTCTCTATTGTCCCCCTGTTCTTACACCAGCATGTTTCCCTCCGGTGCATGTCCCACCTGCCCCTGTAGGTCTCTGAATTTGCTGTCTTGTCCTAAAACTTTGGCTCTCTGGGACTCATTCCCCTTAATACAAGTCACCTCCTCCAGGAATTCTTCCCTGAAGCCTTCCTCCCCACAGCCCTCACGTCCTCGGTGAGGTGCCCGTCTGCACTCCACAGCTCCTGCGCTGACCCCCTCAGAGAACCCCTCGCTCTAGTACAATTGTCTGGTTACCTGCGCGACGCCCTCAAACACACGCTGACGGCCCAGAGATCAGAGACGTTCCCTTGGTGGCTTCACATTCCCGGCCTTGGTTCCTGGTGGACACAGGAACCTCGGCCAGCTGCCCAAGCAGAGGAGCAGGTGGCCTCCGTCCTCCTGGCCACAGGGGACTCAGGCACTGGCTCCCTGTGAGCTGCAGCCCTCCTGGAAAGCTGGGGAGGGAGGGCATCCATCCCCATGCACCGAGGGGTGACAGAAGGGCAGGTGTCTGAGGCTCAGGGCCTTGGTCCCCTGGCCTGACCCCCGTGTTCTCCCTAGAGCCCAGGCTTCAGCCCGAGAGGCCACGTGCACCCTGATTTCTTCAAGCTCCTCGGGGAGGCCCCACTGCCCGGGACCCAGGCACCCGGTCGCAGCACCCAGTCTCGGAGAATCTCCCACTGGGGACTCACACGCCAGGAAGAAACGCCCTCTCCCCTCCGCTCCAGACTGGGAAGTGCTGACCACCCACCCCAGGCTGACACCTAGACGGGGCCGGCCCTGTTTCTGGCCCGTCCGGCTGAGCCTAAGAGGCGTGTGGCCACCATCTCCTGGCCGCCTGCAGCCCTCTGTCCCTTTGGCAAAGCAGGTTCGTGCCCCAGGGCAGCGGCCTCAGGCGGCGCTGCTGATGGAGGCAGAAGCACACGGAAGCCGGAGCTGCGCCTGGGGCTGGGACTGAGGTCTGGCAGGTCGCCCCCCACAACGCCAAGTCCAGTCTCAGTCTCCCCTATCCGGCCCACGAGCTTGCCCCGGAGCTGGCCCCGCTCACCGCCAGCCACGCCCACTGTCCCCAGCCCGGACTCCACGACACTCACGTTCCCCCATGGCCCAAGGGTCACTCGGTGCCCCCGCGCTGCGCCCCCTCTGCCTGGAGCAACCTCTTCACCCACCCCCTCTGCCAGGCCCTGCCCCGTGGCCTGCAGGGCCCAGCCCACCCCCGGACACATGAATGGCGAAAGAAGGAACACCGGTGAGGCCTCTGGGACGCAGGCCCCGGGGATCCGGTTGGGATCTTCCAGAATGAGGGGCTGACACGCCGTGGGAGCAGCACCCGCGGAGTGCAGACGCAGCTCCCTGGCACCCCAGGGCACCCCAAGTCAAGCCATCACGCCCCCCAAGACTCCCATAGGTTGTCCAAATAGCAAGGGTGGTTTTCTTTTTCTCTCCCTTTTAGTTTCCGGAAGGCATTTTAGGGCTGAGCTCCAGGGCTGGGAGCCTCCCACGGCCGGGCCCAGGAACGGGTGGCGCAGGGCGGCTGGGGGTGCCCGCAGAGCATGTGCCCTCCTGCTGTTCCATTGGCAAGGCCGGGTGGCTGGGTGTGGCAGAGGACGCCTGGCTTCAGGTCGCACAGCCGTGGGTTTGGACTGGGCTGGCCCTGACCCCTGTGCGACCTTGGGCAAACAGCCACTCATCACCACCTGGGCTGTGGTGGAGACCCCCCAGGCTGATGCAGCCGGTGCAGGGTGGCCACAGCAGGGGCTCGGCCTGGTGGACAGACGGACAGACGGCGGCAGGCGCCGTGGTAGGGTGGGTGGACAGATGGGCCTCCTCCTAGCGGGTCCCCCTGGCTGGCTCTGGCCTCACTACCTGGAGGGCAGGCACCACCTGTGGATGGCAGGCAGGTCCTGATGCTCCGATGTCTGGGGCGCCTTCCCCAAGGGGCTCTCGATAGAACTTGAGGCCACGTGCCCAGCCAGGCCACCAGGGACGAGCCCTGCAATCCTGCCCCGCGGCTGCTGAGCAAGCCCTGTTCAGCTGACGCCTGGCGCCTGGGTGGCCGTGCCAGAGGACAGGTGGCACAGGGCCACTCTGCACTGCTCTGAGACAGAGACGGGGCTGACCCAGCCTGTGTCCCCCAAGGCTGCCCTCGGCCCACTTCCCTAAGCTGAATATAATGTTATTCATCATAGTGGTGGTCACAGACAGCTGTCCCTCTGGGGGCGCGGCGAGGGGCCTCCACGCTTTAGCTCCTTTGGTTTCAAGCAGCCCAGGGAGGTAGGTGCCACCACCCCTTCTTAAGGCTGACAAACTGGAAGCCCAGAGAGGGTGAGTGGCCTGCCGGGGTCACAGAGCCAGTGCTGGGAGTCTGTCTCCTCCCCACCCTGGGCTGGCCTGGTCCAGACCCCACCAGGAGCCCAGGGGCCTGGGCTAGCAGATGACAGGCCAGGCTCACCTAAGAGACTCGCTTTGGCAGAGGGATCAGGCTGGCCACTGGGCCCCACAGCAGAGGAGCCTCTGACAGCTGCTCATAATATTTTGAGAAAATCACGGTAAAGCACCTGGTGTGCGTTTAGGTTAAAAAGAGCTGGCCCAGCCCCTCCCAACGTGCACTCCAACCACCAAAACCCCCGGAGAAGTCTGCACGCGCCCAGACGGGGGGCCTAGGGCAGGGCACTCACGCTAGGCCTCCCCAGAAATGCCATCTGCCTCCTCTCCCTTTCAGGCCACACACACCTCGGCAGGGAGGCCCCACGTCTAGCGCAGGTGGCCAAGAGAGAGCGGGCTGCAGAGAGGCGGTGCCAGCGTGCCCCCACCCCGTGCCCCACGTGGCCCCTGCCGGCCCTGGGGGCAGCTGGAGTTGCTCAGTCCCACTCTGAGGGGCTAGGGTCACCTCTGCCACTCCAGGCCCTGGTGCTAGGCTGCGGAATCTTGTTAGCTGGTGGCAGTGGCGTTGAAGGGGACCTGCTGTGCTGGAAGGTGGCACCGATATTCCCCTCGACGGGGAGAAGCTCAAGGACAGGTGAGGGTCTTGCCCAGAACTCCAGGTGGCAGAGCAGGGCTCACACCCAGGAACTCTGTCCCGTCCTGGTCCGTCTGTTTGGGAACAAGGTCTCTTAAAGTCAGGGCCGCCGCACTCCACGGAGCCAGGCTGCCCCTCCCTGGGTGCTGCGTAGGGTCCAACGTGTGCTCTGTCATTCCACGGGAAGTGTGGCCTGAGCTCAGAAAGGCGGCGTCATGAACCCCACGGCCTTCCAGAAGGGAGTGGGCCAAGGGCGTGGGGCTATGGGAACCCACGTGGCTGGCGGGCGTGCAAAACAGTGCCCCAGGCACACGGGGAAAATGTGGCATGTCCTAAGGTCAAACACACAAACGCCGCGGGGCCCGCAGTCCCACTCCCGGGTCACAAGCGTGACAAGAGAAATGAGGCTTATGTGCTCCAATTGGCTCTGCTCATAAGGACCCCAAACAGGAAACAGCCCAAGTGTACGTGACTAGTAAAATGGATAAACTGTGGTCTAGTCACTCCCCAGCGGTGCCGGGGACAGACCCCTGTGCACGGAACAGCCTGGAGGGAACAGAAGAGGGAAGGAGGCCAAACGCACGAGAGCACATGCACTGGCGTTAAGATCCGCAGAAAGAATCAAGTTCCTCAACCTCATTCCCGGAAGCCTTTCCTAAAGACTTAATTCTATGGAGACCCCGTACACAGTCTGGCATGTGGGCAGTTTTCAATAAAAGTTTGCTGAAACAATTATTATTTGTCAATTAAAAATAAAATTTAGAGCTGGGAGCGACTCAGGAGGCTGAGGCAGGAGGATCGCTTGAGTCCAGGTGTTCGAGGCTGCAGTGAGCTATGATTGCACCACTGCACTCCAGCCTAGGCAACACAGTGAGACCCCATCTCTTGATAAAAGAAAACAAAACAAACAAAAAAAAAACCACAAAAAATTTACTTTGAGAGTTTGCTGACTTGAAGGGAAAAAGCTACAGAAATTACAGAGATATTCATGACAGCATTATTTACAACAGAAAAGAAGTCTGGATGTTCGACCACAGAGGAGTAATTAACGCTAATCTACGACATCTGCTCCGTGAAATATTACACAGCTGTGAACAATAGTCAGGGTGTCGGGGAGAAGACAAGAGTTATATGTGCACATGGCCATGGCTCTAGAAGGGAGTTGGCAGGAAACAGGAGGAAATAAACACTAAATGTGGTGGGATAATGGGTAGAATCTTCTCTCTTTTACGTTCCCTGGAGGCTGCAGTGATACTGTCTTAATAATGTGCATCATAACAGCAAAGTCTCTAACCTGGTCTTGCCGCTGCTCCCCAGGAGGTGTTAATGAGGCTGAAAGGTCAAGGTTATCCTGCAGTGCAGCCAGACGGGGCAAAGGGCCCAGCACTGGACAGCCGTGGGAGGGACAGTCCAGGCCAGCCTGGGCCCTGGGGCCAAATGCCACCTGTTCTGCAGACTGTATCCATTAATCACAGAGCAAGGTCAGCCGAGGTAACCCCCGGGGACAGCAATTCCTCTGACGTCAAACACACACCACCTGGAGACCGCCCAGATCTGGTCCTTGCCTTGGGCCCTCTGCTCAGCCACTGGTGGCTGGGGACGATGCATGGGTCCCAAACCCACCACCCCCTGGACAGAGCACTCCGGGGGTCCACCCATCCATGGTGGCATCTCACTCACAGACACTTGGGGAAGACTTCACGTCACACCCCCAGAGAGGAGGACATGAGAGTGAAGGGATCGGCTTCAGGTCCTGCACCAGCATGGGGCGGGGGGTGGGGAGGTGGATCGCAGAGTGACTCCAATGCCGGAAACAACCAGAGGGAAAGGAGAATGAGCCCCCAAACCCGAGGGCTAGAGGGTCTTTAGGGTGCAACCCCTCATGTCTCAGGTGTGGAAACTGAGGCTCAGGGAGGCTGTCCCCAGAGGGGATCAGAGTCAGTGTGGTTCCCAAGAGCTGTGCCGGCTCTGGGCAGATGGGCCATCTGCTGCCACCAAGGGGCAGCGGGGCCTGAGCAGAAGGGGGACCCCTGGCCCTCCCAGACTCTCTCCTGCCTGCACTTACACTGCGGGGCCGGGCAGAGGGAGTGCCCGGTCCTCATCAGTTCCTCGACACAGATGGGGAAACCGAGGCACAGGAACAGGGGGCCCAGAGCGTACCCGTGGGGAGGCCAGCACCCTCCTTCTGTATTTACCTAGCAACTTCCACCCAGTTCCCCGAAAAGCTGACTGAGGCCACCTCATTAATCACAGCTGAGATGTTGTCACCTCATAAATCGTCAAAGCGGCCCAGTGAGGGGGCCATTCATTCGGGCCCTCGGGGACGCCAGCCTGCCGGGGCGGCGTGCCCCACACTGGGCCGATTGTGCCTGCAGGGACCCCGTCCAAGTTGCCTGGCTGCTGGCGGCCGCCGCGCCCTGGACGATTCCTAGACGGAACCTTGTTTTCTTGTGTCTGGTCTCCAGGCGGGGAGGCAAGCTGCGCCCGGAACAGCGACTCAGCGCTGCTCTGATCTCCTCGCGCCCTGTGAGCCCCGCCGTTCACCGGGAGGCCGTCAACCAAGCCGGCCCGCCCCGTGGCCCCCAGAAAGGCCTGGACGCGGCTCCACAGCTCCGCCCGCCTGGCCGCCAGCCGGCCGTGGGGTGACGGACAGGCCGGGCTCAGTACTCCTCCGGCCGGGGGGGGGGGCGCTGCAGATGGGGAGACAGAAGACCAGAAGGGGAACCTGGCAGTCGGCAGCAATTTAGGTTCAGGGTTCTGGGGCCGGGGCTTTTGCCGAGTTTGGGGGATGCCCCCATGACTGACTTCTCCTGTAATCTGTAAGCCCCAGCTCCCCGCCAGTGACCTTGGGTCTCACCAAGAAAGTTCAAACTTGAGCCATAGGTTCAGCGTGTCGTAGGGCGCAGGTATGCTGGATTCGCAAACCAACAGGGCCGGTCTGGGGCCACGGGGCCTCCCTCCTCAGGGTGCTGGCCACCCACGGAGAGCAGAGCCCGGTGCCGTCTGCCACGCCATGCCCTCCCGACGAAAGGTGCGGGGACGGTGCTGGCAGACCCAGGCGGGCCACCCCTCGCGGCCCCAGTAGTCACGGGCCAGGTCCAGCTGTGCCAGTGACCAAGGCTTTATCCTGCAGCTGGACCCCCACAGAAATCATCTCCTCATCGTGGCCCCGCCCCAAGATTTCGTCTCTTGGCTGATTTTAATTGTTTATTTTTTCTATATGCATTTGAGCATTGACTTGTCCAGGTGTGTTATGAGGTGGGGAGAAGGAGGCAGGAGAGCAGATGAACCTGTCTGTGTCTTACACTGTCCCTGAACAAAGTTCTTTAGCCAAGTCTAATTTGCTCCTTGGAATCCTAGAAAGTGGATCAGGAAGTGTTATTAGCTCCATTCTCCGAAGCCCAAGATCAGAGACAAGAGGAGAACGCTGTTTCTCAAACTTGGTGACTCACTGGAATCACCTGGGGAGCTTAGAACAACTATTCCTGAAATATAGGATGCAGCTAAAGCAGAACTGAGAGGGAAATTCATAGCACTGAATGCTTGTTAGAAGAGAGGAAAGGTCTCAAATCAATCATCTAAGCTCCCACCTTAAGAAATGAGAAAAGGAAAGCAAAATAAACCCAAAGCAGGTAGAGGAAGGAAATAATAAAGGTGCCAGCAGAGTGCCAGCTGCCTGCTCAGTGGTCTTGGGCAAGTCCCTTTTCTGGCACTCAATGTCCTTTGCCCTAGACCTTACATCCTCTAGTACTGCTGGGAACTCTGGCTTTCAGAGGAATCAGGAATGGGAGGCACAGGCCAGGGTGGACACCAGGCTGCCTAACCCTTGGGAGCCCTGCCCTCCCCACTGCATCCTCCAGGGCTGGCATGGACCCTGCCCTCCCACCTGCACCTGGGAATGAGCCCCCAAGGCTCCAGCTCTGCCCACGTTCAGGAGCACTCGTGCTGGGCAGGTTCTGCCTTTACTCCCTGTAACCCCGCTGTCTCGCTGGTCACTCAGGACGCGCTTGCTGGCCGCACTAACAGCCTGACTGCCAGAAGTCCTGAGTGTGGCAAGGGGGAGAGACTCCTTGCCTCCGTCCTTTTGACAGACAAACCTGGACCCCAAAACGGCACTTAACACCCACCCCACGCCCTAGGCTTATTTTCTGCACACTATACGCAGACAGCCGTGGAAACAGGAACTCCTCACGCTTGGGTCTGGCGGAAACTTCACAAAGGGATGATGATCTTAGGCCTCCGAACAGGCGAGACCTTTTCTATGTGGAGCGGGGATCCTGTTTCCTGCCAAGGAGGCCTGCCACAGTGCTTGCTAACAAGCCCGGGCCCAGCACCGACGTTAGAGGGCACGGCCAGGGCTGTGAACCATTCCGTCGCTCCGTGTGTGCATGACTGTGGTCTGGGCTTTGTTCTGTGGACAAGGAAGCAGGCTGGGGAAGGGGCTGGACCCTCCCTGGGTCACAGGGCAGCCTCAAGCTGCCATCTCCTCCTGCAGGGTCTTGGCTGAGCATCACCGTTGCCTCCAAGGGATGGGAGAACCCCTGGGGTGGGGAGCCCTGGGCAGATGGACGCCCTCCCACCCTCCTGGAGCTTCCGGCATAGCAGTGACAAATGCAGGCCCAGCACGGGGGCAGGTGCTGGGTGGCGGCTCCGGGATACTCCGGCGGGGAACCAAGTCCCCTCCCTTGGGGTTGTAGAGGGGCCGTTTGGGGGGCCTGGAAACAGTCCCCATGGCCAATGCCCACAGCAGACCTCAGCTCAGAATGGGGGGCAGGAAAAGTCGCTTGCTCCGATGGTGGTTTTGGAGACTGAGAGAAGCTCCCCCGACTGCGCACTTCATTCCTTCGTCCCCGTGAGAAACGAGGCCAAGGCCAGACACGACACAGCACCGCCCTCCACCCGTGGGGCCGGGCGGGCACGTAAACACATGGATGGATTGTTAACTGAGCTCGGCTTTTACAACATCACAGGCGTAACGGGGAACGCTGACAGGGACATCCAACTGCAGCAGACCCCGTGCAGAAGGTTCCGGTACTTCTCCTCGGACACGTGTGGGAGCCACTCCCTGGCAGCCAGGGGTGCTTTCCTTTGCAGACCTCAGCCAGGGCCAACGATTGTTCTGCACCCCCCCACCCCCCCCGAAAGGCTCACGCCCACGTTCTCCCACTTCTGTTCCATGTGCCCATGGAAGGGGAGACCGAGACAGACCCAGAGCGAGAACGTCACGTGAACGAAGGAATGAGCTCGCACGCTGCTCTTTGGAAAGACGACGGATCAAAACCCGCAGAGCCAGGCAACCGCACATCTACTTTTCTAAGGGGGATGGGAGGGGTGGGGTGGAGAGAACTTTCCTGAAAGGACTTGGCCTTGAAACACGAAGTCAAACAACTGGATTTGGCAGACGGACAGCCCCTGCCCCGCCAGCCTGACAGACTGCCAGCGGCCGGCGGGGGCAGGAAGAAAGAACCCATTCAGAGCCGGGCGCTGGGGAGCCCCGGCACGCAGGGGGCCGTGGAACCAGAAGGGCTGCGGCTCCAGGGACCCTGTGGGTCTCAACCGAGAGCCGACCTCGGCTCTGCAGCGGGGACGTCCTCAGAGACGCCAGGAAGGCCAATGCGTCTGCTGGGGACAGACAGGAAAAGGTCTCGCTCCAGTCATTACCATAGCAGGGAAGCACCGGAGAGCAGAGCGGGGACGCGGGGCCAGCCCACCGGCGCTGAAGCTGGGGAGGACGTGCCTGCACCAGCACCTTCTCGGCAGCGGGCCTGGTCGTGGCGAGCCACGTGGCCACCGCCCGCCTCCTCCCCTGGGTGGGATCCTGCGTGTAAGCTGCGTCCGAGTGACTCTGTGGTTGGGACCGTGTCACCTTTTCAAAGCCAAGTTTTCCTTTGTGCTGATCGGCCTCGCCTCTGGCGGCAGCTTAGGGCCCTGGACGGCTCTCTCGGGCGGCTGACCGCTTTTGTGCTCAGCGCAGATAAGAAACCAGGACCTGCGGAGCACGCTCCAAGTGGGACAGAGGTCCCGTTTATCAGGCAGCGAGCATGGCCACCACCAAGGAGGTGCCAGCTTTATGCTCTGAGCGCTTTGTGCTTCTGCGCAAACTGTCCCGAGGCTGCCTAGGGAGCGAGGTTTGAAAGGGGCTGGGCAGAAGCGTTGGCCCTTGAAGGTTACGGGCCCTGGAGGGAGGGGCGCCCTGAGATCACTGCAGAGCCCGCATCAGCGGCGCTGCTGGGGGGCAAGCCTTGATTTATGGACACTCCTCCACAGTTATAAATAAGCGCGCACAGCTGGTCGAGAAAGTGACGTCTGGTTTTCCCTGACCTCTGCCCTTCCTTCCTCGGCTCCCAGGGCAGGAGGAGACGGGTGCGGTGGATGGGCGGTGCCCCCCTCCCCAGCGCCCTGCTCCACCTCGGTGGCAGAGGGAGGGAGGGGACGAGGGAGACCTGGAGCCGGGCGTGTCTCCCCGTGGAAGGAAGCCTTGGGGGAGCTTCGTCTTCTTCAAGCTGTTGTCACTTCAGGTCCTGAGGCGCTAGAACCCCCCCCCAAGCAGATGTTTTTGTGTGGACATTTGCAAAATCTTGTAGTTCTTCTTAAATTAAAAAGCACTGATGGCTGCTCTAGAGAGCAGTGCTGAGGGTGGCTGGACCTGGGTCACCCTGGAAGGTGGCAGAGCTGGCAGGGCCCAGCCGACAAGAGCTGCACCCGTGGCTGCCTCCGGGCCGGATGCTCGGAGCCCCGACCGTCAGCAAAGGCCTGTTCTTGGGTTGTGTTTTCTCAGCCCCGGGCTCTCCGTACACGGCACCTGAGTGTGGTCTGCCGGGGGGACTGCCCCTCAGAGCCGGCAGGCGAGCGAGGGTGGCACCGCTGGCGGGTGTGAGGTCCCCCACTGCAGAGGCCGGCAGCCCCGTCCCCACCCTGTGTCCTTGCTCACCAGGGCTCCCGGGTCCTCCTTCTGCGGGGGGCCTGGGGCTCAGTGGCCAGCCCCGAGACAGCTCAGCTGACATTTCGTGGCTTTTTTCCTTTTAATCTCAGGGTGGGTTTTGGACACACTTGAGAATAAACAACTAGAGCAAAGGCTGTGGGGGCAGAAGTGGAGGGGACGGGGGTGTCGGGGAGGAAGCAGGCAGGGCAGGGCCCAGGAGGCAGGGGCGGCCAACCTTTTGGGCACCAGGGACCAGTTTCATGGAAGATCATTTTTCCACAGACCAGGGAGGGGGGATGGTTTGGGATGACACAAGCACATTACATTTATTGTGCAGTCAAACCTCTCTGCTAAGGATAATCTGCATTTGCAGCCGCCCCCCAGCGCTAGCATCACCGCCTCAGCTCCACCTCGGATCATCAGGCATTCGATTCTCATAAGGAGCCGCAACTTAGATCCCTCGTATGCGCAGTTCACAGTAGGGTTTGCGCTCCCAGGACAATCTAATGCCACCGCTGATGTGACGGCAGATGGAGCTCAGGCGGTGATGTGAGTGATGGGGAGCGGCTGTAAATACAGGTGAAGCTTTGCTCGCTCACCTCCTGCTGTGCAGCCTAGTTCCTAACAGGCCACAGACCAGCACTGGTCCACGGCCCGGGGGTTGAGGACCACAGGTCCAGACTGAATGGCAAGGCCTGGGCACCAAGGTGGTGGAGGTGATGGAGAAGGGGTGAATCAGGGCGGGAGGAATAAACATTCAGACTGAGTGGGGCACTGAAGGTGAAGGTATGTGGCGGGTGTAGAGAAAGTCGAGCCACTGGCCAAAACAACGGGGGGTGCTTGCCGAGCCCCCAGGAAACCCTCTCCTTGCCATCCCGGGGTCCACGCCCCAGCCTGGGGCTCCCACGGCATCGGGACCCACCTCCTCACCGGGAGGAGTCCGAGTGGCTGGCACGCAGAGCAGCGAGGTGAGGGCTGTGTGGGAGCCCTCGTAAACACGGCCAGGGCAGTGACAGGGCCCACTCCTGGGCCCTCCGTGCCCAGGCTGGGGAGTGGCAGCGGCGTGGGCACTCTCTGCATGCCAGCTCTGACGCAGGCTCTGGCTGGGGCTGTGCCACCACTGGTTCAGAGAGACCCAGTCCTCAGGGACACTGTTGGTTGGGACCAGTGTCCAGAGGTCGGGAGCAGAGATGTCCGACTTGGGGCAAATCTCCTGACCCCGGGAACCGTGTGAACTCCTTAGCTATTCTCCAGATCTGCGCACCCCTTTCAGAGGGACGTGGGGGCCCCTCGGGCTGATCCTGAGACTGTCAGACTTAGACGGTGCCGGGATCACATCCTAGAGAATGTTCCTGCTGGGTGGCATTTCTTACGGGATTGGGATTTCTTTGCTCTTTCTACTTCCTCTGCTTCCCTTCTCTGCAACCCACCCAGAATCCCTTTTCTTCATCCACTGTTGAAGACTGGGGGTCTCTGAAATGCTTCGACACAAACAGTCCGCTCTCTGAGTAACATCGATCCACCCTTCTCTCCCAGGGCTGTATCAACACAACCACGAACAAGCGCTCGGGGATGAAATCAGCTAATATCCGCATTGTGAAAACCAGTTTCACTCCAGAAAGAGTCACGAGACCACATTTTCCTTATTAGAACATAAATTAAGTGGGCTGCATGCCGCAGGTGCGGGAGCCGGCTTGTCCCATTGGTGAGAGCTGACTGTGCGCATCTCTCTCCAACTCCACGGTCAGCAACGCCACGGCGGCGGCTTGAAATCAGCCATGCTGGGAGTGTTTACACCATGGAAAGCGGCAAACACTACAGATCAAGGTTCGCCTCGCCCCCGAAGGATTGGTGCTGCACTTAAAGCAAACCACTTGAATCCGGTAACCCCCCACATTCCCCTTAGTTAGACACAGTTCCACACTGTGGTGATCTACATGCTCACACATAAATAAGCCTGTGTTCACAGATGCATGGCAAGGCAGTTTCCAAGATAATAACAATAAAACCTAATTACTATTAATCCAGGGAAGGTCTGTTGACGGGAGCAAACCTTTAATTTATACATTTTTTTGAGTCATTAAAATTAATAGCAGCAAGGCTGAGGCCCACGGCAGAGCTGTGGCCCCTTTCCCGCCTGTGCGCTCCTGTGCCTGCTACCTCCTCCACTGACAATCCGCCTGTCCTTCCAGACTCCGCTTGCGTCTCACCTCCTCCGCGCAGCCGCCCTGGACCTTCGCTGCTGGCTGCCCCTTCGCTGGGCAAACCCCCAGGCCAGTGCTGTGGCCCAGGCCGCCTCACCGTTCCGTGCCACTTCACGTCTACTAGCATGGATAGAGTCAAAAAGTCAGATAATAATAAGTGTTGGTGAAGACAGAAAGAACTTAGAACCCTCATACATTACTGATGGGAACGTAAAATGGTACAACTGCTTTGGGAAACAGTCTGGAAGTTGCTCAAATGATCAACATAGATACCATATGACCCAGCCATTCTCCAGTCCTCAGGTATATAACCAAGAGGAAAAACAACAACAACAACAACAACAACAACAACAAAAACATGTCCAAACAAAAACCTGTACATGAATGCTTATAGCAGCATTACTCATAATAGCCAAAAGGTAGAAACAACCCAAATATCTATCAATGAATGAATAAACAACTGTGGCATATCCATACAAGGGAAAAGTATTCAGCCATAAAAATGAAGTGGTGATACACGCTACGACATGGATGAACCCTGAAAACATAAGTAAAAGGAGCCAGACACAAAAGACCACATACGACATGATACCATTCATGTGGAATGCCCAGAACAGGGAAATCCACAGGGACCAAAAGCAGATCAGCGGCTGTTTGTGGCCTGGGAGATGAGGAGACAGCTAAAGGATCAAAGGGTTCTTTTTGAGGTGACAGGAATGTTCTAGACTTGAGTGTGATGGCGTGTGAGTACAGTGAAAACATTGAATCACACACTTAAATGGGTGAATTATATGGTACATGAATTATATCTCAACAGAGCACTTAAAAAACCATTTAACATGAATGTGTGGAAAGTTGACATACGGCAGAGGCGACATAAGTCAGTGGGAAAGAGTGGACCATCAAAAAGTGGTGTTGGAACAATGGGCATCCACATAGGGAATAAAGTTAAAGCCTTACCTCGCACCGTACACACAGGTCAGATCCAAGTAGATCTGGAGCCTGAATGTGCAAAGCAAAACTTTAAAACTTCTGATGGAGAACGTAGAAGAATACCTTTAAACTATGACTAGGAGCGGGAAGGATTTCTTAGAGAAGGCGGAAAATGCACAAACCATAACAACATGTTTAAAAATCTGATTATACTTCAATTTAAGACTTTCGTTAGATAGGACACCATAAACAAAGTGGATAGGCAAACCACAGACTGAAAGCAGATATTAGCACCACATATGATGACAAAGGAAGAGTAGAATGTATAAAGAATGGCTACCAACCAGTAACAACACGACAAATGCCTCATAGTGAAATGTACAAAGGATAGGAACAGAGAATTCACACAAAGAAAGCTGAAGTGGTCATCAACATTTGAAAAAGGGCTCAATCACACTAATAATATGAAAAATGTAGATTATATTAAAACGAGATACCATCATACACCCTTCAGAATAGGCAAAGTTTTAAAAGTCTCACCGTACCAAGAATTGGCAAGGAAGTGGGGAAATGGGATTCCTTCTACCACTGGAGGGGGCAGAAATGGCAAGTCCACTCCGGACTGATCACGGCATCTGTCTAACTAGCAAAGCGGAAGACGCCCGTGTGCTCGAGCAAGCCCTCCTGCTACACTGCCCTCACCACAGGAATCACTCGAGTATCTGTTGAAAGAAAGAAAAGACTCCTGGGTCCAAAAACCAGACCCACCAGGGCAGACCTGGAAATTTGTATGTTCAACAAGCTCTCCAAGGTGACGTCTGGGGAAAATTGCTCTAAAGAACACCCAGCACATTTGCAGAAGGAGACACATCCAGTGCTGCTCACTGTAGCATGATTTATGACCATTAAAAAAACTGGAGACCACCTACACGTCCACCAGCGGGAGACTGGAGGATAAACTGCGGGGCAGCCGTACATTGAGAAACTACGGCGTGACTTGGGCCTCCTTCCTGGCCGACACCGAAATGCTGATTTCAGAGGCTGGCCAGGCCTCGGGATGAATAGGTGCTATGTATGGTTTTCCCCTGCTGGCGCCATGTCCTGCGAACATGGTGGAGGGAGCCTGGACGGCGCTCAGTGCTGTGATTCTTCTACCCTTCCCGGGGGCTGGCTCTTTGCATCCAAATGCAAGAGGGACCGAGACGCACCAGTTCCCGCAGAGGCTGCGGGCTGCCTGCTCAGAGGGCACTCAAAACGCCGGGCCCATGGCATGCTCCATGAAAGAGGGGCCGTCGCCAAGCTCCTTCGGGGAATGTGAGATATCACACCCCTTCCCAGCGACTCAGGATGTGCATGTACTCACTACGTATCTGGCAAGACCTGCCTTAGGGCGACTGCAGTGCCGCATCTGGAACGGCCTCGGGGGCTGCAAGGGGAGAAGCAGGGGCCTTCCGGAGCATGCCAGCCTGTAGCAGGCAGCGTCTCCCAGACCAACTCTCCTGCGGGCCTCCGGTCCATGCTGTCCCCACTACCAGGAACCCCTTCTGGCCCTCGACAGAGGCTGGAGGCCTCCAGACAGCCCGACGTGGGTGGGGCCAAAACTAGAGGTACATGCAAAGATGTGCAGAGCTCTGTTTCCAAAGGTCGAAACAAAATGTGCTCGCCACTGGCCGATGCCCCGGGTGCCGGGCTGCACCAGGCGGTGGGAGCCCGATGGGGAGGGCAGAGACACTGCTCAGCACCCCCAACTTCTGACGCATGGCAGAGTGTGAGCCCTGGCGGCCAGCTGCTGTGCCTGGGTCCCCTTGGCTGAGGGCACCTGGCACACAGGTATGTCCTTCCCAACCACTCTCCCTCCCCACCCTGCTGAGGCTGGGTCAGATGCCATCCTCTGACTTCCCCCAGCCTCTGCGCCTCTCTGACCAGAGCCTGTCACACCGGCGGTAACCATCTCGTCCTGCAAGTTCTCCAGGGCAGAAGCTCTGCCACCTGTGCACCCTCACACCTAGCGGAGGGCCTGGCACGTAAGAGGTACTCGATAACCCCTGCTGAATGAATGAATGAATAAATGAACAAATGGGAGAAGGATGCATGAGGGCCAATGCAGTGCTCGGGCTCTGCGGAGGACCCAAGCCATGCCTGCATGCTGTGGCTCACCTGGCAGGTGGGGACTCACAAAGCCACCTGAGGCAGTCACGGGGTGCGTGCTCAGCACACTCAGCAGCCTGTGCGGGCTGTCTCCTTGTTCTGCTCCCTTGCAAATGCCCGAGAGCCAACGCAGGGGTGGCAGGGAGAAATCTGGGACGGCTTCCTGGAGGTGACAGCATCTTGGCAGCACCTGGGAGGGCAGTGGGAACTTGACACGTGGCCCTGGAAAAGCAACCCAGGTGTGTGCAGACTCCTGTCCCAGGGCTTGGAGAGCCAGGTCTGGGCGGGAGGCCACTCCAGGTGAGGCCTCCAGGCCCCTCCGACAGGCGCCACCCTCCGGCACTGAGGAGGGCGTCTGTCCAGCCTCTGGAAAGCGCAGCTGGTGCAGAAGCCAAGTGGTCTAATTCACGGAATCCCAGTGGCACCGCTGTCCCCTCACCTACACTCCCTGTGTGCCCAGCTGTGCCGGGACCTCTGGTGACCAAGGTGGCACGGCCCCACTCAGGAAGTCAGAGCCTGGGGCCCAGTGGGCAAGCGGGGAGTGAGAGCAGCTGACCGCGGTGCTGACAGGGGCCACAGAGTCAAGCCCGGTGGTGACTGGGGCCACAGAGTCAAGCCCGGTGCTGCGAGTGGGGGGAGACCCTGCCCTGAAGAAGGGGGTGGCGAGGCGTGTGCACACGTGTTTGAGCGCGAGTGTGTGCACACGCGAGTACACACACGCATGTGGGGGGCAGAGCTGGCCACGGCCTCGTGTCAGGAAGGAAAGGTGACCACAGGGCCGTTTCCAGGTGGGGAAGGCAGGGCCGGGCCAGGCCTCCAGGGCCACCTGGCACATCTGAGGAGGGACCGGCTGGGCCTCAGACTCCCCGGGGGCCCTGAAAGCGGAGGGGGGTCCTCCGCAGAGTGTCAAATGGCAGTTTATGAAGCTAATTAAGTTTTTTCTTTGGATTAATAAAACCTCATGGTGGGCTCACTCCAGGGGACGTATTGCTTTAAAGAAAAGGTTAGACAGGGGACAAGGCCACATGCGTGGGCCGGGCTGGGTTCCAAGGACAGGGCAGGACGGCCCACCTTGGGCTGGCTGGGGCACAACTAAACCTTCCCCCTCCACCCCTTGGTCATCAGGACGCACAACGCAGGGGTCAGAGCACACGCTGCCTGGCAGGTGGCAGCGCCTGTTTGGCCTCTGTCCCCAGCTCTGAAATGGGGGTGACCATGGTGCCTCCCTCCCAGGGCCAGCAGATGCCCAGCGACAGCGAGAGCTCAGCAGACTCTATTATTGTTAGTCAATTTCCTTATCCTCAAAATGTCAGTTACAGCACTGGCTTTATCTCCTTTGTGAGGCCATTGGGTGGGTGGGACAATGTACCTGAGCACTGAGGATCACGACCTGCAAGTCCCCTCGACATAGGCGCATGGAGACACGGCTGTGGTCCGGTGCTCAGGGGCCCGCCCGGCAGAGCCTGGGGACCACAGGCTACGGAAGGAGGGCGGGGAGGGTACGGCTCTGCTCGAACACTACCCACACTACCGGGGGCCCCTCGCCCTAAAGAAGCACCCTGCCCCCATTCCTTGCTCAGAGAGGAATTCCGTGTGTGCATGTGCAGCGGGGACACCAGAGGTCCCTGCACCCCGTGTCCCCAGCAAGCCTGGGGCGGGGGCTGTGGAGCAGGATCTGGGGGCTCTGGAGGCAGGATGGGAGGGTCTGTGGGGAGGATTGGGGGTTCCGGGGGCAGAATGGGGGTCTGGAGGCAGGATGGGGGTTCTGGGAGCAGGATTGGGGGTATGGAGACAGGATGGAGGTGTCCAGGGCAAGATGGGGGGCCTGGGGGCAGGTCATGGGTGAGTCTGGCCCCGGCGCCGCCCCAGTGCCCCCCTGGCCGCCTCACACCTCACACTAGTGCTTTGTGTTCTGCTGGGTTCTTAATGGGGTTTTCTCTATATATATTCCTGGGAAAGCTGTATTTTCCCTCTTGTCCTGCCAGGTGCTTTTTTAAAGACGTGTGTGTGTGTGTGTGTGTGCGCGCGCGTGCGCACGTGTGTGTGTGTGTGTGCGCACGTGTGTGTGTGTGTGTGTGCTCCCTTAGGCAGTAAAGTTGCCACATAAAGTCATCCTCAGCAGCTAATAATCAAAAACCTGGGTGTGCAGAGAACAGAGTGATTAAGAAAACCAGGTCCGAGTGCTCTGGACAATGTGGAAGAGACCGGTCCAGTGGGGACCCCGTTTTCTTTTGGCTCACACCTTAGTTTCATCATCCACTGACTTGCGCGCGTCCCAGCAGACCCCAAGGGCTGCCACCCTGTCACTGGGCCAGCAGGCAACCCGGGGCCCTCAGCCTGGCAAGGTCACCGTGCTTGCCCGGCCCTGGCTCTGCCGCCTGGATGCCTCACACCCCTGCTCGCTCGCGCACCCAAGCGGCAGACTTTTCCTTTCCGGGCGAATTTCACTCACTCCACCACGCGCGTGACGTCTTTGGGGGCCAGGTGTGGAGGAATGGGACTCAAGTTTGAGACGGTGACAGACGGAGCAGGGGACAGACTGGGGCAGTGGGGCCAGGGAGGCTGGTGTGGGGGAGGCTCTGCAGAGTGGACAAAGGGCCGGGGACCCGGGGACAGCTGGCCCATCGCGCACGGGCCGACTGAGATCTCTGCTCCGAGACAGAGCCAAAAGCAAGCCCGAGGTTCCTGCCCTGGGAGCCGTGCGAGGCAGTACGAAGCGGGCCCAGGGCACTGTCACAGCCCATCAGGGGCCAGCACGGCCCAGGAGGGACAACAAATGGGCCCCACGCAGAGAGGAACAGGTGCTTCTGCAGTAGGCAGAGGGCTTCTCGGAAGGAGGGGCACATCAGGGACCGAACTGTGTCCCCCCCAGAATCCAGCGGAAACCCCGACCCTGCATGCAGTTCGGTCGCATCTGCTCTCTCCTCACCAGGCTGAGGGTGCGTTACCAGGAGGGACACCCGGCAGCAGGTGAGGCGCCCTTCTCGGCACGACGGCAGGAGCCCAGGATGTCGCATCCCTGGTGACGTTAACCCTGATCGCTTGGCCAGGCTGTGGCCACCAGGATTCTCCACTGAAAACTTCCCATTTCTCCCTTTGTAGTTGCTAAACGTCTGGGGTAGAAGGAGATACTTTAAGGCTCTGCAAATATGCGGCTTCTGCTTAAACTTCCAAAGGGCTCTGCTTCGAAGCTGCCAGGTGTGAGACAACTGAGATGGCTGGGGGAGGTCACACTGTCACTGACAGCAGCATCTGAGCTCAAGTGCAGGGCGGCTGGAGTGGGGGGGGTGTCACATGGCCAGGTGTAGGGCCACAGCCCCGGGTCCACTGGGGAGCGAGGGGAAAGACAGCAGCCAGGAAAGACCCTGGAGCCCAAGACATCACAGACCAGGAAGGGACGGAGGCCTTGAGAAGATGCTATGACCTTGGCAGGTGACACCTGGGAAGCCATTCTTAGTGCTTCAAGATGACAGCCCCTGTCCACCTCTGCACGTCTGCCCGCACGCTCCCTCTGCCTGGCCCCACTGCCTCCTGCCCTGTCCCTCCACGTCCCTCCTCTGGCCTACAGCCCAGATGCTGCCTCCGGCGGGGCCGTTCCAGGTGCCCTGTGGGATGTGACCATTCCCCTCCCTCGGCTCTGACAAACTCAGGACTTCGGTTGCGCCCTTGGGACAGCACACGTACTGGGCTGGGTCCCTGTGAGCTCGGGGCCCCGGGAGCACGTCCTCGGGCCTGATGCTCCACAGCCCGAGCACCCGCGGCTGCTGCACACGGACGCCTCACGAACAGCAAAGCCCTGCCGAGCGCACAGCCGACCCGAGCCAGGCTCTGTGCTGAGCGCCCTCCCTGGGGGCCCTGCTCTGGGTCAGTGCGTGACTCCCAAGAGCGCCTCCGCATGGGGACGAGCCTGCTGCTGGTGACGTGCCCGGCTCCCACTCTCCAGCAAACCTGTACCCTCGCCTGCATGCTTGTTTGCTGTAGCTGCGTGTTGAGCGCCATATGTCAAAAACGACGTTCTGTTCTGCGCAGCAACAAATACTCTGGCTGGCGGGTCTCATCTGCTTGTCTTTCGGGTTTCACACGTGTGCATGCAGACAACACATGTCTGATGGGAGATGTAACCCACAGAGGCGACAGGAGGGCCGGCACCAGGGCATTGCGTCACCTGTGCCATGCCAGGTGTGCCCACGGGCGAGCTCCCACGCACCAGACGCTAGGGCTGAGCCTGAGCCTGGTGCGTTCACGGGTGGTGCCACCGGGCAGTGCACCGGCTCCCGGGATACCTGTTCCCTGGAGGCTGTGGGGGTGGCTCTTTGTCTCCAGGTGTCAAACATCAACTCGGACCTGAGTCTCAGGTAAATGGGATCTCCCAGGTTTCAGAGCCCGTGCAGGTGTGCACGGGCCGTGGCACTGGGGGAGACAGTGAGCCCAGGCGTGGCAGCAAGGGCTCCAGAGAAGGGCTAAGAGAGTCGCCGTGGGGTGTCACGGGGACAGAGGAGGGCTCTCCCCCAGCAGCATCCTGGGCAGAGTGACAGCTCACCCGAGACCCGAAGGGTAAGTGCCAGTTAGCTTAGGCCCCCACTGTGTCAGGAATTTAGACCTAACATTGAGAGTTACCCTGGAAGCCACCAAAGGGATTTCGGTCAGGGAGGGACTTGGTCAGGTCGTCTGTTAGCACTAAGTTTTAAATCCCAATTAACAGTTTTTCCCGGGGAAAAGACCTCACTTGCTGTGAGGAGTAGAGGAAGGGGCAAAGCTGGTCCAGGGGCTGTAGGGCGAGCGGCTGCCTGGGGTGGGTCACTGGGAAGGGGCTCAGGGAAACCCGCAGTGCTGGAATGTTCCGCTCTTGTTGTGGGTGGTGGTTACACAGGTGAGTGTATGTGCAAAAAGTCACCAAACTGCACACTTGAGAATATGAATGTTCTTTACTGTATGTTACACCCCAAAAATCATGCAAAAGAAAGAACAGATAAAACCTGCAATTAGCGCCATTCCTCCAACCCCCCTGTGCTCCCCGGGTCTTCCTGGTCTCTCCGCGGCACCTACACATCTGCCCTTGTGCAGCTGGAGGACTGTGTGCTCCATGAGGGTGCATATGTCTGTCCTGGTCGCCATGGCACCCTCAGCGCCCGCTTGGGGACATAGAGTGCACGAAGCCACTCGGCAAAGACCTGTGAGGAACGAGTCTCCAGGGACGAAGGGCGCGTTTCCTGGCAGCCCTGCCCACCATTCCCGTTTGCCTTTTCCGTTTGCTTTGGAAAGGCCGCTCCCCTCTCTGCCCTCAGACTTTCCGAGAGAGAGCTCAGCGCCACCCGGCCCAGGGCGACAGAGACAGGCCCTGCTGCAGTGCCCGAAACAGACAGCTGGTCTGGGGACTGTCCCGGGGGGCCGCTGGGCAGCTCAGCCCGACAGAGACAACTGAACGAGTGAAAGGCCCCATCCCTACATTTGCACAACCTCAAAAACCCAATCCCAAACTAGGGAAAGGAAAAAAAATCCCAATATTTGCAAAAGCCTGGGCCTCCCAGCCGCCTGCCCCGCACGGTCTCACGGCCAGGCAAGCCCGAGCAGCGGCCTCTGGGCCGAGGGAGGACAGCCGCTCCTGGCCGGGGCCCTGCTCACGGGACAGGCACTGACGGGGCTGGAAGGAGCCTCGCGCAGGTCGAGCGTGTGTGGCGGGGACAGGACCCAGAGCACAGGCCTGGGCGCTGCCAGACCTGCCTTGGGAACAGGGCCCTCCCCCCACCGCCCGGCCCTGTTCCCAGCTGGCCTCGCTGCCGCGCACCCCAGGCCCGTTTCCCAACTGGCGCGGGGACGGGAGGGCACCGGAAGGGCGGGGCAAAGCGTGCTGGCCACCAAGACAAGAGCGTGACAGACAAAGCTGGCAAGCACCCCAGCGTCCCCAGTACTTGCCGTCACTTCATTTTTTATGCCTCAGTTTCCTCTTCCATAAAACAGGGGAAAGGTCACCAACAGCAGGACTCTTGCTTAAAGATTAAATGGGTGAAGTGTGCGGAGTGCCGGGCACGAGGCCAGACGGGGGAGAGCAATAAAAAGGCGGCCTCCTCCTCGCGCTGCCTCGGGACAACAGTCCCCTCTCACGGGCCAACGACAAAGAAGAACGTCACAGGATCCCAGTGCCAGCTACACACCCAATGGAAATGCCTCTCGTGTAGAACATTCCAGAACATTCCAGAGCACCATTCCATGGCGCCAGAGGCCCGGATCAGTACCTAGAGAAACGGCAGAACACTGCGCAGCGATGAGTGACACCCACGCCTCCACGCAGCCACACGGAGACCCTCACACCTCCGTGCTGACCAGAGCCAGATGCAAAAGTGTCCTCCCTGCGCGGCTTCATTCGTATGAAGCAAAGGAACGGACACCACTGCCCCGAGGGCTCGAAAGCCAGAGACGGACTCCCCTCCCTGCGTGGCCAGCGGGAAGGGGGCGCGGTGGGCTGGAAACGTCTTGTTTCTGGGTCTGGGGCTCGCCGCAGGGAGGTACTCACTATGAAAATACATCACATTGTACCGTGTGCACGCTTCTCCATATGTACGCTATTTCTCGACAGAGTTCACTTAAAGAATGAAAAAGGAACCACGAAACCTTATACGGCTATTAAAGCCCTGCGGCAGAGGCAATCACAGTGAGCGGCGCGTGTGCACAGTGTGCACGCGTGTGCACGGTGTGTGCCTGCAAGTTTGCTTGTGCACCGTGCACACACGCACAGGCGGAAGCAGTGAGTGTGCCTGTGTGTGCACACGCCTGTCTGAGGAGAGTAACAGCTCAGTCTACAGAGAAAGGCACAAGCCACAGCCAGGAGCACAGGTGGCCACCTGACGCCTGCTGGGATGTTGACCTGCAGACTGTCCCTTGTCAAGCCAGAGTGTTGCTTTGTGGCTATTTGGGCAAATTAAGAACTCAAACAGACCACAAATGACATCTTCATTGATAATACTGGTTGTCACTGCTTACTAAGCATGGCTATGTGCCAGGCAGGAGGCCAAGAACTTTACTTGTGTTTTCTATTCTCTTACATCTTCCCATCTGTGGGTGGAGGGGACTGAAGCTGAGGGGTGCATCCAGGGCACGCAGAGGTCAGTGAGTGGCTGGGCCGGGCTGTGACCCTGGGTAGCCCAGGAGCATGGACTCACACCCTGGTTTGTGTCCTCTCTCCCATCAGCAAACGCTTGCCCTGCCCAGGCCTGTGGACACGGAGCTGACCAAGGCAGGACGCAGCCCCCAGGGAGCTTGCAGTCCACCGCAGGGACAGAACTGAACAGCCATGACTGAGCTGGGGACAAAGGCTGGGGCGTGCAGAGGACGGAGGTGCAGGGACTCCTGCCCTCTGGGGCTCCTAGACTGGGTTGAGAGCCCCAGCTCTGAGCCCAGAGTCCCCAGGACCCTCTTCACCTCACCTGCACCTCTCTGTGGTCCCTGGACCACCTGCTGTGCCACTGCACTGGGAGCTCTGCAGGCCGAGCCGGGCCTCTGCTGGGTCCAGGCACCTGGAGGTGAGTCAGGTGGTACGAGCAAGCAGGCCCCATGTCTCCTCGGGAGTCCTGCTGCACAGGTGTGTGGCCAGGGTGCTGGTGCTCCTAGAAATGGGGGTCTGGCCTCGGGAGGGAGGGCCCGGCTCCCAGGCAGAGTGCAGGGAACTCCAGCAGAAAGAGCGCGTGCGGCTGAGATGAGCCCCAACAGCCCTCCGGGCACCAATGCCTTCCCTCAGACTCGCGGCCCCCTTTGTCTCAGCTGCACCCCACCTCCCACCAGACAGCCTCACGGCGACCAGGCCAAGTTTCAGCTGAGAGTCCATCAACCCTGCAAAAAAGACCCCCAAAGGCAGAAGTATGCTGGTAAACTGGCTCTCTGAGGGGGTGGGGGAAACACTGGTTTATAGCACTCGCCAATTTCCATGGTGTAAATACTTGCACCGTAGCCGATTTCAAGCAACCAATGAGACATGTCTGAACAGAGTTAAGAAGAGAGGTGCACAATTGACTCTTGCAAGCTGGTCCAAGCTGGTTCCAACACCCCAAGGCCTAAATTGCAGGCACCCACATGTTGCTTAAGGCCACAGCTTAGTGACAGTGCTGGGAAAACAAGAGGAGCTTGGCCAGAAGCCACAGTGGTGGCTGGCACCACACCCACAGTCTCCCAGCTTAGTGGCCCCCTGGGGACAAGTATATCCCCCAGGCAACAAGGGGTATGCCCCTTGGGGACAAGGACAACCCCTACTGAGGGTGGGTTTCCCCAGGGTCCCTACGATGCCAACCAGACTCCTACCCAGAGGGTGCCAAGATTTTGGAGCGTACATGATGACATATCCAGGCTTCGGGATCTGGCCCCTTTAGAGTAATTGGAGAAGGTGAGGCCAGGAGGCCAGGCTGGGCTGGGAATCTCTGAGCTCAGCCACACCTGTCCCTGGGCCTCTCCCGCTGAGACGCCAGAGCGTGGCATGGCAACTGCCCACAACAAACACCGCACAGCAGCCAACCTGCTCTGCAGGCCACCCAGGGGCAGGGCGGCCCCTCCCAGCCCACCTCACCAGAGGCCCTCTGGGGACAGCAGGAGGCACTCTTAGCTTTGGTGCCTTGGTTTTCTCAGGTTTCCGAAGGTGTAAAGCCCGGTTTTCCCTTAGCTCCTGCAGTGACCGTCCCCACCCCCAGCTGTAACCCGATCTCTGGGCTGGAGTGGGGAGTTGGCAGCCTTATTACACGGCACTATCTGCCAAGCCCTGCAGCTGCCTCCGTGACCTTGAGCAAGGCCAAAATGCCCTCCAGGTCTCTGCTGCACACTGGGACGATGGGAGCGGTGCTTCTTCCGCCCGACAGAACTGGACGTGCCAAGACGCCATGCTGGAGAAGGCCTTGAAATGCTTGGACAGCAGTGACCACCCAGGAAGCATGACATGGGACTGTGTCATTTCCTTGCCAGGCTCCTGAGCACTGTGTCCTCCCTAATGCAGTCCTTGAAGGACACAGGGTCAGATTGATACTCTGGGATGGACAACTATTGATTTAAAAATAGTGTCCTTTCTAAAATTAGACACAAAATCCAGAAACCTAGCTCAACCAGTCCTTCTCCCCCCAAACTAAACCATAACCCTAAGTATAAACTGCAACAGAGACGCACCAGTAGGTGAGTTCTTGGGGCCTGTGGCCTGTATAGAATCTCAAGG
>VBSM01003144.1:5415334-5426697 GCA_008086735.1 Cheirogaleus medius
GTATCTCAGGTGGGCCTCGCTTGTTGCCAGGCATCCTGTTTGCAAACGCCAGAGCAGAGGGAGCGTTAAGGATCCGTGGAGCCTAACACACGGCTGCTGGGACAGCCTCTGCCTGTCCCCCGCATGGAGGTGGCCTTCTGGTTCATTGCTTGGCGAGAGGACAGGCCCAGGTGAGGATGCGTGTGTCAGAGAAGTGCAGGGCAGAGCCCCAGCAGCAAAGTGGCCACAAACAGGTTTCTTCCACCCTGGCAAGTCGGACTCTAGAACCCAGAGCTGCTGTCAAATGACTCTCCAGGAACTTGAGCACCCTATGAGCCCCCCAAGAATGGCCAGCAGAGGACCTGTACTTTGCCCATGCGGTTTCCTTTTTTTAATATACAGTACAATTTACCATCATAAAAAAATAATGTAACCATACTGCACATTGGAACTTAAAGATAAGAAAAACTGGCCAGGTGTGCTGGCTCACGCCTATAATTCCAGCATTTTGGGAGGCACAGGCAGAAAGATCACCTGAGGCCAGGAATTCGAAACCTGCCTGAGCAACACAGCAAGATCCTATCTCTACAAATAATAATAATGATAATGATAATGACAATTAGCCAGGTGTAGTGACGTGCACACGTAGTCCCAACTTCCAGGAGGCTGAAGTAGGAGGATCGCTTGAGCGCAGGAGTTTGAGGCTGCAGTCAGCTACCAATATGACTGGGCCACAGCACAGGGCACTGCCCCCAGCCCAGACTCAGCATCCTACGCTGCAACTGCCTTGTTACTCATGTGTCACCCACGGGGAACCGGGAGCTTGTGTCCCTACTCGCACCTAGTAGGTACTCAGGAAATAGCTGTAGGAAGGACGGCAGGAGACCAGTGTTCAGACAGACAGACAGACGATACATTTCCACGCCCTACCTGCACCGCCACGAGCACCTGCCTGGGGGTGCTGCCTGCCAGCCTCTCCCCGCAGCACGGTGACCATGCCCTCAGACGAGAAAGCCGGCGTCAGGGCCTGCTGCTGCACATTATCACAGGCGTGTTTCTGGGTTGCTACACACAAAGTTTTTTCTTGTTCCACTGTGGGGTTTTTTTCTTGTTGTTGTTTCTGAGGCAGGGTCTCACTCTGTCACCCTGGGTAGAGTGCAGTGGTGTCATTGTAGCTCACTGCAACCTTGCAATCTTGGACTCGAGCAATCCTCCTGCCTCAGCCTCCCAAGTAACTGGGACTACAGGCGCACATTACCACACCCCACTAATTTTTCTATTTTTAGTAGAGACAGGGTCTCCCTCTTGCTCAGGCTGGTCTCGAACTCCTGAGCTCAAGCAATCCTCCCATCTCGGCCTCCCAGAGTACTGGGATTACAGGGATAAGCCATCGCACCCAGCCTTGTTCCATTGTTTTTATAATAACCTTTTAATTTTGAGATAATTATAGATTCACATACTAACTGTAAGAAACTACTAAGTGACTTAGTTTCCCCCAACAGTAACACCTTGCAAAGCTATAGAACAAAACCAAAACCAACACACTGATATCGATACAGTGGAAATATAGAAGATTCTCATCATCGTCGGCATCCTTCACGCTGCTCTTCAGAGCCACAGCCGACCCTCCTGCCCTGATACCTTCCTTAGTCCCTGACAACCATTTATCTGGTTTCCATCACTGGACTTTTCTCACTTTGAGGATGTTTTATACATGGAGCCAGACAGCACATAACCTTTCAACATAGGCTTTTTCACTGGAGATCCACCCAAGCCACTGTGAATATCAGCGGTTTGTTTCTTTTTATCGCTGAGTAGTATTCTGGGGTCTGGACACACAGCTTCGTTATCCATCCACTGCTGAAGACCATCTGGGCTGCTTCCAGCTGGGGGCCATGATGACTTAAATTGCTGTGAACAATTGCGTACAGGTGTCTGTGTGAATCGTCAGTTTTCATTTCTCTGTGATGAATGCCCAGGAGTGCCACTGCCGAATCATGGGATGGTTTTGTTTAGATTTTAAGCAACTGCCAAACTGTCTTCCAGAGTGGTTGCACCTCCTAGCCAGCAATGTCCGAGTGATCCAGATTCTCGTGGTCTCACCAGCATTTTTTATTTTAGCCAATCTGATAGGGGTGTAGCGCTATCTCCTTGTTTTAATTTGGATTTCCCTGGTGACCGATGATATTGAACATCTTTTTACGTGCTTTTCTGTTATCTGTATATCATTTTTGGTGAAACATCTATTTGTTCTTTCCAGTCTACTTTTTCTCTCTTCTGATTAGGTAATCTCTATTTTTCTGTCTTCAAGTTCACAGATTCTTTCCTCTGTCCCCTTGGTTCTGCTGTGAAACCCATCCATTGAGTTTTTTATTTTGGTGACTGCATTTTACAGTTCTAGACTTTTCATTTGGTTCTTTATTATATCTTCTATTTCTTTGCTGAGACTTTCTACTTTGTCACGTTTCAAGCATATTTGCAATTGCTGGTTGAAGCATTTTTATAGCAGCGGCTGTAAAACCTTTGTCCTGACATCTGTGTCAGGTCAGTGCTGGTGTCTGTTGATGGTCTTTTCTCATTCAAGTTGAGATTTTCTTGGTTCTTAGTATGACAAGTGGTTTTGTATTAAAACCTGGACATTTGGGGTACATGGTATGAGACACTGGATCTTATTTAAACCTTCTCTTCCAGCTGGTTTTGTGTGGATAGGGGAAGGGGGTAGTGCTGCCTCATCTCTGCCAGGTGGGGTGGAGTCTGAGTTCCCCACTCAGTGGGGCAGGTGCTCTCATTACTGCTGGTGAGGGTGGGAGGAGCAGAAAACTCTCATTATTGCTTCCTGTGTAGCCCCCACTGACACTCCGTATTGGGAGGGGAGGGGCCCTGTTACCTCTGGTGGGGTGAAGTCCTGACTCTCCAGTATGACACCGCGTGGGGACGGGAAGGAATGCCTCGTTGCTGCTGACCAGGGGTGGAAGCGCAGGTTCTCCATGTGGTCCTCTGACACCCAAGCTGGAGGGGCCTCATTACTGCCCAGCTCCTGGCCCCCTACTTGACCCTCTCTGACACCCCCAGTGTGGGGGGTGCTCATTATAGCCCAGTGAGTGTGGAACTCCAGGCTCCCCACTCAGCCCTGGCATGGCTGGGGGTGAGGCCTCAGGTTTTTCTGTGGCGTTTGGCTGGAATACAGCAGGTATTGTCTGGAAGTCTGCTGTCTTGCTGGGCTGCCCCGTCCTGGTCCCGGGCTGGAGAGAGCAAGCCACGGCGGAGGCTTGGTTTGGTCAGTTCCCATTGGTGCTTGAGTCGCTGCCTTCTTCCGCTCGAGTCCGGGACGTAAGGGGCAGAAAGGAGACCGGGGAACTCACCACTCCGTTGTTCCTGGGGACCTGGGGCCCCTCACCAGTCTGTCTCCTCCTCTCTTCCTTTCATAGTCTTCTTCTGTTTGTTTTGTAGCTCACGTCCAGAGTCTGTAGTTGTACTCAGCAGGAAGAAGAGTGAGAGGAGCTTCCCCTCCGTCTTGCTGGAAGTGGAAGTCTCTACAGGTGGTTTTCCTGGTTTAGGTTTTCCTCTTGCAACCAGGGTGGGTCTCGAGTGAAGACACAGCGTGTGTCTCTGATGGAAGATGCCTCCAGCCCCCGCCAAAGGGTTTGTTTGCAGAAGACCCTGGAGGACCCGCGAGGGGCTCGTGGGAAGGAGCCACGCTCCAGGCCCCTGTGCAGCCAGGCTGGGCCGGGCCAGGCCCCCGCACCCCGCCCTCCCGCACCGCCGAGCTTGCTGTAGAGAGCGTGGCCAGCGCTCCAGAGCCGTGAACGCCACGCTCCCGCCACGCTCCCGCCAGAGCTCACTCTGCGTCCTGGCCTGTTCTGCCGGCGCTGACCCGGGGAAGAGCGAGAGGCCACGGCACTCCCTGAGCGAGGCCGGGGAGGAGGGTATTTTTAGATTTCCTTCTCCCACAGCTTCAGCTGAGACTCAGCAATCTGGTCTTTTCCCTGCAGGCCAAATCGAAACGCAGATGGGCCTATTTTAAAGCTAACAAGTACATGCTATAAAATTGTACATAAAACACTATCTTAATTATGTTTAAAAATTCACAAAAAGAGGGAGAGAGACTGGAGGGAAATCTGCCAAAATATTAACTGGTGTTGCTGGTGGATTACGAAAGGATTTTTTTTTTATCTGCTTCTTTCTGATTGTTTATAATTTCCAAATTTTCCATGTGAATTTATTATAGTTATAAAATTAAAAACAAAATTTAAAACCCCAAACCAACCCTCTCCCCCATATGACAAAGCAGTGCCTATATTAAGCCACCACAGGCTGCTTCTCTCACCCGGACCTGGGCTTATTCCTTAAGACCCCAATTTGTAGCCAAGACAGGACTCCGGTGCCCTTGTATGTGCTGCCAACCAGGTTGAGGGACACGGAAAGCAGAAATTATGCCTCTTCCTTGGGCTCCTGAGCCGTCCCAGTTTGGCACCTCAGGTGGCAGCACCACTGCAGAGTCACTCTGCAGCTCTACCAGAGATGGGCCTGGCCCCACTGTCCGTGGGCTACTGAGCCAGTGGTTCGCACCCTTGGGCCCTGCAAGAGACAGTCAGGGCCACCAAAGGACCAACGTGCAGGGAAACCCAGCGCTTCCAAGAATCAACCTCCCTGGGCCACAGCTGCCTCCAGACTTGCCAAAGATTTCCTCCGGGTCCCAGAGAAAAGAACCCGCTCATTATCCCGTGTGAAATAATTCCACAGCTAGGCAGCCTCCGGTCCGGGACAGCCCAGGGCGCGAGTGTGGCATCTTCCCCAGCAGATACATCCTTGGCCTCACCCCGAGCCCCCTGCTGTGGCCTTGGTGGGTGGCCTCCATTTCAACACAACTCCGGTTGTGACTTTTCTGGAAGGGTGGGGACCCTGGGGAAGCCAGCCAGGCCCCTGGCCGGGAGCCTGGGACCCACGGCTAAGCAAGCGCAGCCTGGGCCAGCTGGGACGCATCACGGGCAGGTGCCCTCTGGGCCCACCCATATTCCTCCAGTGGACAGTCAGTGCCACCAGAGAGCCAAAGGGCAGCAAAGAAATGACATTTCCAAAATCCAGGCCTAACTCAGCAACGTTCCTAAGAGTTCAAACTTGTCACCAGGTGGCACTGTCTTGCTGGAGGCCTCCCCCTTGGAGTGTCCCCTGCCAGCCCCCGTCGGGACTCCCCTTTCCTTGGCAAGCTGGGGGCACAAAAGCCTTGCTCTCCGCACCTCTGCTATCTTGACATCATTGCTAACTTCCGCACACAGTGGCAGGGGCCACAGCCAGACCCTCGTACTCAGTGACCTCCACGGAGAAACCACCGATGGCCAGTAGGGAGAACAGGGCCAGGCCTGGCCACGGTAGCAGTCCCAGGTGCAGGAAGCTGGCTGCGTCTTTATGTATAACTCCTTTTAGTTCCAGTGTTAGGGCCCCGCAACTCCAACCAGAAAGGTCGAGAGAAAAATGAATGCCTTGACATTTTTTCCAAACATCCTCCCGAAGTGCACTCGGCAAGGGAGCCTGGTTTTGCTGAGAGCATGAGAACGTCAGCGGCCACGGAGCCCTCCCCAGATCGGCCTATTTTTATTTGCTGAGACATCTGTGCCCTGCTAGGCTCAACACTGGGGACCATAAAGGAAAAACAAAACATGTAAACAGGGACTAAAAGCTCTGCCGAAATGAAAGTGGGTCTTTAGCCCTGTTGTTACGTGTTTGGTGGGCGGTGAGGAGCCGGACAGTGTGGTGGGTGCCCCTGCCTGCTGGTCCCCACCCCCATAGGGTCAACCAGGATGCCAGCTCAGGGCTTCTACCCCAGTCTTCTCCGGCAAGCCTTCCAGGAGGTTCTCCTTCTGAGCCGGACACGCCAATTGCATGCACTCATGGGAGAGGCTGGGCTCTCCACAGCCAAGAGGGGATGACAGAGCAGCTCAGAGCACATTTCAGGCCACCCCCTGGGCTGGACACTGTGGGTGGGAAAATGGAGAAGCCATAGTCCAGGTGCTCCTGGCTAGTGTAGAGAGGGCCCCGTCACTAGAGCTATCACCAAGACATGAATGAGGTCTTGGGAAAGCAGACATGGAAACGCCTAAAGCTCCCCAGTGGCATCGGGGAAGGCTTCCTGGAGGAGGCTGCACTCAAAGGCAGAGTAAGAGTGGAAAAGTAGAGAGAGGAGGAGAGCATTCCAGGCCTGAGGCAGCACAGCGTGTGGTTTGTCCACTTGGAACTCGGTGTAGGGAGGAGAGTGGGCAATGAAGCCAGGATGCTTGGTGGGGGCGATTCTAGAAGGATCTCAATTGCCAGGCGCAGGAGTTCGATGCTGCCCTTCGAGATGGTGCAGCAGACCCAGGACAAGCGCCTGCAAAGGTGGTTTCAAACATGCTCTGATACCCTTGATGTGGCCTCACCTTAAAACAGAACCGAAGGCCACCCGGGTAGAGGCTACAGCCCCGTCGTACTCACTGAGTCAGACTCACTGAGTTGGACTCCGCACAGCACCCTGCCCAGTCTCAGAGCCGCCTCGCGCCTTCCTCCCTCTCCAGGCTGACAGGGTCCCACTGCCTAGGAAGCCACATCGCTCCTGACTCCCACTGCGCACACACGGCAGACCTGAAGTGGGGGGAGGGCCCCTCGCTAGGCACAGACCTCAGAGACCCTTAACACAGGACCAGGCCAAGACTGAGCTATAGTCCTGGGCTCTCCCGCCCTCCAGCTGTGCCTTCTTGGACAAGTCATTGTCCTCCCTGGGCCTCAATTTCCCCATCTGTAAAAGGGGGATAAGATAGCATCTCTCTTAATGCTCAACAAATATTAGCAACTATGAGAACGCTGGCAGCAAACAAGAGCATCCCTCCTGCCATTCCTCTGCTGCAGGACATCAGGGTTCCCTTCTCCGTGCCACAGACCCTTAGCCTCCCGGGGCCACTGCTGGCTTTCTCACAACTCCCGGTTCAACTCGCGTGCGGACGCCCCAGCACTGCTGTGGCCCCAGCGGTTTGGAAATGAGTTATTCAAGCGTTTCCTCCTCGGCTTCCTTTCATTTGCCTGAGCTCTCGTGGCCTCAGGAGCTGGGCTGGACCCAGCATTAGCAACCTTGGAAAACCACCTCTCCCATTACTTACTGCACGGCCCGATCTGCAGCAACAAGATCTTCCTCTGACCAACTGCAGTGTCACGAGCTCCTGGATACGGGGCGGGAGGCCGGTGACAGTCCTGGCAAAGTCTCCCGAGCACTGGCTGAGCACCGGGCACAAAACAACCCACGACACATCCACCCGGACCTCGTCTACACCACACAGCAACGTCGCATCTTAGAGCTCAGAAAGGGACGGCTTCCAGTGGCCGGGGAAGAGGTGGAGAGGGAATTGAACCCTGGCTAATGTTGACTCCAGACGGCCTCACCCCCTTGAGGATCTGGGATTAAAACGAGGTTTCCCCAGCCAGAATCCTCACGCGCACCGACCGCCAAAAGGAAGGCCTGGTATGGAAGGCCTGAAATTAATTTGCCGACATCCTCGGCCTGGTATCTGATTGGTCAGAGAACAGGAACGAAGCATCTTCTCCCGAGAATAAATGAGCTGCCGGCTCTGCGTCCATCTTTGATCAAATGCAGATTTCTCATGAAAGAAAAGCCTCTGTTTAAAACACATACGATAAAGACTGAGAAAGGATATGAACACGCAACTTACAGAAGAAACAAATACTGGCGGCCGAGGAAGGTGGAAAAAGTTTTTAGTCCCCTTATCAGTCAAAAAAGATCTCATTTTTTCCTATGAATGGAGGCATGTTTTAAACAACGATACCACTACCCGTTGGTGTTATCTACTGGCGAGGGTATAAAGAGTCGCAGGACCGTGCACAGTGCAGAAGGCAGTGCAGCTTGATGTTTGCAGGGAGAATTCTGCAGAAGTACCAAAAACCTTAGAATTTTGCATGGCCTTTGACCCAGCAAGGCCATATGGCAGAATTTATCTCAATGCAAAATCACAGATAAGTGCAAGGCTGTGCTACAGGAACGCTCAGTGCAGCCGTGTTTACAATGAGGAAGCGTTGGAAACAGATGGGAAGTCTGACGTTAACATTCAAGGGCTGTTCGTGATGCATCCACACAGTGGAGTAGGATGCGGCCATAAGAGCGGCGACGTGCGAGAACGCACGACGGCGTGGAAAGGCGCTCTCGGCCCGGCCGCTGGAAAGAGCTGTTTCAAACCAGCACGCGCTCCTGGCTCACTCCGGAGTAGAATGTGCAACGCACAACCTGCACATTGGCACAAAGAAGTTTGGGAGATGGACATCCAGACGGTACCAGTACTCAACCTCTGGATTTTCTTTCTTTCCTTCCTTCTCAAGTTTTCAGAAATTTCCAACAGTGAACTAGGCACAAGTTTGGGCGCCAGAGCGCCTGAATTTGAAACTGCCTCTGTCCGCCTCTGCCGCCCAGGAGCTGGGCCCTCGGCGAGGCAGCAGGGACAGAAGGAGCAGCGCACGTAAGCACTAGATAAGCGCTGGGCACCGGGGCTAGCCAGCCAGCGCCCAGCCTGGTGCCCCTGTGCCCTAGCCGTGCGACCTCAGGCCAGCAACTGCCCTCACCTGAAGGGGAAGCCTGTGAGACTCAGGGTGCAGGTTCAGCAAAGAAACACACGTGAACAGCTTGGGGCAGAGCTCAATAATGTCAGTGGTTTGGTTACCAATAGGAAAGAACGCAAATTATTATACTGAATTTTTTTTTTTTAAATAAAGAGGCCTATGGTCATGATAGGATGATTCTCCTGCCTTAAAGCAACTAGAAAACTGGGTAAAATATACCAAATGGTGACACTCAGGCCCCAGACAACAGGCAGTGCAGGAGGACGGCAATGAGGCCAGCCCTACGGCTGCCCTGTGTGGGGAAAGGGGACCTCACAGCTAGGGGCCCTCGCCAGGCAGTTGGGCGGTGGGTGGGGCATGGGGCAAAGTGCTGACGCACAAGGACCCCACTGGCTCTGGACAGGTGGCACAGGCCGGGCCCTGCACGGCCTCCCTGCAGGTGCCCTCCTACCCCTGCTGGGTCCTCCAGTGAGGAGCTGTGCCTGGCAGACACCCCAGCCCACTCCAGGGGCTCCAGACTGCAGTCCCCACTTTTCCCTGGAGAGGCTGGCCTCCCACAGCCTTCTGTTGCCCCCCTCTGTTTGGTCCAACAAGGGGCTCGCCCCGGCCACCTGGCCCTTGGAGCCCAGCACAGTCTGCTCTCCACGATCAGGGCGAGAGGAATGGTGGCACACTCGCCCCTCACCCAGCCCCACCGGCCCACTCAGGAAGACAGCCAGGGGCCGGGGGCTCCCCTTGGGAAGTAGAGAGCACAGTGGCCTTGAGAATGGCTGGGTTCAAACTCTGGCCTGGCCGTCCCCTTGCCAGACAAACTCAGACCAATGATTCAGCCTCTCTGAGCCTCAGTTTCCTGATCCGTAAAATGGGACTAAAATGCCAGCCGCACGTAGCTGCACAGTAAATCATGTCTGTGCAGTGTGCAGCCAGAGCCCAGCACACAGCAGGTGCTCACTAAATGAAGCTGTTATCATGATGTTTTATTATGTCATAGTATTATTAAGCTGCTATCATGTCATTTTCTCCCCTAACACGCATGTGCTGCTCTTGACCAGCCCCCTGGTTCCCAAGAGGCAACCTATACACATCTGCCTCTTTCCTCCATGAGAGAATCTAACCCTTCTGGAAATTCCTGCCAGAGCTGCGGTCTTTGGAAAGACCCTAAGGCCCAGAGATGGGAAAAGTGTGTAGAAAGTACACCGGGGGCAAAGTGAGCCCTGGGACCCCCAGACAACACTGGACCCAGGAGTCAGCTTGGGGGTGGGCGCCGGGGGAACAGCCCACCGGGGCCAGGGCCTCCTGGCCCCACCCTCACCTGGCCCCAATAACAGCTCACTTGGCCCCGCCCCTCCTGGCCCTACCCTTACCTGGCCCTGCTCTCACCTGGCCCCAATAACAGCTCACTTGGCCCCGCCCCCACCCAGCCCTGCCCCCTTCAACTTCTCCAGGGCTGTCAATGATAAAAATGACAAAGACAGTAGCAGCAGTATTAATTGAGTGCTTACTGTGTACCAGGCACTATGCTAAGCACTTTATAGACAGTATTTAATTGCCAATCCCCATTATATTAATAGAAACTGGGTCTTAAAGAGGTTAAAAACCTTCTACCTGACCAAGGTCACCGCAGCTGTAAGTGGCAGAGCAGGATCTGAACCCAGGCAGGCCGGGCTGATCACCGCCCCACCACACTCCTTCCCCATCCAGGCTCAGGGTCCCCTTCTGTTAATGTCTACGCTGGAGTCCCTCACCACCGATGCACGTGGCCCGTCTAAAGGAGCACCTGGCTCCCAAGGATGGTGCTGCAAGAACAGAAGGTCCCAGTCCCTCCGGGAGCAGGAACAGGGCAGATAACTGTTTAGCCTGCGGTAAGCGGTAAGCGATGCTGTGGAGGCCACCTGCTGGGGCTGCCACTTGTCTCCTCCTTGGGACGGGGTGGTGGGCTGGCCTGGGGGCCTTGTGCAGCTTGCAAAGGTGACGATATCACCGGGAGCCGTGCAACATACAGGGACAGGGACAGTCCCGGCACAGGGACAATCCTGGCCCTTTGGTTCAGCTGTCAGGGCAGCCCCCTCCCTGTCCACGTCAGCCCAGGGCAGCAAGAGCACAGGTGTAGCCTGGCTGCAGGTGCAGGTGGTGGGCAGGGCCCGAGGCCAGGGGCAAAAGCTCCACATTCCCCCAAACGAGAACCCCACTGGGTTTTGCCCTCGTTCAGCGTGTGGATTTCCCACTCTCTTCCTCCAGGGTCCCCTTCGTCAGGCTGAGTCCACTGATCTGGAAAATCAGCTGAGGGCTGGGGACAGCCGAG
This sequence comes from Cheirogaleus medius, assembly GCA_008086735.1. NCBI lineage: Eukaryota > Metazoa > Chordata > Mammalia > Primates > Cheirogaleidae > Cheirogaleus > Cheirogaleus medius. The sequence continues at coordinate 5,426,208 of VBSM01003144.1, forward strand.
TCACAGGATCCGGCCTCCCGTGGTGCTGCCACTCATCAGCCGGGTGCCGTCTCGGAGCCCCGGGGTGCTAACAGCAGGCGCTGACCCCCCCCCACCGAGGTACCCGAGGCCCCCGTGTGCAGAATAAAGGCGCGCCAGGCGGCTGCGGGGCGCTGCGCGGGCGCTTATTAGCAGCTCGCAAGGCCAGCTTAAAGGATATTCCAGTGATTGCAAGGTTTTTTGTAAATGTTAATTACGGTTGCCTTAATTAGCTCTGAACCCATTGATCTATGGATTATATTAGGTTTATAAGTGTAATTACTTTAACAGGCATATGGATTACAATTGCGCTCCAATTAAACCCCAAACCTATAGCACATAAATTAGCAGAGATCGTCCTGCTTCTCCAGGGTCAGGCTACGGAAACGTTGCCGTGCTCAGGGCTTCACACGGCTGGGGGGCTTTGGGGAGTTTGGAGGGAGGGTGGTCCAGTCCGTCTAAGCCCAACTCA
>VBSM01003144.1:5447262-5460187 GCA_008086735.1 Cheirogaleus medius
GGCCTCCCAGAGTGCTAGGATTACAGGCGTGAGCCACCGCGCCCGGCCACGTCTTCCATATATTTCATGTCATGTCTGACACCTTCCATGCTTCCAGGGAAAATAAAATTTTGCATGTGCACACACACACACACACACATACACATACACACACACGTACACACACACACACACACACACACACAGCTAGACAGCAGAAATTCTTCCTTCTCAGAATAAGACTCTCAGGACCCCGTAAGACGGAACCGGAGGAATCCGGTCCCCGCAGAAGCACTCTCACTCTCATCCAGGGAGCAGCAGCTGTGGCTCTGCCGCCTGCATGCGGCTCTTGCGCGTGAGCGTGGTGGCAGCCGGGGCCGGAGCAGCGATGCCTGTCTGGGCCAGCTTGTGGGCTCCGCAGACCGCTGCGTGCGCGGGACCCCGGGGAGCTCACAGGTTTACTGTCGGTGAAGGGCAATAAGCGTGCAAGAAGGAGCAATTATTGCCAAATCATTTAGGATTTAAAAAATCACTGGCAAGAAGATAGAGGTCAAGAGGTGTGCTGTCAGGGGAAATAAAAACTCTACCTGTCAGGCCTGGGTTTCGCTTCCTTTCTGTCTGTCACATGGCGGAGGGCAGACAGAGACACAAACCGAAAGGTCAGACCCCCCAGCACCCAGACAGCCAGAGGGACGCGCCGCAGTCGCTGAGGCAGGTTTCTGGTTTGGGTCCCAGAGCACAGTCATTCGTCCTCTCAGACCACTGTCCGCTCGCCACGCCCTCCCCGCCAGCCCAGGTGCGGGAGAAGAGCCTCATCTAACGGGAGCGATGGTTTGGGTGCGAACTGCCAGTGCCAAAGAGCTTCCACGTGTCACGAAGGTCTTAGTTATCCCAAGACTCTGCCAGGAGGAATATCTCTCCCGTCACGAGGCCGGGAACAGCAGGGCTCAGTGTCTGCACCGCAGCTTCGAGGAGCACACGCCCCACAGGGAGAGGCCTTGAGACGACATCTTGCTCTAGGATGAGCCCTGGACCTTTGGCCTTCGGGCCCCAAGGCACCCAGCTCCCTCATACACCCGGAGACGGTGCACTGATAAGTGATTCCCACCATGGGCTGACACATTCATGAGGAATACCGACCTACACAGCCAAACTCAAAGACCACTTTTTTTAAAGAAGCAAGAAACAGGCCAGGTGCGGTGGCTCACACCTGTAATCCTAGCACTCTGGAAGGCCGAGGCAGGAGGATTGCTTGAAGTTAGGAGTTCAAGACCAGCCTGAGCAAGAGCAAGACCCTGTCTCTACTAAAAATAGAAAAAATCAGGCAGGTGTGGTGGTGGTGTGCACCTCTAGTCCTAGCTACTCAGGAGGCTGAGGCAGGAGGATCACTTGAGCCCAGGAGTTTGAGGTTGCTGTGAACTAGGCTGATGTCACTGCACTATAGCCTGGGCAACAGAGCTTTGTCTCAAAATAAATAAATAAAAATTTAAAAGAATAAAAAAGCAAGAAATAATGGTGTTGGTAAAGATGTGAAAAAATGAACACCCGTATACATAGCTGGTGAGGAAGGTGAATGGACACAGCCTTTCTGAAAGAGAAATACGCAGTGTGCATCATGGCCCGTGGTACCCATGGTACCTCTAGGGTTTCTGTAGAAATGCACAAGAGGATGGACACACAGGATTGCTCTTCAGGGTTTTGTACAAGAGGGAATTTAGAAGCAACCTAATGTCCAATGATAAGGGAATGGTAAAGAACATTCTAGTAGTCCAAAGGATAGAATACTATACAGTGACAAAAATTACTTTTTTTAAAAAAAAGTGCTTAAATAAGCACAAAGGATACTATTTCCAATAGAATATTAAGGGGAAAAACTAAAGTTTCAAATAGCAGAGACACGATTATCCCAATTTTGTGTTACAAATGAACATATAGACACAACACAATTATAAAGATTAAGCATAATTTATGTTATTCTAGGCTAATGGAATAATGAACGGGTTTTTCCTCTTGTACTTTTCTGAATTTTTCCTATCTCCTTTAATGAGTTATTTCACAATCAGATAAAACAATACTTCTATTTTAAGGAAAAGAAAAGAAAATGTATTTAAAAAGGCTCCAGGAGAGAGCATCTCTTAAAGAAACCTAAGCCACATGGTTTTATGGGCACCTATGACCAAGGCACATCACAGAGACAACTTTGGCGCTGCAAGTTCCTAAAACTCTCATCAGTTTTGGACCCACTGCCGCAGGGCTAGGTGCCGGGTGTTAGGGGCAAGACATTCCAATTCAAACCAGGGCTGCGGGCGTCCCAAGCCACCCCTGGCCCTCCCTCTCTCAGTGCTGGAAGTCTGTTCCCAGCAGGAGCTGAGCAGGCTCAGCCCCAAACTGACACCCAGAGAAAATGTGCACAGCTGATGGGTGGCACTCAGTCACTGGGGGTGGGGGTGGGGTGGGGACAGGCCCTCAGTGGAAATACCTGGGAGGGAGGGAGGCCATGGGGGAAGTGACTAGTCCTGAGTGGCCCCCACGTAGACACACACTCCCCACCCACGGGCCTTCCCACCAGGGCTACGGACTGTCCCCAAAGCCCCACCGTCAGGACTGATGCCCTGAGAATCAAGGAACAGAGCGGCAGGGCACGGTCCACTTTTCATGCCCAGCACTCCTGGGAGAAACCTACAAACTTCACCCCGTTTTCCTAGCCTGTCTGGAGGGCATGAGCCCATGAAAATCCCCACGTCTTCTGCCTACCCTCATCACCCCAGGTCTCATCTAACTTTGTTTTCAATAGTTTGTATTCTGCCGACAATATAGTTTAATATTTTTCAAAATAGAAAATGATAACGTACTACTAAATAGGCCATTCAAACTTCATTTCTGGGACCTCGGGGACTCTGGGCTGGTGCTGGCCGTCCCTGAGAAACGCAGTATGGCAAAGAGCACTGTGGCGGGGCGGGAAGACAACGGTTTGGGTCCCAGCTTCTCTCCTCATCTGCAGAGTGGTCTCGGGTTCCGTGCAAGACTTTCCCATGACCACGCCCTTAAGGCTGTGGCTCTCCCCAGGGATACGTGGCAATGTCTAGGGACATTTTTGGTGTCACGACTTGGGAGGGGAGTGGGTGGAGACCAGGAAGGCTGCCGAGCAGCCTGCAATGCACAGGACAGTCCCCGCCACAGAAAGATGGGGCCCCAAACGCCAGCAGTGCCAAGGTTGAGAGATCCTGTCTTAACCCCAGGACGGAAACGCAAGCACCTAGGACAGGGGCTGGAATAAGGATCTCATGAAATAGATGGGTAGGTGACGGCGCCTAGGTGTGCCTGGCACCCGGGGGACTCAGGGCATTCGAGGGCCACCCTCTCCAAGCCTGGGGCTCCTCGCCTGTGAGACGGGCCCCTCCAGCCCCCGCTCCTGCAGTATCTGACTGAGCACTCTGGTTTGCACAGTCCCGATTTCCATGAAACCTACACAATTTGCAACTGATGGAACTTCTTACGATCACGAAGGACTGCTAAAACCTTCACATCATTCGGGCCTTCCTATGCAGCTATAAAACCACCTACTGATTTGGAAGCTTGAACCATGAGAATTAGGTATTTCTAGAAGTAACCTTTAAGGTGTGTTATTCTTTGCCTTAATGCTGAATCCTAGAAGGGGCCTGGTTGCCTCTAAGAGGTTTGAATTTCCAATCTATTAGAGTAATACCAGCAATCTGTTATTTCTAGGCTATTGAGGAAAGGTTAAGATGAAAATTGGATTTGGGGAGTTATATCCATTCCGAGTGTGGGCTGAAAACCCCTCAGCACCAAGACGTAAGGCAGGTCTCAGGAAGAAGCAGTTATCAAGGGAAATGACTGGTGATAACTTTATTGATTAAAGCAGCTTGAAAAATTTAAGGTTCGCCACAGCCTGGCACTTCGGCAGCAAGATAGCTCCTCACGGGCAGTTTTCATTAAAAATAAAGAGGCAGGAACAGAGAATTATTACCCTGTGCATAGGACGCAGTTCATCTGAAATGGCCTTATTTTGAAATACTGCTCTAACGTGTCTACACATCCTGAGACTCAAGTAACGCTAACGAACATTTTAAGAAAATGGCATGCGATTGCCACTCACCTGTCAAGGGGAGAGACAGAAATGTCAGCTGAGGGAAGAAGAGAGAATGACAGGGTGGGAGGTAAACAGGACACGATGTTGCCACCATGTGCTCAGAGACGCCAGAGAAAGCAAGTCCAGGGCCCAGAGCTCAGGGTGGCCGAGCCTCTAGCAGACATGGTGACCCGCCAGGAGTCCACAGACCTCACTCTCTCCCAGACCCACTGGCGGCATCTGAAAACGAGAAGCCCAGGTTAACCAGCGCCCCCTGAGGGCCCTGGCTCTACGCTGGGGTGTGGGGAGGGGCGTTTCTCCTTCAGAATGCCACGGATGCTGACTGTGCAAATAACTGACAAATGCCAAAAAGAAGAAACAGGGGAGGGCAATCACCCGGTGTCGAACTATCCAAATATAACCAACGATGCCGTCTGGACGTTCAGTTCCTTCCAGGCCTGTTTTCTAGGCAGTGGTAGGATTTTTGGTTTTGGATTTGGGCGGGGGAGGGCGTTGTTTGAGATGGCTCTGAGCACACTGCTTATATAATTTTAAATACTGATTCTTATTTTTTTATTTTATTTTATTTTATTTTTGAGACAGAGTCTCACTCTGCTGCCCGGGCTAGAGTGCCATGGCGTCAGCCTAGCTCACAGCAACCTCAAACTCCTGGGCTCAAGCAATCCTTCTGCCTCAGCCTCCTAAGTAGCTGGGACTACAGGCACACGCCACCATGCCCGGCTAATTTTTTCTATATATTTTAGTTGGCCAATTAATTTGGAGAACATTATGTTAAGTGAAATAAGCCAAGCCCAGAAAGGCAAATCTTGCCACATGTTCCCACTTATACGTGAGCGCTAAATATTAAAAACAACTGATCTCATTGGCGACAGAGTAGAATGACGGTTACCAGAGGCTGGGAAGCACAGCAAGGAGGTGGGGATGCCTAATAGGTGCAAAAATATAGTTAGAAAGAATGAACAATATTTGGTAGCACAACAAAGTGACTATAATCAATAATAAGTTAGAGTATACTTTAAAATAACTAAAAGAGTGGAACTGGAATGTTCCTAACACAAAATGATAAATGCCTGAGGTGATGGGTATCTCAATTACCCTGATTTGATTAATTCATATCGTATGCCTGTATCAAAACATCACAGGTACCCTATAAAGATATACAACTATTATGTACCCATCATAATTAAATATAAAAAGAATTATCAACGCATGCTAAAATCAGGAGAATGATCAGAAAGAGGGTATTTACATAGTGTCAAAGTACTTTCCCATAAGATACTAATCAAAAGAGACAAAGAGTAACTTTACAGTGGAGGATCCTGGCAGACGCCTCCTCAACTGGTGATCAGAGCCAACATCACCAATAACGGGACAAAATGATGCCACGTGCCTCTGACAGGGTGCGCTGAGAGGGGCACAGCATCGTTTCTGTGAGATTCCTGCCCAAAATGCATCATCTAAATTAAAGCATGAGTACTCCTCAAAAATGCCACGGTCATGAAAGACAAAGACAGACTGAGGCAGTGTCTCGGAGTAAAGAACACAAGGAACATGACTGCTAGATGCAACGTGTCCCCAAAAAGCCATTAGCAGGATGAGTGATGACATGTGAATAGGCCTCTGGAGTAGTTAACAGTCTAGTCCCAGTGTGGATTTCCCGATTTTACAATTGTTCCATGGTTGGGATGTAAGTGCCAACATTTGGGGAAGCTGAGTGAAGCATACAGATGAAGGGAATTCTTTGAACTATTTCTGCAACTTTTTTGAGTATGAAATTACTTCACAATTAAAAGTGGCTATTAGTTGATAAGTATTGAAGCTTATATGGTGGGTACCTTGGGGTTCCTTGTGCTGTTCTTTCTACTTGCACAGATATTTGAACTGTTCCATGATGAGTGGTTAAAAAGAGAGATTTAGGAAACAACAATCACATGCAACGTATGGACTTCATGTGGATCATTTTCCAACAAATCAACCGTAAAAGAACATTTCTGAGATAGCCAGGGAAATTTAAATATGAATTGGAAATTTAAATATGAATATGACAATACTAAAAAATTACTATCAATTTTTTAAGGTAGTTTTTAAAAATGTATTGTGTTAAAATATACATTACATAAAATTTGTCACTGTAACCATTTGAATGTGTTCAATTCACTGGCATTAAGCACATTCACAATGTTGTGCAGCCATCGTCACTATCTAGTTCCAGGACACTTTTATCACCCAAAAGGGAGACCTCATACCCATGAAGCAGGACTCCCCTTTCCCCTGTGTCCCCAGCCCTGGCAACCACCAATCTGCTTTCTGTCTCTGTGGACTTGCCCATCTAATTCATCCACGTTGTAGCACTTGTCAGTGCTTTGCTCTGTTTTTGGGGGGTGGGGAACAAAGTCTTGCTCTCTTGCCTGGGCTAGAGTGCAGTGGCATCACATAGCTCACTGCAACCTCCAACTCCTGGGCTCAGACAATCCTCCTGCCTCAGCCTCCCGAGTATAATAGCTGGGACCACGGGTGTGAGCCACTACGCCCTGCTATCCTTTCTTACTGTAGTATGCCTTTCAAAAAAATATGATCATTTTAGAACATGACTGCCATGCATCAGAATCCCTAATGGCCAAAAAGCATATAAAAAGGTGCTCAACATCATCATCCGCTAGGAAATGCAAATCAAAACCACAATGGCATACTACTTCATACCCACTAAGATGTTCATGTAATAATAAAAAAAACCAAAAATAACACCTAGAAAATAACAAGTATTTGCAAGGATGTGGAGAAACTGGAAAAGTTCAGGGGTGGGCAGCTGTGGACAAAATCATAACTGTTTTTTTTCTTTTTAGGATTTAGAAGTTTGGAAGACAATCTGTCCCCAAAATAGTCATAATATAAAGGTGGCCTACTGTTGTAATCCTGCTATTAGGTTGTCTTTCCAAAAAAATATTTTTAATACACTGATAGGACTTATCAATTCTTACCCTTCCAGAGAAGCAGCAAAAAGGCACTTAGAAAAAGCCACAGGCATTTCTGTTTCTCGCTCTCACACCGAAACTAATTTAACAGGCTGAAAGCACTCAGTGGACCTCCTCTGCTCCCGTGGGGGGACCCACAGGCTGCCTGCGCCCCGGAACCCCCGCACGCTCGCCTATCGAGGCCCAGACCTACCTGGTGGGCTTCCACCCCGATGGCTTGCAGGGCGGCCTGGAAAAACTCCGGAGACGGCTTCCCCACCACTTCGGCTTCGATGCCACAGGCGTACTGGGAAGAGAGAGAAGGACACGGTGTGGGTTTGGGATCAAGGAACAGGTGTGTGCCCAACCCAGTGAAGACTGTCCCGCATGTGCCCCAGGGTCAGGGCCCTTGAAGGGGCCAAGTGATATGTTCTGAGAAACGCCCCTCCTTAGCAAGGGCCTCACGACTCCACGACGGGCTGCCTGGGACGCGTGGCACCCACTGCTGGGCCCCTGCCACCCACTCCAAGGCCAAGAGCTGGCAGACCCAAGGCCTGCCAAGGGCCAGGAGGCCAGTGCCCGTCTGCTTGCTCAGTGGCACTTCCATTCTCTTGCCCCTCCTGCCCCACCCCCACGCCCAGGCACGTCCTTCACAGGCCCTCCCGGGAGAGAGCGGTCCAGGGCCCCCTCTGCCATCTACCCCTCCATCCCCCCGAGTGCAGGCAGGAAGGAGCCACCGCAGTTGTGAGGATGGGATGTGACACGAGGCTGGCCTGTGACGTGAGACCTGGCTGGGGCAGCTGATGGGACGTGGGTCAGAGTGGACCATGGGGAGGCCCAGCTGAGGGCCTGGCCATGGAGGGGCATGGACACTGAAGGGGACATCAGGAGGGAGTCCAGTGAGGACACATCGAGCTTGAGATGCTGCAGACGGCCAGGGGCAGGGGAGAGGCCAGGGTGGTCCGCAAAGGTGCAGAAGCCGTGAGTCCGAGGAGAGCGGCAGAGAGCACACGGGGAGAGCCGGGGGTCAAGGTGGGCAGTGAGGGCTGTGCCACCAGAGGAGGGGGGGGAGGGCAGGGCAGAGTGACAACAAGAGCAGATGAGGGGCCCAGCGCCAGGGAGCCCCAAGTAGGAGCCGACTGAGAAACACAGAAGCCCTTCGTACGCTGAGCACCCCTCTTCTCCAGAACAACCGGAAACATCCCAGGCGCCCTGAGATCCGCAGAGGGCTGAGAACAGAACCAGGACAAGTGACAAGTACCTCGAGCGCCTTCATGTAGGCCCCGACGTCCAGCATCAGGCCAGAGGTCTCCTTGTAGTAGCGTCTAGAAGAGAGCAGATGGGACACGGAGCTGAGCCAGGGCTGAGGGTCAGCCCGGACGCCTGCTGGGAGTGACCGACGGAGGCCAGTGCATGGGGACGTGGGAGCACAGTGGCCCGCAGCTCCAGGGATGCCATGGTTCCTTCAGTCAGAACAGGCCCCTGGCTGCCAGCCTCGTGGGGCCCCCCTGCAATGACTCACAGGGGCCCTGGGGCAGATGGCTGCAGTTGCCAACACAGAGAAAGACAAGTGACCTGTGTTCTGGGAAGGAACAGCAGGTCTGCAGAGCATGTGGCGAACCCCTAATTGCTAATAATTAACCCCGACTGCTGCCTGAAGAAGAGAACTCCATTAGCTCCCCAGCACCGGGGTCAGGCGCGGTGCCGGCTTCACAGGCGCCGGATGCTTTTACGAGAAGACAGCTATTCCTTTCCGGCTCGGCTGGCGGGAGCACTCCTTTCTCCAGACGGTCCCATTGCCCTTGTGAGTGAGCCTGGGCCACCCCACGCCCATGTCACACGAGCCTCAAGGCACTCGACACGCGGGGCGGCAAGCCTGGTTCTCTCTGAGCAAAGCCACCTGACCACAGGAGGGGAGAAGGTGGCTCAACCTGTGCTACTCTGGAGACAGGGTCCGTCGGAGCCCAAGAATAAAAAGAGGGGGAGCTGGCGCTCGGGGTTACTAAAATGTCTTGTCATCCATCACATCTGTTTCCCTTCTCCTGCCGTGCCCTTCGGATCTGGGGGACACTGGAAAAGCACGTGTGCCGAGAACAAGAGAGGAGGACAGAGAAGTATCTGACTTTAGCCTTCAAATCCTCTCTCTGCCTTTGATGACTTTGGGTTGCTTGATCCCCGTAGGCCTCAGTTTCCTAATCTGTAAAATGGGCAAAACAAACAACAAACCACACCTACCTCACGGATTGTTGTGAGGCTTGAACAAAACAATGTACACAAAGCTCTTGACATGATGCCTCGCACACAGAAATTGCTCAAAAAAGATTAATAACTGCTCACCCAGGCTGAGATACAGGCAAGAAAGTAAGGGCTGGGGGAAGAAAAACAAGCACAGGTCTTCCCAACTCGGGCCACTGAGCTGCGTTGTGTGCCCATCTGAAGTGTTAGGACTGAGTTCCCTGGGAGCCGCCCCGGGGCTGTGCCCTTCCCCCAGCTCTGCCACTCCGGGAGACCCTGCTGTCCCTTCCTGCCCCACCCCATGCCTTGAAGCTGTAGCAGCCTGTGTTGCCCGCCCAGCTGCTCGGGAGGGATCGGCCACTTGCCCCCTGCATTCCCTGCTGTCCCCCTCAGCAGCTTCCAGGCTGGGCTGCAGAGCCTCGGCCAAATCCTAGCCTTGCCAAGGCCTGGGTCCCTGCCACTGTCCCCATCGGGGGCTTTGGAGCCTGGAGTCTGTTTGTCGAAGGAGTGAGCATCCCCCGTGGTGACAGGACTCGAGAGTCTCTCAGTGAACCCCAGGCCTGCCCCCAGCCTCTGAGCTCTGTGCTGGGGCCACGCCACAAGGACACAGGCCGCCTGGGACACTGCACGTACTCACAGGGTGAGTGACCCCAAAACACTGGCTTAGACAGCCCTAATTTCATGTCTTAAATCCAGAATCCAGACCTATATCTTGCATTTATATAGACTCAAAAAAGTGTTTGCTCTTACTTTTCCCATTTCAACAGTAAGCTACTCTGGAATGGTCATTTCCTTACCGGCCCAGAGTTTTAAGGAGACAGGGAATGAAACACGGCACAGTTTGGCCGAGAGGGCAAGAGAGATGCCAGGTCCTGAGGCCTGCGCTGGTGGGTGTGAACTCGGTCCCCCGGGGACATGATCAGACAGCTGTTCCACAAGCCCTCTGCAGGACTCGGGGACACTCCCAGACCCAGGCTGCTCCCCAGGACTCACAGTCTAGGGGGGAAGCTGACAAGTCCACAAACACACACGGGTTATGACAGCGGAAGCCCGTGCTCTGCAGCCGCAGCCTGCGTAGGGCGGGGAACGTGCTGGGGACGGGGGACGGGAGAGGTGGCCCATAGCAGGAAATATAAAGCTGAGACCAGAAAGGTGAGGAGGTCGCCCAGCTATAAGGAAGGGGAATGGGAGCATCCAGGCCCGGGGAGCCCCTCGGAATCACCGGGAGCTTCCTGCTGAGGACACGTGGACCACGCCGCCCCAGGCAGGGCCTCCCCGGGGCCCTCAGAGGCCACGACCCTCATCTCCTGGAGCCCACCTGAGTGAGGGGAGGAAGGCAGGCACGAGGGGGCCGGGGAGGGCCTGCCTGAGGACATGCTGTGTAGAGGAGCCCGGGACAGAGGACAGGTGATACCCAGCACAGGAAATGCTTACCCAGAAACAGAAGGAAAACTGAAAAACCAAACTACCCTGTTGCGGCAGGTACAGCTCTGTTTGGAGCTGAGGATTCTAGGAGCCGCTGGGCCCAGACTCCTGTGCTCCACTGCCCGGGGCCGCTGGAGACGGAGGCTGGGTGGGCCCAGACACGCGCCTCTCGTCGCTGGGAATCCTCCCAAGGAGACCCACGGGCCGCTTCTCCGCCTCACGCTCCCCGGAGTCTCTTCTACAGTGAAAGAGACCTAGGCTTTCTTACGTTTAAGTCTAGTCCTGAATGGGAGGAAAAAACTGAACGTGCAAATTAAAATACACAACGAAAGCCTCGCCTTTGCTGTGCTGATCTTCGGAGTCCAAAGACAACACTGACTTCCAGAAATCAAAATTAGAAACTTCAGTATTTCTTTTTTTTAGCTGAATCTGGGCTTGTTTTTACAGTGCCCAGAATATTTTTCTTTGTTTCTTACTCATTCAGGAAAAGAAAAAGGTGCCTGGAGGCCAACTGTCCACTGAAAACGTTTTGTTTTTTTTTTAGAGATAAAGGAAATACAGCCACAGGCTCGGGTTTCTCCTCAGATCGTAAATGCAAGCGCAGGGTTTTAAACATAAAGGCCCAGGTTAGTTCCACGCACTGGAGGCGTGTGCTTGTTCTGTGTTGCTGGCGTGTCACCGCCAAGGCGGCCGGGGCGGGACCTGCACCGCCCAGCCACCAAGGGGAGCTGCGGGCGCTGGGAGGAGAGGGGCTTGCCGGGAGGAGGAGCGGGGCCCGATTTTATGCTTTATTCTCCTGCCGTTTCCGATTATTCAGCACAGCCTCCCTTCGAAATGACCACTTGACCTTTCCTGGAAGAGCCATTAACCTTCCATAGTCTGCCGCGTAAACAGCTTAATTTTCTGAGGGCGGCATGACAGAAGAAATTACAAAGCCAATTCCCACTCTCGGGTCCAAACAGATGCCAAATGTAAATCACTCCGTTTCCAGGAGGGGACACTCTGCCCTGGCGCCTCCGCCCGCCGCTCCTGCCGCTTGGCCGGCCGGCCGGCACCGCTCGGCCCACGCCCTGCTCCCTTCAGAGGCGGCGCCCCCAGCCGGTGACAGCACGGTGACGGCGGCTCTTCACGGGTTCTTGGGCTGACCTGAGCAGCTGTCGGTTCCTTTCTCTGGTTTCTAAACACCCAGAACCCCCGTGAGCTAGAGACCCCGCTAATCTTTTCTTCTTAAACCCTTGCCTACTGTCGAACTTGCTGCAGTATTACAGAGCTGAAAGCAACTGGTTCCATTTTTTAAATTTTTCAACAGCATACTTATATCAACTCTTACCTATAATCTGGAATAGTGACTTTTAATAGTTATGAGACGATATTAAAGAAAAAGGTTTTCCCATGAATGAATTATACCTGAGCTTCTTAATAATGCTTGTTCTCTAGTGAAGGGTTGGTAACTGGTAACTCAAACGCCTGAAGAAGGGCCAAGCTCAGGTGAATGGGTTACGCAGGCCACGTTCTGTGGTTTGCTCCATAGCAGCGACCTAAATTGCAGACTGTTGTAAGTTTAAAAAGGGACTGCGATGGTTAATTTTTCCATGTCAACTTGGCTCGGTCACAGTGCTCAGATATGTGGTCAAACATCATTCTGGATGTTTCTGTGAAGGTGTTTTTTGGAAAGATTAACATTTAAACCGGTGGACTGTGAGCAAAGCAGATTAACCTCCATACAGTGGGTGGGCCTCGTCCAAGCAGTTGAAGGCTCTAATAGAATAAAGCCTGACCTCCCCGAGCAAGAAGGAATTCCACCAGTAGAAAGCCTTAGGGTTCAACTGCAACCTTCTCCGAGCCTCCAGCCTGCCAGCCCCACCCTGCAGATTTTAGACTTACCAAGCCTCCACAATCAATCTCTCTATATATACATCCACATCCTGTGGGTTCCTGTTTCTCTGGAAAACCCTGACTAAAACAGGACACATTTTATTTGTATGATAAACACACCAGAAATTTTTAGTTCCTAAAAAAAATACGTACTCTCTTTTCTTTCTTGAAATATCTTTTCACTTGCCTATTTTTCACAGAAACATAGCAGGAAGAAATATTTCTGCACTATGAAAAAAACAACAAATGGCAGCTGACTCTGAAGCTTGGAGGACAATAGAGAGCGGTGGGGTCTGTGGTGAAGTGGCGCTAATGAGGCAGTGGCTCCAGCCAAGCTGCTGTGTGCTAG
>VBSM01003144.1:5460287-5474911 GCA_008086735.1 Cheirogaleus medius
GGGCATTGGGCTGTGTTTTGGGGTGAGTGGGTCTCATTTGGGGGGACAGGAGGCCAGCGCCTCAGTGCCGTGACCGAGGCAGGCAGGGCCTCGTGACGCTCAGGTCTGGAGGGGAGATGAACCGTAAACCTGCACACAGATGGGTAAACCGAGGCACCACAGGTTGGCGTAAGTGATGTAAGACAGTAGGGTACTGAGACAATGTGACGGGGTGAGGGAGGCCCCTGCTCACCAGAGAGGGGGCCGGACAGCTCCGAGGAGAAGGCGTCGTTCCGAACCAGAGGGAGAGGAAAGTGCCCTCTGTGTGGAGAGGCAGAGGAAGCACGTTCCAGGCAGAAGGAACGGCGGCCGCCAGGGCCTGGGGAAGAGAGGCCTTGGCAGGTGCAAGGAGCTGAAGGGCCCTGTGTGCCAGGGAGGGGGAGGAGTGGCCACAGGGAGGTGTCCGGACTTTGTCCTGAGTGGGAGGAAGTCAGTGAAGATTTTAGGTAGGCATATCATGTGATCTGGTTTATATTTTAAACAAATTAAACTTTAAAAAGTGAGAACACAAGTGCAAATGAAAGCAAAGAAGATTTCCTTTGAAATCTTGGGTTGAGAGAAAGTCTTTACATCTCTGCCTCCAAATCTAGGAATCAGCAACAGCAAATCAGCAGCCCACTAGGAATATGGACAAAGGATGTGAAGAGCTCACAAGAAAGGAAAAAATAAGAGACCTAAAAGATGCTCAGCCTTACTCGAATAAGAGAAATGCAAATTAAAACTCTACCGAGATGCCATTTTTCATCAATTTGAGAAAACTGGCAAAAATCCAAAAGTTCAAGAGCACATTCTCTCAGTGAGTTTGTGGAAACAGAGCCTGCTATGCGTTGCTTGTGGGAGATTCATTTGACGTCTGTCAGCAGTTCCAATTCTGGGACTTTGTCCTACCTCGTCCACGAGAAATGACACAGTACGAGGCCTCTCACGCAGTGCCTTTTGAAATAGCCAAAGACTGGACCCAGCTCAAGTGCCCATGAGTAGGGAGTGCTACAGCCCATGTGTCTGTACGCTGGAGTATAAAAGGGGTGAGCACCCCTCTGTGGACACGTTGCTGGTGAGACAGCAAGCTCACAACGGGGTACGTGGTGCGCCATCTCTTTGTAGAAAAGGCAGAAATGCAAGCACGTATTCCTGCCGCTGTGTTTGCATAAAGACGCTGGGAGGACACAGACCGCTTCAGAGTCTGTGGGAAGAGCTGGGGACAAAGGACAGGGGAACTGGGTGGTCGGAAGGAGGGTAGGAAAGACTTCTCACTGGATGACTTTGTATATCAACTTCTTTTTTGAGACGGAGTCTCTCTCCGTCATCTGGGCTAGAGTGCTGTGGCATTAGCCTAGCTCATAGCAACCTCAGGTCCTGCCTCAGCCTCCCGAGTAGCTGGGACTACAGGCACCCGCCACCATGCCCGGCTAACTTTTCTATTTTTAGTAGAGACGGGGTCTCGCTCTTGCTCAGGCTGGTCTTGAACTCCTGAGCTCAAGCGATCCTCCCGCCTCAGCCTCCCAGAGTGCTGGTATCACAGGTGTGAACCACCAAGCCCAGCCTGTATATCAATGTTTTAAAGGTTTTTGGACCATGAGAATGTATTTCCCACTCAAAATATTAAATTATTTCAAGAAGATCTCTCTGGCGGCAGTGTGGAGAATGGACTGGCAGCGGGGCGGGAGGCAGGGGGTAAGAGAGGACACAGGGCCACCAGTTAGGAGACCGCTGCAGTGGTCCAGGGGGAGCTGGTGGGGCTTGGACGAGGGAGGTGGCAATGGCCGGGGGAGCAGGGTGTGAATTAAAGAGAGGTTTTGGGAGTAAGACCAATGGGACCTGCTGATAGGCTGAGTATTGTGGGGCCCGGAGGGACCCGAGGTAAATGGTGGCTTCCAGGGTCTGACTTGAGCACCTGGCAGGGTGGAGAGGGTCCAGGGAGGGGGTCACGGGGCAGATGTCTGACGTGTATCCAACTCCTGGCCCAGCCCTTGGCACGCAGCAGCCCTTACAACGGTGCAACCTTTAAATATCATTTTCTATGTTACTAATATAGGGACTCCTATCGTACATGCTTTTAATTCTTCTAAACTCAGACCCACTTAAAAACAACTTAATGTTAAGGTAAATCATACACGTATTGTGCGTGTAAAAGCCGGTGACTTCTCACCGCAGAACCTGCCTGCGTAACCGGCATTTCCGCGCCCTCCTTGTTCCTTGGCAGTGACCGTCCACCCTCCCTCCCCCAGGATAACCACTCTCCTGACCTCTAGAACTGTAGATTAGTTTTGCCTGTTATTAACTTGATATAAATGAAATCATACAGTATCTTCCCTTTTATGTCTTATTTCTTTCACTCAACGTTACATTTGAGAGATTGTTTCGCGTCTGTGGCACGTAGTCGTAGATTGTTCATTCCCGTTACTGTGCAGTGTTCCACTCAGTGAATATTGCAGTTTATCCATTCTCCTACTCATGGGGTACGGTTTCCCATTTGGGGTTGGTAGGAGTAGTGCTGCTGTGAACATTCTGGAACGTGTCTTTGGGCGAGCACACGGATGCGTGTCTGTTGGTCATGCGTCCGTGCGGTATCAGACCTGGAGTGGAATTGCCGGGCCCTGAAGAGAGAGGTGTGTTCAGCCTTAGTAGATGCTACTGAGTGGTTTTGCACAGTGGCTGTGCCCGTTTACATTTCAAGCCAGCGACATGTGAGAGTCCCAGTTGCTCCACGCTCCAGTCAGAGCGCACGCCTCCCAGGCAGGTGGCGGCTGCAGGTGTGCAGCCAGGACAGCTGCTTCCAGAGAGCACGTACCGGTGCCAGGTGCAAGCGCGTTCCTCCTGCGGTCTCACTCAGACCCCAGCACAAGCAACTGCAGCTCAGGGAGCAGAGGGCTCGCCAGGTGTCAAAGCTGGGATGGCCCAGGGACAATTTGAACCCTGGTCTGCCTGACCCAGGCCCGTACTTGGAATCCTTTGACGGGGAAGAGGGCATTGGGAAAGGTCAGGGGCATCTCTCCAACAGTTTCTTCTGAGCAGAGGCTCCCAGCCTGATACAGGACTGTCCAAGAAATGCATGTGGAGTCTAGGGCGTGGTGTTGAGAAGGGTCCTGCCTGATCCCCAGGAGGGTTTTGTTTTGATTTGCTTTGACTCCTGCAGATTTATCTAGCTGGGTGTCTGGTAACAGCTACGCTAAAATCTAACAGCAATGTAAGAACAACTTAAAATACACTGCAGCCGGTTATGTAGCTGAGAGAGGCGTGTGGGATTGTTCTGGGTGAGGGCCGAATACTCACCATCCTGGGCGGTTTATCACTGTGCTGTCCCGGGGCCTGCAGAACTGATGGCCTGGTATCTGAACCCCCCCGGGCTTCCCACGCCACAGGACCAAGTCCTCACCCTCCGCCTGGTCCACCGGGCCTTCTCAAGTGGCCTTTGTGGCACCTCCCACTGGCTGGCAGCCCACACCAGGGCGCCCTCTGGTTCTTACTGACCTTCATTTGCTCTCCAGCTCTTCTGTCATTTTTTAAGGACAAGGCCCCCCTCCCCCCGCGTCCCCTCAGACCCAGCCTCTGTGGGGCCGACCCATCGCACCGAGGCCCAGGGGAGCCCGCGTGTCTGTGGGTGCTGTGACAGATGCCGAAGCGGCAGGGAAAGCAGTGGGGAAACCTCCCCTCCAGTAACACATTCCTGCTTTGGGAGCTTTCTGTGGGGGTTTTCCAGAGGTACAGAACACTGTCATTTTCCTCTCTTGGGGGCTAAGCCAAGAACGGACTCTCGCAGGAGTCTTTCATGGAACAGGCCCCGCTTGCCAAGGCACACAGCTCTGGGCATGCAGGGGGACTGTGTGGCTTTTGCAGCCACCACCTTTCACTCTCTGGCCTCCTTGATATGCATGGCTCCCTTTGAAGTCCGGCAAGGGCTCAAAGGAAGTTCCTGGAGTGGGACCAGCAGCTGCAGAGGGACAGTGTGAGGGGCCTTGGGGTCCTGGGGAGCATAGGCCTCCGTGGCAGCTCCCCAGTGCCGTGAGCTCCGGGGTGGCATCGTCACTCTGTGGGCCTGGGAGGAGTGGCTCGCTGTGGCCACTCTTCTCCCTGGATTTTCCTGGTGACAGGTGTCCTCAGATTTTATTGAGAGACACAGAGCACAGGGGAGTATCAACTGGCCTTGTTAAAATAATATTGCCACAGTAACAGTGGCCACCATGCACTGAGGGTGGCCTGTCCTGTACCGGGCAGGTGCCTAACCACCCACCGCATTTCACAGCGGCCCCTTTTCAAGGTGAGGACCGAGGTGCAGAGAGATTTGGGACCTGGCAGAAGTGGAAAAAGCGGCTGAGCCGCCATCGAAGGTGCACGTGCACATTCATTCCTTCACGCACCCCCCAGCAAGCAAGCCCCGAGCGCCCTGCGGTTCTCAGAACACGGTTCTAGCGCTGGGGCTGTGTGGCAGGGAACAGGCAGGTGGAAGCCTGTGCCCTGGCGGAGCCCACTCTGCGGTAGAGGACACCGGTGGCGACAGCAGTAGTGAGTCCCCAGCAGAGAGATGGGGAACCCAGGGCTGGGGGCGCCTGGCCGCGCAGGGACTGTGGCGAGCGAGCTGGGACCAGGAGATGCCAGATGAGAGCTTTCCAGATGGAGGAACAGGAGGCCCAGGCTGGGGCTGTCCCTGCTTCCTGGAGCTGCAGGGCCCACTCTCTGCTCTAGGACTTGTGGGTGGGCGTGGCCACAGGCCCGGGACATCTGTAACCAGCTGAGTCCCCCCAACTAGCCCTTTATTGGAGCCCATTCTTGGGCGGATTGGGCTCCCCGAGGGGAGCCATTCAGAGGCTGGGCCAGGCGCAGCGGGGGCTGCAGAGGCCCGCCTAGGGGCCCTGCCCGATGGCCCAGAGGCATCTGCATGTGAAAGGGGGGTGGGCATTTACTGCATCCTGTCGTGGCCACTAAAGCACATCTGCTGGGCCCAGCCCAGGCCTGGCCTGGCCTTTTTGGAGCCGGCGGAAGGAAGCAGGCTGGGCTGGGCCCAGGGCAGCCTCATAAAGCAATTCCCACCCAGGACCGCCCCATGGCCCGGGTGCTGCTGAGCCAGGCCACAGCCCGTCCTTCCAGTGGCACCTGTCAATCCCCAGTGTGCACCTGCAGCCTTGGGGACCCTCTCAAAACGCAGGTGGCTCCCAGCAGGTCTTGGAGCAGTGAGGGACCAGGGCCAGGTGAACTTTGAAGTCTGGCTAGTCCTGGGACCCTGGGGCCTGGCTGCCCTGGCACCCTCTGGCCTTAGGGACACGGGTGCCCAGGAGTAGCAACGACAACAATAACAATAACAATGATAATAATAATGTGGGCTGTGCAGCCTCATCCCACCCCCAACATGTGATGAGGCACCTGCCAGAGGGGCCCTGCGGGACACTGAGGGGGGCATTTGTTTGAGTTTGTTTAAGCCAACAGGAGCTTTCCTAACTCAGCCCGGACCTTGGACAAGGGGTGTTTGTCGTGTGCTGTCATTTGTGCTGCCTTCAGACGTGGGGACGGTGGGAAGAGCACGCTGCTCTCCTCATCCCGGGCTCCGTGTTTTTTGTCTGTCCTTCCAGCTTTTTAAATTGCATAAGACATAGATGGCTCCCCTGTGTAGACATTCCCACCGGCACAGCAATATACAGAGTGAAAAGTCCAAGTCCTGCGTCATCGGCCCCATCCCAGTCACTTCCCCAGGGTGACACGGCAGGTCCTTCCAGATCTTTCCTTTGTATTCCCCAAAAAGCACAAAGGATTTTGAGACACAGCTCCTGCCTTCCCTGGTCCTCGTTCAGCCCTGGGGACACTGGCCCCCACACTGTCCACGGCCGGCTGCCCCTGCCCCCCTTGCTCCAGACTTGTGTTCTGTGAGTGCACAGATTGCTGGCACCCGGAGACCCCTTTCAGGTCCCCAAGCTGGGTGTTGTCAACTCTCTGTAGCCTCAGAGCATTTATCCTCCAAATCAAATTTGGGGTAGAACTCCAAAATTTTAAAAAAACAGATAAAAGAACAATCTGAATAGTGTATGTTTTCCGTATTTAACTTTATAGTGTTAATTTGAGGTCATTCAATGAAAATGATGAAAGTGTTTTGATGAACAGCAATGTGGAAGTCTGGGGCCATGGACTGCGCAACCCAGGTTAGGTATTTGTGATCTTACGTGTGTGCCGGAGCAAGCTGCTGTCGAAAGGGGATGAGTGGACACATCGCGGCTTGTCCAGGCTGCAGACTGTGTGCAGCTACGGGAAGGAAGGAGTCAGCTCCGCTGGATGTTGTGTATACTAAGTGAAAAGCTACAGAACAATGTGTATAAAATTCCATTTTTTGTTAAGAAAAAGAAAGGGAACACAACCACCCCCATACATCTGGGGTAGAGAATAATAAATCCCGAATTTGAGCTGTGTGGAGGGAAACTGAGGAACGTTGCTGGCTGTGGAAGAGCCATCGGGAGTAAGATCTGATTCCCAGTCTCTGATCTCAGCCTCGTGGGCAGGGTCACCCTGTGGAAATCCAGGGCAGCGGGTGGGGGTTCTGGAGCTGAGTTACTGGTACAGAGAAGCCGCGTTGGCAAAGCAGTGCCCGAGCCGCCCGCTGCGGTGCGCAGGGCAATTGCCCATGCCCCAGGGCAAGGAGGTTGCTGCCCAACTTGTAAAGGGGGAGCCTAGCGTTTGGAGAGGCGACAGGCTTGCTCAAAGACACTTCTCGAGGGGAAGAGTGGAGGTTGGTGTCCTCGCCAGGGCAGGTGCCACCTCTTACCTGTCACAGCTTTATCCTGTCACCTAAAAAATGCATGTCTGTAGTCCCAGCTACTTGAGAGGCTTAGGTGGGAGGGTGGCTTAAGCCCAGGAGTTTGAGGCCAGCCTGGGCAACATAGCAAGACCCCATCTCAAAAAAAAAAGTAGTCGGTGTCAGCCCTAGAGGGTGAGAGCCTGGGTTTCCAATCTCAGCTCTGCCTCATAGTTGCTGTGTGGTCTCAAGCAAGTTCCTTAGCCTTTTTGTGCCTCAGTTTCTTACCTGTAATAATCTGAGTCACAGGGTGTAAGAATTAAGTGAGATACTTTATCTTAAACCCATATTTTAGGCTGGGCACAGTGGCTCACGCCTGTAATCCTAGCACTCTGGGAGGCCAAGACAGGAGAATCTATTGAGGTCAGGAGTTCTAGACCAGCCTGAACAACAACGAGACGCCGTCTTTACTAAACATAGAAAAATAAACCGAGCGTGGTGGCCACACACCTGTAGTCTCAGCTACTGGGGAGGCTGAGGTAGGAGGGTCACTTAAGCCCAGGAGTTTGAGGTTGTAATGAGCTATGATAACACCACTGCACTCTAGCCGGGGTGACAGAGCAAGACTCTGTCTCAAAAAAAAAAAAACTAAAAAAACCCATATTTTACTTATTCCACATTTAGGAGCTAAAGGAGCATTTTGTTGTTTGAAGGGTCAGATGAGTATGAAGAGTGGGTTGCTTTGTAAATAAGCAGTGTTTCAGTTGTCGAACCACCATGTTGCTTTGAAAACAGAAGCACCTGTGAGGCCAACATAAGAAGAGTCTTGTCACAGCTCTGCCCCTGGGCGAGTCACTCAGCCCCTCCAGGTCCCCATCTGGAAATGGGAATGTGACCCCACCTCTCTGATTGCCACCAGGATTCCAGGCGAACATGTGGGTGAAGCCTGGGGGGAGGCACCACCACCGGGTGCTGCTGTCAGCTGTTGCCGGGGCTTCCCCCTCCTCCCTACGCCCCCCTGCTGTGAGCTTTCCCCTCTTTCAAAAGGTGCCCGGGAAGTGCACTCGGGCTCCCCCTGCTCCTGTGAGACTCCGCCTGCCTCAAGGGCCAGGACACCCCAGCACCCAGCACGGGGTTTGTCACTGCCTAGTCGCTGCCGTTCACTGAGTGTTTGAAATGTGTGAGGTGCTTCCCATTTGTTTGTTTTTTAATATGGTCTTCGCACAGTAGCCCCGTCCAGTAGCTACGTTAGTGCCTCGTTTCACCATGAGGAAGCTGAGGTTGGGGCGGGTTAGGTGACAGGGTGCAGTCACACGGGAGGAGGGGTGTCTGTTTCCCAAGCCAAGCTCCCACCTTACTTTGGCCTGCCTGGCCTCTGTCCCCTGCAGTGCCTGGCACTGGGCCAGCTGTCACGGTGCTCGGGGACCACGGGCTGCTGGCTGAGCTTCTCGGGCTGGGAAGTGGCAGAAAGAACCTCAGATCCCCCCCTGCATGCTCCAGGGTACCTCGTGTCCCTCTGGGCCTCAGTCTCCCCCTCTGTGGAATGAGCCATGTAGGTTGGACGATCTCCAGGGTCGCCTCTGGCTTGCAGATCCCTGGGCACTTGACCGTAAGTTGTGTTTATTCATCGCTGTTAAATCCATGCTTGTGAGCTCAGCGTGTCCCTGTGACCTGGGCTGTGTGGCTCCGGCACATCAAAGAGAGAACACCTGGGTGTGTGTGCTGTGGGCGGGCGAGGAGGGCACAGGCGTGGGGAGGTGTGCCACATGTTTTGTAAGGGCCCGTGTCTGCTTGACCTCATTGCCACCCCCCTGAGGTCACTGGCCAGCTGCCCCGGACTGAGAGGCCCAGCCAGGGCCCAGCCACTGCGTCACTGTGTCTCTTTTCTCCATACAGACTTTGGACTCTGACAACACATGGGTGTGTGCCACTGTCCCACAGAGTGTCTGGCAGAGCATGGGGAGGGCCCTGTGGTCAGGGGCCAGGAGGGGACCCGGGGACAGCTGGCCCCCAGCCTAGCTAGAAGGTCTGTCCTGTGGGTCATCGATCGGGAAGGAGAAGGAAGTGCAGCAGGCCCAGCTGGAGTTGGTGGCAGTGACCCCTGCTTGAGGCCTTCAGGGTCACCTCCATGCCCAGCCTCTACCTGGTCTCCTGCCTGGCATCCCTGGACAGCCATAAGGCCACTGTTAGCCCATTCGTGGCTGGGGCTTAAGGACCCCTGGAGTTTGGCTGTGGACGCTCAGCCGTCAAGGGGAGGCGCAGGTGTGCAGCTGGGAAGCCAGACCCCATCCCACAGGGGCAAGAGCCTTTCTGTTGC
The DNA here is from genome assembly GCA_008086735.1 of Cheirogaleus medius. Lineage (NCBI taxonomy): Eukaryota > Metazoa > Chordata > Mammalia > Primates > Cheirogaleidae > Cheirogaleus > Cheirogaleus medius. The sequence continues at coordinate 5,469,359 of VBSM01003144.1, forward strand.
TGCTCCTGCCACTGCGCCCGAGCTGGAGCACATCAGGGACATGGGGAGCTGGCCGGGGGCATCCCGGATCCGTGTGGGCGTCCCTGGGGATATGCGAATAACTGTATTTTTCTACTGAAAAAACAGCTCTGCTCCTCTCACGGGCTCTCATTTGACCTTCTATTGAAAAAAAAAATGGATTCTTTCAAGAAATGAGCACCTTGCAGGTTTCAAGTCTCCAAACGTGTTTCCAGTTTCCTGCGCTTTCCAAAAGGGAAGCAACTGAAGATCTCAAAATCGGCGGCTGGCACTGCCCAGGAACCCTGGTATTAAAAATATCTTGGGGCCGGGCACGGTGGCTCATGCCTGTAATCCTAGCACTCTGGGAGGTCGAGGCGGGAGGATCACTTGGGGTTAGGAGTTTGAGACCAGCCTGAGCAAAAGCGAGACCCCATCTCTACTGAAAATAGAAAAATTATCCGGGTATGGTGCCACGCGTCTGTAGTCAGAGTTACTCAGGAGGCTGAGGCAGGAGGATCACTTGAACCTGGGGAATCTGAGGTTGCTGTGAGCTATGTTGACACCATTGCACTCTAGCCCAGGCAACAGAGCAAGACTCTGTCTCAAAAAACAAAAAATAACCTTGATGCCACTGGGGTGCCTTGAGCCTCGGGCTGGCGCTACTGCCTATGTTTCCTTCACGGCAACCCCTGAAGGGAGCTTAGTGTCCTTTGTCCTTTCCCCTCGAAGGAAACTGAGGCTGGAGCTTTTACACCGGCTCCATTTCAGTAGTGTTAGGGACCCTCATCCCACACCAGCTGATCTGCGTTGTGGCCCCAGGAGGCAGGGGCAGGCTGGGGGTCAGGGAGGCTAGAGCCCGGTGGGGGGCGCCCCTCCCTGCCCACCTCCACACCCCCTTTCCCCTGGCCCATCCAGTCTGGAATTGGGTCTTTAGGTGCTTCTCTCAGTAAAGCATCTGCCTGCTGGGTGCTGGGTGCTGGTACTGTGCCAGATCTATCTGGGGTGCAATTCTAGAGAGCATCCGGGGAACTCAGCGCAGGAAAGTGCTGGTGACTTCCGGTCAGTCTCGGGGCCCCTGTGAACCTCTGAACTGCTGTTTCCCAAATTCAATCTTCACTTTGTGGACCAGGCAGCACATCCAACCTGTGAACTGCTGTCCGGAGCCCTTTGATGGCACTGTCCCCAAGGGTCCCCTGTGGCCCTGCTGAGCAGCTCCTTGTAGCCCTGTGGTCCCCTGAGCACCTGGCGGGCCCCTCTTCTGGTCTCTGTGATCCTGGGCCTGGGTACTGCCCACCCAGAGGCCCAGAGCCCAACCTAGGAGACACCAAGGTGACACCCACGTTGGTAAAAGAAGGCTCTGGTCACTGGGGATGTAGCTGATCGGGCACCAGAGTGTCCCCAGGTGCTGCCCTCGGCCCAGCTGTTCTTGGACACCAGGCGTGGGCAGGGTGCTGAAAGGACATAGCCTGGCCCTCAGGGAGCCCTGGGCTGGTGGAGGAGAAGGAAGGTGGTTGTGAGCAGAGCAGCAGTCAGGGCTGTGCACGCCCAACAGCGGGGGCTTGGGCTCTGCCTGGGAGGGCGGGGGCCTCCCGGTGGAAGGGACGTGAACCCTTGCAGGATGAGGGATTTGGCTGCAGGGGAGGGTGAAGGCAAAGCTCAGGGTGATGAGAGGGCCTCTGGTCTGGGTCAGGCAAAGGTGACACGTTCCACTGGCTAAAAGGGAGTGAGGGACCCAGCTGGGGGGGGGGGCTTGTGCTGCTAGTTCCTTGGCGGCCTCCTGCCCGCCTCCCCTCCAAGCCCCTCCAAGGGGAGCCCCTGGCCCTCTCCAGATTCCAAGACTTGGGCGAGCTGGAGAGGGCAGGCTGCTGAGCTGTCCCAAGGTCACTCAGGATGTCCAATAATTGTCCTAACACTTTACCTGCTATGGAACAATAATGCGAGGGTTTTCATTATTTTCGGGTGAGCGCTCCTGGCAGATGCCAACAGCCAGCAGATGTGTAAAGTCCGAGGTGATTTGTAAGGGACCGGCTCATCTGATGCACGGTAATTGCACTGGGCGACGTTGTCACTCAGAGGTTCGTCCCAGCCTGCCGGGAGTAGGTGAAGGTCAGTGCAGAAATCCAGTTGGGCCCCAGGAAGTGGGAGCAAATCCCCCAGGAAGTGTGGCCATGTGCTGAGGCAGGGCTGCGGTCTCGGAGGGGCTGTCCAGCAGTTGGGGACCTGCAGAAGCCCCTCTCCTTAAGGGGCTTGGGTGCTGGGGGTGGGGGTAGCCCTTCCTGGAGCTGGGCCTGCTCCATGCTGGAGTCCCTCTTTGCAGGGTCCTTTGCAGCTCTCTGCAACTGTGCCTGGGTCCTCAGCCGTGCTGGACGTGGGCTTTCCTGACAAGTACACCGCGGGGGGCTTCCCTAACAGACCTCTGTTTTCCAGAGTTCTGAGGCTGGAAGGCTGAGATCGGGGTGTCCGTGTGGCCGGTTTCTGGTGAGGCCTCTCTTCCTGGCGCGTGAGCATCAGCTCTCTTGGCATGTGCTCACCTGGCCTCCTCTTTGTGCAGGCACGGAAAGGGGAGGAGGGAGAAAGGGAGAGCGAGCTCTGGCGTCCCTTCTGAGGACACTAACCCTAACACATCAGGGCCCCACCCTGTGACTTCGTTTAACCCGAATTACCCTACAAAGGCCCCATCTCCAAATACAGTCCCATTGAGGGCTGGGGCTTCGCCATAGGAATTTTGTGGGGACACAGATCTGTCCACAGCATCAGCCATTCAGGCCCCCTGTTGTCACTCGCCACTTCACACGTGCAGCCCACGCACCCCTCCCAGCTGCAGTCTTCGTTTGCCGTCCGGCAAGACGCCGGGAGCCGAGCTGGGCCTGCGTTCCTGGGGCGGCTGGCCCCCGCCGCCGGGCTGTAGGCTGCGCTGCTTACAGGCTGCGTGGCCGTGGGCAGGTCCCGGCCTCCTGGGGCCTCTGTTTTCTGTCTCTAGAGTGGGGATACTGGTTCTTGCCTCCCAGGCCCGTTGACTCTGTCTGTCCACACGTAGGAGGGTCACCTGCGAGCCAGGCATCTGGCCCTGGGGGCGTGTGTGAAGGACAACAGACGCCTTGGGGCCCGAGGGCGGAATCAGATGGTGGATACTGAGGGCAGGCACCGGGCTCACCCAGAGGCAAGACTGGATATAGTGTCACATTGACATTTTACGATTTTCGTGGTAATAGTGAGTGCTCTTATTATTTTCAGTGATTTAAAATAAGGAAGAGACAGCCTGGGACTGGTCCCCGGTGTCTGTGGTGGCACCAAAAGGGGGCTTGGTCTGGAGGCACCAACAGCCAGGACCCAAGGGACTTGCCCGAGCATCTCGCGCTAGGTTTTTCAGGGACAGATCCTATCTCTGAACCCGTACTTGGTTTTACGAGCATGTGTTTCGGATGAGCTCACGTGGGTGTTTCGGAGGAGACCGATGGCTTCAGTGGCCCGAAGTGAGTTCCATGATTTACTCATTTTTCACCCCGTGTGAAGTTGTGTTTGGAATGACAGATGTGAGGCACTGTCATCGCACCGTCACACCGATTGTTCACTGTTCTGAGAAGGTCACAGCATCATTCATTAGCAATAATTAGTCCCCCGGGCCCCCTGCACTTCTTCACTCAACTGCTCCATTAACTTGGGTGCGAATCGCACGTTCCGGGAGCCAGTCAATGGAGATCTGCCCGCAGTGCGCAAGGTGACGCTATTAGTTACAATATATTAACTGCCTAATTTAAAAATAAAAACGCTATCTTTATGAAGGGCAATTAACCACTAAGTGTAATTGATAATTCATAAACCTCTGATTAGGAAAGACAAATAATAAGAAAGGAATGAATCACCCGGGCTGTTGAAGAAGACATTGTCAGCCTCGCTGTCACTGCGTCGTCTAGATCTGCAGATTTCTTACCAAATTGCACCTGTCAGCTGGGAGGGCTGGGATGGCCTAGAGGCTCACCGCGACATGGGAATGCATGTTTTTACTGCTGAAGCTGGTCTGTTTCTGCCGGGGCTTGTAAGGGGTCTGCAGGCTCAGGGACACCCTCCGGGAAGTAGCTGATGAGGTCACTTAGACTTTTCCATCAGTCAGTCATTCTGCAAACGCCTATGGGGGCCTGGTGTGTGCCAAGCCCTGTGGGAAGCCCTGGGGATGCTGTGGAGAGCCAAACGGACCCCACCCCTGAGCTCGTGGTGCACACAGGCCAGGGAGAAAGACAATAAACAAATGCATGCACCGGTGATTGGAGATACTGACTAGTGTTATAAAGAAAAACTGTGACAGGGACAGGGCAGGGGCATAGGCACCCTGGATGGTGGGCTGTTCTTCCCGCCATCTCCTTGTCCATCCCGCAAGTGCCCAGGTGGGCCTGCGTCTTCCAGGAGGTCTTCTTTAAGACCCACACTGTGTCGTGCTCTTTCCCCCATCCATAGGACACCGATTTCCTGTTCCTGACTCCGCTGTAAGTAGAAATCAGCCCCTGTCCCCAAAGTCTCAGTCTCAGGAGGGGGAACAGAAAGCACTTGGCATTTTTGGGACTCAGTTTCCTCCCCCATAAAGTGGGATAAATTATGTTCTCATTGGGGTTGAGAGTGAGCTGAGTTGTTGGTTGGGTCTCACTTGCTCAAATGGAAGTTTCAGGCCTTAGTTCCGAGTAACTGGCTCAAATCTCTGTGTTATTAATAACTCTGGATTCCTTTGACAAGCACGTACCTCCTCTCTACATGTTTCTTTTTAGAGACAGGGTCTCACTCTGTCACCCAGGCTGGAGTGCAATCATAACTCACTGAAGCCTCAAACTCCCGGGCTCAAGCAGTCCTCCGCCTCAGCCTCCCAAGTAGCTGGGACTGCAGGTACGCGCCACCATGCCTGGCTAATTAAAAAAAATTTTTTTTGTAAAGCCAGGACCTTTCTATGTTGCCCAAGCTGGTCTTAAACTTGTGGCCTCAAGCAGTCTTCCCACCTCAGCCTCCCAAAGTGCTGGGATTGCAGATGTGAGCCGCCGCACCTAGCCCTTATATGTGTATTTTTATAAATTATAAATTATGCATTTGAAACTATTAATGTATTGCTTAGATTATTTAAAATATACAACTTGAAAGGATGGGTGAAGAGTCAAAACGTCTTCCTACATCTTTGGAGACCAGTGAAGTGTATGTGTTTAGGGATCTGCCTAAGAACAGTGCTGGGTGACAGGGTAGTCGGTTAATTTTACTAGGCTTTCTTAGAAGTGTCTCCCGGGACTTGCACACTGTTTTCTTTTCCACGACTCCACACTGCAGCTCTGTGCAGGTGCCACATGTGACCACTGCCTCAAGGGCCGGGTTGTGTGATCTGGGCGAGGAAGCCGGCGGGGCCAGGTCCGGCCTGCCCCTGCCAGCTCCTCTGGTCCCCTGCTGGTGGGCGCACATCCCTCTGGCCCCCTCCCCCTACGCAGATGCCCATGCCCCGGCTCTCTCCCAGGGTCTGCTCTTCCTTCACCTCCCTCTATGCCCGCTGGAACCGTCTCTCCTTGAGGATCTCGGTGCCAGAGC
>VBSM01003144.1:5487504-5507726 GCA_008086735.1 Cheirogaleus medius
CACGGCACTCTAGCCGGGGCAACAGAGTGAGACTCTGTCTCAAAAAAAAGAAAATACGAAATGTGAGAGCTTCCAAACCTGGATCCCAAAAACTTGCACCGCAGTATACTTCAGGCATTGCTTGGGCTTAGTTATTTTCTTGGAGATCCTGTTAAAATGTATCCCAGCTATGTATGTAACTTTGAAGGAAAAGCCATTTGATAAATGTTTACAATTGGATTTCATCCTGGGGCAGGAATTCAATCTCCCAGTAAGAACCTTACTGGACCAGGGCTCTGAAATCTCACTGCCTGGGTTCAAATCTCATCTCCACCACTTCCTACCTCTGGCGTATAAGCAAGTTACTTAACCTACGCTCATTTTCTCCATTGGAAATTGTGGTTAATGATAGTGCCTGCTTCATGGGGTTTGGGAAGGGTTAATGAAATAACTTGTGCAAAAAGCTTAGCTCAATGCCTGGCCCAGAACATGTGCTCAAGAAAAAGCAGCTATTATTGTTAATAATATCATTATTACCAGGACCAATTAACATGTATTTGACTTACCAGTATAACCACTATTGCTTTATCACCTTGTTGGATGCTTTCTCTATAATCCTGAAATAAAGAAGTTGATTTTTGAATTTCCAAGATAACGTACTGATTTTTTTAAAGCAAAATATGTTGAGTAAACATTTTTATTTTGTTTGCAGTTTGGGGACAGGTGGGAAGGCTATACTTTGAACTCCACTTTCACAGATTAAAGCCTTGAGGTGGCTTTTTTAAAAGGAATACTTGCTCTGCTCCGCAGCCAGAGTTCAAAGCTCTGGTGGGAAATGGCAAATGCTAGCCTTTAATTGTAAATGAACTCTCCAGCAACAAGGGATACAGAGTCAAGTAAACAAACAACTGATTCTGCTGTCAGTAGTTTCCTTTTAAAACCCAATGTCTTCCCCCTCCCATTTTACAGACCGGTTTGCATCGAAGAAGCACGTCTTGGAGAGAGCTGGCTGAGGTCCTGAGAAAAGGGGTTGCCCACAAGGTACCCCGCAGGGGAGGTCTCCCTCTTTGTCAGCAAGCTGTGCCTTATGAAGCTGTCTCTTTGGCATATATATACTGCCCTGTGGGCTGGCTCAAACCTTGGGGCTTTACCTAGAGAATTTCAGTTGTATTTTATTTCAGGAACATCAGATGTTATCTAAGGTGCTTTAACATGGCTCATAATATTGCCCTCCCTCCCTCTGCATAAACTGCAAATTCTTTCCATTGTTAACACTATTCATGGTGTGGCGGCAGCTCCTCAGGGCTGTGCTGGAATTACAGGCCACTTTGTTTGTAGAATAGCGCTGGAAGCTTGGCACCATTGATTTGCATCAGTGCCTCCGGAATAGCCTTTGCCTTCTCCTTAAAGATACTATCTAAACTGTGAAATTCATTAAATAGCCCCAGAAATGGATCAGGTTATTTAACACAACATCCCTAATGGCGCAATATCTCAGCTGTCTGCACTGATAGTGAACATTGTCTTGGATAGTGTTATCAGCCCAGGACACCCGCTATGAATATTGATCCCAAGCTTGTTACAGGCATCACTTGCCATCAGGACAGGTCAGGGTTGGAACCCACCTAGCATCAAAGCAATTTAAAGACAGCACTCAGGCAGAATTTTAATGCCCACGCTGGGAAAAAAAAAGAAGAAGAAAAAAAAACACAAATCAAGGCCATGTACAGAGGGAAGATGGCTTACTGGATATGGATGTATGTATTATATAGGAATGCCTTGTGTGTAAATACACATGTGAGGGTGTTAGTGAGTCAAACACATCGCCAAGTGGTACCCAAAAGGAGGTCTCATCACCACCTGGTCTTTTACAAAGCAGGTGGCCAGGAAAAAAATTCCCCTAGGACCTTTCCCTCCACTCTCCCCGAAATTGAAAAATGCATCCTGTCGTTTGGGTGGGAGGCTTCTCTTTAAGTTGGGCGAGGAAGAGAGCACATTTCTATTCCTCCAATGTTGATGGGAGACAGCAGAATTCCCTGTGGGCCTGAAGCCCAGTACTAGCATGAGAGTTCACATAACCTTGTGCTGCACTGAACACAAGTATCAGAACTATTGGAAAAATAAAGGGCAAGACGAATTTAAAAATCATTAAGAGAAGGAGTCCTTAAAGTTTTGCAGGTTTAAAGAATATGGTCTCTGTATGTTCTTGGCTTTCTCCCCAATTTGTTGCTTCTTCCGCTTTTGCTGGCTCCTTTCCCATATTTAACATCTGCAGACCTCAAAGAAAAGACAATTCCCATCATTGAAACAAAAACTTTCGAGGCAATCTATAAAGTGCAATGAAAATAATCCAGGTTTGGGCTGTTCTCGGCTGTCTGGGCCTACCTTGTGCCTCTGGCATGGGGTTTGGGGTGCCTTCTGGAACGCCAGCCGCTCATCCTGTGAAAACAGTCTCAAGGTTTCTTTTTTTTTTTTGGAGACAGAGTCTCATTCTGTTGCTCGGGCTAGAGTGCCTTGGTGTCAGCCTAGCTCACAGCAACCTCAAACTCCTGGGCTTAAGCAATCCTCCTGCCTCAGCCTCCCAAGTAGCTGGGACTACAGGCATGCGCCACCATGCCCGGCTAATTTTTTCTATATATTTTTAGTTGGCCAATTAATTTCTTTCTATTTTTAGTAGAGACGGGGTCTCGCTCTTGCTCAGGCTGGTTTCAAACTCCTGACCTTGAGCCATCCACCTGCCTCGGCCTCCCAGAGTGCTAGGATTACAGGCGTGAGCCACCACGCCTGGCCGGTCTCAAGGTTTCTTACAGGAGAAAGGGTAAGAAGAGGGAGCATGGAGGCCATATATTTCCATTCTAGAGCTACCTTAAGGAAATCTATTCCTAGCTACCCTGAAGAACCTGAGTACAAGCAAATATAAACACAGGTGGAAAAGGGGGCTGGGATGAATAAGGTGAGGGGGGAGAAAGGAAAAGGAAGGGGGAAAAAAGTCAAGTGAGAACTGGGTGAGAAAATTGTCAAAACAGAAAGCAAGGTACCCTATCTGTATTTCAGGAAGGTTCTGTGATTTGCAATCCAGGTTCCTGGGCACAACCTTTTAGTTCCAGGGCCGTTTTTTTCTTTGGTTTTCACGTGGTGTGCATTCCCTTTGGTGGGAGGTGGTCCAGTGGGCTTTGGCAGGGCACTTCCTTTCCTGAGCTTTAAAAGCACAATCCATCTTCACTTTAGGACTGGAGCTGGCTTGAATTTCGGCAGGGCTTTAAAGTCTGCAGGGAACATGGTAGGCACCTCTGGGAGGGGCAGAAAGGTTTGAATGAGAAAAGCTACAAGGAGCTGGCCTCTAAGGACACCTCTTCAATAATAGATGGGATTAGCCGCCCCCAGCACTTTAATGGGAAGGATTCTCCTCCTCTTCCTACTTCTTACCTGCTCAGACAATATTAATTGCCAAGTCATTGTTTGGAAACCCCATGGGGTGGTGAAGAAAGGAACAGCAGAGTTAGAGGTGGTTCTGGGATAGAACTCTCAGAATTTGCCTGAAATAAATGCTTAGTGCCCACAGACTGCAATGTGCTCTCCAAGTGACAAAAGAAGAAATGTTAGGATGAGTGTGGTTGGTGGAAGCTTCCCCAAACCACTGGTGTTGGCCATGGCAGGGGACTTGGCGGAGCAGATGGGGCCATTTCAATTGTCTCTCTTCTTGCACCTTAAATTCAAACCAGACAAGCGTCTTTTAACCTTTTTCTTCTGGGGGCTGGGAGGGGATAGGGGTCAGAGATGCAACCAGATTCCCAGAGACCCAATTTCTATTGCAAATGATTGAATTTCTGACTGTGAAGACCTGACTGAAGGGCATCAAGGGTTGTGCTCAGGGTCACCGCAAGGCGGGGCAGCAGCCTTCCACCATCTCGCGTGGCTCTGCGCCCGTAGCCCCAAGGTTTCCAGAGCAGAGGGGCACAATCATCTCTCCAAAACTCTTGCTGGCCTCCGACTCAGCTCCGCTGCGAGGTGGAAGGGAAAGACTCCCACAGTGTGCAGGGTTTTCTTTCTCTATTTCCGAGACAGTACGATGTACAGAAAAAAAAAAAAAAAACTCAAAAAATACTGGTCCAGTAGAAGACCTGGGTTCGAACCCAGACTCTGTCACCAACAAACAGTAACCCTGGACAAATCACTTCTCATCTTGAAACCTCAATTTCCTCATCTTTAAACCAGGGGCAGTGATCCGTGCCCCACCACACGCCTGCCTCACAGGAATGATCTGGGCATCAAAGGGGATCGCTCAAGCCCAAAGGCTTTGTATACTGTAAACTGTGAAAATGAGCGCTTTTTAATCCGAGGTAACCGTGTCTGAGGCCATCGCTGTAATTCACTGGCGGGACAGGAGATGTCCTTGCGCGTTGCCCTGAAACTTTCCGCCCTGGCCTGAATTCCTCCCCAAATCGAAGGCCGGGACGCCAGGGAAAGGGCGCAAACCCAAGTTAGAGAGGGGTGTGCGAGCGCGCAGGGAGGATCCCGGGGATGGAAGCCGCCCTCGCGCACTCCGCGGGTCGGACGGAGCTGTCCCCGCGGGCGCGCGCACCGGGAGCGCGGAGGCTCCCCCTAGCCGAGGCAAACGCCCCCAGCGCGGCGCCGGATAGTCCCGAGGCTGGCCTGGGCGGCGCAAGTGCCAATCGACGCGCAGCCCCCAGCGGCTCTCTCCCCGCCCCGCCTCCCCGCCCCCTCCCCAGCCTCACTTGGCCGCGCGAACCCAGCTCCGGGCTGGAGAGCTGCGGCCGAGCCTCAGCCGAAGGCAAACCCGAGCGCGGCCGTGCGGGACCCCGCGCCGCCGGCCCCCGGCCCGCGGGTGGCGGGCATGCTGGCATGGCAGGACGGCGGGGCCAAGGCGGCTCCGTCCCACCACAAGATCTCCTTCTCGGTCCTGGACATCCTGGACCCGCAGAAATTCACCCGCGCTGCGCTCCCGGCCGTGCGCCTCGCTCCCCGGGAAGCCAAGAAAAGTTTGGCGGAGGTCGAAGCGGGGAAGGACGCCAGCCCCGGGGACCCGGGCCGACAGCGGGAGACCCCTGGTAAGAATGCGAGGAGGCCCCTGGCCCCGGGCGGCCCCAGTCCGGATGAAGCGGTGGAGTGTGTGGGGGGAACAGCCAGGCCCCGGTGAGTGGCCCTTAACGGCGGCGTCTTCCCCAAAGAGAGAGGCGCTCAGGACCGGGTACTAGGTGTAGCCCCCGTCTCGGAATTGGATTGAGGCGGACAGGAGGCTCTGAGCATCCGGGGCTGGGATTTGTCACAAAAGCCCCATCCCTGCTCACCCACCAAGCGAGTAAGCGCCACACCTCTGCTCGCAGTGGACACTAACACCCAGCGCCCGCCCTGCCAGGTTCACTCATTTATCGGGCATTTAATGCGTTTGCCGCGTGCCAGAACCTGAGCTAGGGGCTGGGAGAAAGGTGATGAGAAACTTCGGAGCCTGCCAGGTAGACAACATCGTTAACATCACCCCCATTTTATGGATGAGAGAGCTGAAGGCTTGTGTCCGGGTCTGAGTAGCGAGGTCAGGTGCCTACTTCCAGCCACCCGGAGACACCTGCAGAGACTCGGCTGCCCCGCGCGCTCGCTCTGCCCAGACCCAACTGTTCACTGGGGCTGGGGGCGAGGCGCGGGTGGGGTGATGGGAAGCTTTTGATGCTTTCTCCTCGAAACCCTTTTGACTTACTCTTAACCCTCGCGGATACCTGATGAAGGGTCTAGGAAATGTAGCCGGAAGGATGAAAGACAGCAGGACTCGTGCTGGGTGGGGCGTGGGCATGAGGTTCCCTGGAGGGTCAGGAGTTCAGGTCCCCCGGGAGGCTGGACGCCGCGCAGCCCCTGCTCCCTTCTCCAAGTTTGGCGGTGATTGCCTGGGGCCCGGGGCGCCTCTGGCGGCCGCGCTTGGGCCCGGGCAGGCGGCCTGGTAATTGTTCCGATCTTCCCTCCGGGGGGCCCAGCTCCCCTCCCCCCACTCTCGTGATCGATATTCTATTACTGGCGCCTGCATATCTCCTGCCCACAGCTTGCAGGTACCGACTTCAAACCCCCTTTCCCTGTCTGATCCTAATATTGTTCGATTAAAACTTACCTTTAATAGATGACATCTATCGATCCGGCCCCGCACAAATCTGAAACTCTATTAACACGGCGGGAGAGAGAAGATGGGAAAGGGGGAATTTCACTTTAAAGGGAGGGGGGCGGAGAGCTTAATAACTTCTTTTTTAATTGCTAGGAGTGCCAGACCAAAATAGACTTATAGGGACAGGGGAGGCACAACCCTAAACGCACTTGACGTCGATGTCTTAATGTACTATGATCCTACCCCCATATGGCTGCCCAGTAAGGTCACTATTCTTTCCTAATGCGGGGTGTCATTCATTCACTCAACATATACTGCTTGGACGCCTACTTGGTGGCAGATTTGTAAAGAGCAAGAGGACATCGCACCCCTAAAGATTGTACGGTGGAGAAGCGCGATGTGGGGAGAGGAGCAGAGCTGGGGGTTTGGTTGGGGGAAAGCTGCGTGCTCCGGGAGGACGAAGAGGTTTGGGGACCGGACGGGCCGGGTCGTTTCGGGCTTCCGGTCACCGTCCCCTTCTCCCTTAGATGCTGCAGGCCGAGGTGCCGGTCCGGCGTCCCCCCTGGAGGGCTCGGAGGCCGAGGAAGAGGAGGAGGACGTGGAGGACGCGGGACGGCCGCAGCGGCGGGAGAGGGCTGCGTGCTTGCTGGGCGGCCCGGCGCGCTCTCCCGAGGCCCGGGCCGAGGCGTTGGCGGCTGGGGAGCGTGGCGCGGACGGCCCCTTGGGGTCCCCTGGCTCGCCGGGCTCCCCGCGGCCACGGCGCCGGCGCGCGGAGCCCAATTGCGCCAAGCCGCGGCGCGCGCGCACCGCCTTCACCTACGAGCAGCTGGTGGCCTTGGAGAACAAGTTCCGGGCCACGCGCTACCTGTCCGTGTGCGAGCGCCTGAACCTGGCGCTGTCGCTCAGCCTCACGGAGACGCAGGTCAAAATCTGGTTCCAGAACCGCAGGACCAAGTGGAAGAAGCAGAACCCGGGCGCCGACGGCGCGGCGCAGGCGGGGGGCGGCGCGCCCCAGCCCGGGACGCCCGCGGCTACAGCGGGGGCCTGCGGCGGCGGCGGCGGCGGCTGCACGGGGGGCAGCCCCGGCCCGCCGGGCCCTGGCGCTCTGTCCTTCCAGACTTTCCCCTCCTACTCGGCGGCCAACGTGCTCTTCCCGGCCGCCGCCTCCTTCCCGCTGACGGCCGCCTCCGCCGGGAGCCCCTTCGCGCCCTTCCTCGGGCCCTCCTACTTGACCCCCTTCTACGCCCCGCACCTATGAACCGCAGCCCTCCGGCCCCAACCAGGTCGGGACTCACAAGGGCCTGGCACGGTCGTGTGTCCCCCCTCCACGGAGCGGCGCCGCCGCACAGGGACCGCCCCCTCCCGGTGCGCGGGTGTCAGCGCGCCCGGCCCTTCCAGCTGCCGGGAGGCGCCGCCAGAGGGCGGGGAGAAGCCGGCTGCGGAGTCCGGGCTCGCCCCTATGCGCCCGCGCACCCCCGCAGTCCACGCGGGCCACCAAGGGGTCAGGGACCTGCCGTCTTTAAAAAGTGTCCGGAGGTGGAGGCTGTACTCAAATCTTCCCGTGTCTGGACCTTGCTGTTCACTTCCGGTCAGGTTTAATTCAGTTCAAGGGCTCGTTTTAAGGGTCTGGGTGTTCAGCGCGAGGCTAACAAAGGTGCCAAGAGGGAAACTCGAGGGAGCTAGGACGCCCTGCCCGCCAGCCGTGCACGGCCAGGATGGCGTCCGCCAAGGCTCTAGCTCACTCGGTGAGGAGCTGTCCCCTTTCCTAGCGGATTGCGCCCCGCTTCACACTTGTTTATTGGCCCAAACCCAGTGTTCCTTCCAAATCCTGATTGAAGCTAGGAGAGCTTGGTCCACGCACACAATGCCGATGTGAAATGGACTATTTTTAAAATGCATAAAACTCAATATTTCTAGATAGTTATTTAAGATTTGGACTGGAGCACGGTACTTGTTCCAAACAGACTCTCTGCGGGTAATTCCTGAGAGAGTGGGTACCTTATTTTTCTGAGTAGGACAGAAGTTTGTGCTAGGAAAGGCAACTGGGCTTTGTAGCTGACTTGCCTGCTAGCGCAGACACAGGTCGGTTGCACTGCAGGCTTTGAGAACAGACTTGGGCCAAACCACACAGTGGCCCCAAATGCATACAAATGATGACGAAGGGAGCCACGGCTCAGCTGACGTCACGGGGTCTATGCAGGAGGCTGCCTGTTTTCATTTGAGATACTTGATATTTTAAAACTTCAGTCCTGGCCAATCTATCTGTCCCAGCGATTCCTGAATTCCCAAATAGTGAGCCAGGCTGGGAGAGACTAGCCCCACCAGCACACACTGCATGTGGACAGTTGGACTATTTTTTAAAGCACAAACTCAGCATTTTTAGATCTTCATCTAGGATTCTGACTAGAAAGCAATTCTTGTTCCAAATAGACTCTCCATGATAGTGAACAAGCGAAAGGTTGTTCTGTGAAAGCAATACTTGTTGGGTGTAAGGAGTAGAAGCCAAACCCATGTTCATAATGATTCAATTGCAGAACTTAATACAGAAACATACATTCTAACTGCTACTTTTATTATCTCCCTTAAAAAAAAATTAGTTCTGTAAAATTCCCTTGCCAGTATTTGTTTGGAATACTCTTCCTTTAGTTTTCTATGTTATATGATCTTGTAGCCTATGTCTCAGAAACCCAGAGGTCCCCAAAAATGTCATGCATTTTTCATTCTCACTTTCTTTTGGTTACTTGAGGCCAGCTGAGCTCTATATGAATACCATATTCCTTGCTATTTCTTGGTAGTCTATGCCATTAACAAATTTAATGATCAGTGGCTTCAAAGTAAAAGCACATTGTTTGATATTAGAAACACATTATGTTATTATAATCTTGAAATATCTAGTTCTATTATCAGGAATGATAGAAAATATCCCCCCTTTCTCCTAAATTAAATGAAGACTTCATGTGACTCATAAGATTTGAGAGTATGTATTATTTAATTATGTATTATTTGCTAATTAGACTCTTCTATTCTAAAGAAGAAAAATGTCCTCAACAACACATTATAACTTTCTAAAAGACAGTTGGAGCCAGATGAGATTTAAAATGCAGTTTCTGTAATAGAGAATATTATTTTTGTTCACTTTACATGTTGGTAAACACTCCTTAAATATCTGCTTGTTGGTTTCTCAAAAGCAATATTCCGTGTGTATAAACAGGCAATTCAAATGCACAGGGGGCAAGCTCTGTAACAAAGCAGCTGCATTTCTGTAATAAGTGAGAAATATTCATTCCAGTCCTCTCAGGTAGCAGAATCAAGGACTTCAGTCAAAAAGAGGGTACAGGGAGGGGTGTGGGGGGCTCATCTGTGGACTGGCCGGGTGCTGTAAGTCCTGACCCTCTTGTTTCCACAAACTGTCACCGAGTAACGCTGGAGGCATGTGACTTTGAACTGCTGCTGCTTTAAAAGGCCCGGTGGCTTTCCAACCAAATGCTTCGACTCAATCATCGGTGTGTTTGTCTAATAAATTCTTTTTGTAATAAATTCTCTTTGATTTCTTGTTTAAATTACTCCTTGTTTTCTATTAGCAAAGCTTTTAAATAATCTTATCATTGTCAGAAGATGTGTCTATGTCTCCCTCACTCCAGCTATTACTCCCAAATAGAGACTATTTCTACCCTAATGCTCCTTTCTGAAGCCATGCTTTTCAAACCCACGCTAGATATGCCCAGAGTGGCTACATTTGCAGGCGGTACATACAGACACACATGTAGGGCCATTTTCAAAGCAAAAGAAAAGCATCTTCACAGAATTTTAATTAGTGGCTATTAATTAAGTCAACACCTGCCTGTCAGAGTTCTGGGACATTAACTTCTTCCTAGCCTTACTTTACAAGTTCTTAATATCCCAGAAGGAGCCTGGTAGATAACCTTTCAGACTTGCGCCACCCACTGGTCATGATTTCTGATGTCAAAAGTGACAATTTCAGATCCCCATTTGAAACCATGTAACCAGGGAGCCTTATTTAAGGGAGCAGAGAGCATTTCTTACTCCCAGTCCATGTTATGGGCACAAATTAATTTAGCATGTTTGTCTTTTTAGAAATAACGCTTATGACCTGATTTAACTAGCTTTTGAAGTTATGAGTAGGGTGACAAAAGAAATTCTTCAATAAATGCTAGATACATTTAAAGGCAGAAATTCTGTCATAGAGGGGGGTCAGTTTAAGGGAAGCATCTAAGACTCTAAGGGGATTCAGAGAGAGAGTAACAGAAAGAGAAACAAAGTGCTCCGGAGCCCAAGGAAAACGCATAAGGTGACAGGTGGGGACTAGTGGAGGGTGGGGAGTGCCAACTGGCCCTTCCTGGTTGCCCGGGGCTGCGGTTAGCAAGGGCTACAGGTGAAGTGGGATAGTATGGTGCTCAAAATGTGGCTGGCTGTGTTCAAAGCCACTTCAACCCATCGGTGGATACCTGACCTTGGCAAGTTACTGATGTCCTTGTGTCTGTTTCTTTACCGTAATGCCTACCTCAGAGGACGAAGGAGAGGACAGTTGTGTGGGAAGCACTTAGCTTAGTGCCTGGCACAATGATGGTAGCTGTTACTCCATTCGAAGCTGGAAAAGACGTTGAAGATGCTGTACCTAACCCAACCACTTTGTTTAAAACAATTTTTTTGTAGCATAATATACACTCAGAAAACTGACTATATCAGATGCCTGCAGCTTGGTGCATTTTTCACAAATGGGACATGCCTATATAACCTTTCAGTTCAAGACCTTTCAGTCTTGAAAAGGCATGGTCTTAACCATGCCTTTCAGTTTAAGAAACAATATCACCAGCACCCCAGAACCCCTTGTGTCCCTCCTAGTAATCATTCCCCAAGGGGGCCCACTCTTCTGATTTCTAACAGTATGGATAGTCGTGTCTGCTTTTTTAAGTATAAAAACTCAATCATACAGTACACACTCTTTGTCTCTGGTTTTTTTTTTTTTTTTCTCAACATTATTTATGTTTCACCCACATTGATTTGTACAGTTGTAGATTTTTCATTCCTATTACTGTTGATATTTTACTGTACTGTGAATGTTGCAACTTACTTATCCACTCTACTGTTGATGGGTAATTGAATACTTTCTAGTTTGGGGCCATTATGACTTAACAATCTTGTACATGTCTTTTGGTTAATATTATCTTCATATTTCCTTTGGCAATAGATCTAGCAGTGGGATTAGTGGGTATGTATATGTCCAGCTTCAGCAGATATCACCAGTTTTCCAATGTGGTTGTAGCAATTTACATTCCCACCTGCAATGAATGAGAGTTCCAAGTGTTCTGCATCCTCCTGGGACTTTGGATCGACTCCATTTTTCTTTCCAATGATTCTGGCAGGTAAGTAGTAGTACCGGTTTTGATTTTCCTGGTGAATAATGATGTTGATTATGACTCCATATGCCCGTTGGCCATATGGGTATCTAATTTGGTGAACTGCCTAATCAAGTCTTTTGCCCCTAGCTAATCTCCACATTTATTGGTAAAATAAGCGAGTTTTAGGAAGTGACTTGCCCAAGGTCACCTACATTCCCTAAAAAGACACTGAGACTCACTGAGATTAAGTAACTTGCTCAAGGTCACACAGGTAGTAAGAAAAACAGAAGAGCTTGAAATCGGGGCCTAATGACTCCAGGATTATTTAAATTACACATACAGCCACCAATCGTAAAATACTTGTTTAAGAATATTTTTACATAATTTGAAAGCTGCTTGTGCATTTTGTAGCTACAGGTAAAGTGTCAGCACTGGAACGAAGGGGCATCCCATGGCTCTTCCTTCTTCTTTCCCTCTCCTCTCCATCCTCCTCCCACCCCCAGCCCCTGGCCACCAACAATCTGCCTTCTGTTCCTATGGATTTTCCTATTCTGGATATTTCTTAGAAATAAAATCATACATTATGTGTCCTTCTGTGCCTGGCTTCTTTCACTTAGCATAATGTGTTCAAGGTTCATTCATGTTGCAGCCTATGTCAGGATGTCATTTCTTTTTGTGACTGAATACCATTGCATCATGTGGCTAGGCCACATTTTGTCTATTCATTCATCAGTTGATGGACGTTTGGGTTGTTTCCACCTTTTAGCTATTGGGAAGAGTGCTGTTATGAACATTCATGAACCGGTATCTTTTTGAGTCTCTGATTTAAATTCTTCTGGGTACATACTTAGAAGTGGAATTAATTGTTGGGTCAGATGGTAATTCATGTTTAACTTGTTGAGGAACCGCCAGACTATTTTCCACAGTGGCTGCACCATTTAACATTTCCACCAGCAATGTATGAAAGTTCCAATTTCTCCACATCCTGGCTAATGCTGTTTTTTTTCTTTTTAAAAATTAAAACCACCCTAGGCCAGGCATGGTGGCTCATACTTATAATTCCAGAACTTTGGGAGGCCAAGGTAGGAGGACCACTTGAGCCCAGGAGTTCAAGACCAGCCAGGGCAATATAGCAAGACCCTGTATCAAAAAAAAAAAAAAATTAAAACCATCCTAGTAGGTGGGAAGTGATATCTTGTGGTTTTTATTTGCATTTCTCTAATGACTAATGACATTGAATATCTTTTTGTGTACCTGTCGGCCATTTAGCTATCCTCTTTGGATAAATATCCACTCAGGTTTTTGGCTCATTTTTAAATTGGGTTGTTTATCTTTTTGTTGTTGAATTTTAAATGTTCTTTATATATTCAAAACACTTATATCCTCCCTTTCTTTGTACATTAAAATAAATATATGGTCCAAAGATTCCCTCCTCCCTTCCTTTGTATAAACTTTTATTGAGCACCAACTGTATGCCAGGGGCTACCCTAAGCTCCTGGAATGTAACAAAAAGACCCTGGCTTGGCACTGGTGAGAGGAACTCAGGTGAATGGAGGTCGCAGACAGGTGCATGTGTAATTGGTGCAATGGAGTGTGAAAATGCCATGGCTTTCTTGTCAGCTGTTTCTGTACAAAGAAACACTGTCCTTAGCACTGACGTCATTTGGAATTCAGGTTGGAAATAAATATGTACGCAACTAATTCCACTTTTGCCATGCTTGTTCTAGACAGATCTGGTTTGTGTTTTAGAAAGGTTTTGGCAGCCATTTATTACCTCCAGAGTGTGGCAAAACATTACTAACAAATAAGTTAATGATATTACCAAGATTAAGTTCAAAGGACCAGAGTTATCTGTTTTACTGAAAAGAATCATATCTGGCTCCTTCCCCCTTATAAAGTCATTAGCTTCCATCTTGGTTTTCTAAAATAAATTGAAGTGAGACTACCTTCGGTGGTTTAGAGAAATCTTTATCTTACTGGGAGTATAAACCCATGTAATTGGATCCACAGCTGATTCTGAATTTCTCCTTCAACTCTAGAAGATGAAAATACTATGCTGGAATAAGAACTCCATGGCGGGACAGATATAGGATGTTTTGTCCCATCCCTCTCTTTAGAAGCTTAAATATTTAGCAACCACGCTTGCAGAAGCCCCTGGGCTCTTGATGTGGGTGCGTATTTTCAAGGCTGTAACAGAGCCCCATATCCCTTCCTGGTTTACTGTGTGGCAGGCACTGTGGCGGGCCCTGGGGGTGCCCTGGTGAGCAAATAAGACCTGGTCCCCGCCCTCCAGAACTCCCATGAATCTAGTCCAGTGGCCTTCCAGCTTTAAAAACATTTTTTTTATTTTAGCCTTTAATTCCTCTTGTGATGTGAAAATAAAGAAAAATAATAAAATTAAAAGAATAAAAAAAAAGAACAGTTAAAAATTTTAAAAATCTAAAAAAAAATAAAAAAAATTTTTATTGATGCATAATAATTATACGTATTATTGGGATACATGTGATACTTTGATAGATGCATACAATGTGCAATGATCAAATTGGGGCATTTGGGATATCCATCACCTCAAATATTTATCATTTCTTTGTATTGGGAACACTTCACGTCATTTCTTCTAGCTATTTTTTTTTGTCTTTTGACCATCTGCCCAGTGGGGCACTGGGTGACCTCCCTGGATTTATCTTAAGCTCCCTTTTGAGAATTAACATGTGGGAAGGTGTTATTAAAGCTTGTATCTTGACCAGAAGGCGGCCAGCTCAGTGTGAACTTCAGCCCGACTGTGCTTTCTAAACTCCAAGGAGCTGCAGAGGTAACTCTAGGGTGGCCCGTGTTTACAGTCAGAGTGGCAACAGTTTTCAGAGCTATCTGCACACAATGCTTCATTTAACAGAGTAAAAAAAAAAATGACTTTTCTTCTAAGCTCTTTACATATCAGAAAAAAATTGACTTTTCTGAATAAAATTTCTCAGTGATAAAATATTGCTGCCTTTTAAACTGACACTTTTTAAAGATTTCTAAGTATATATAATATAGTATATGACTTATTTAAATTTCAGTAGCAATCTCTGTAGAAGAGGGAAGATTTACAGCTAGAGGACTTGGAAAAGTCCTTTACTTTTCCATTGTAAATAAAAATAAGTATACCACCACGTACTGAGCCCCTGGGTGGCTTAGAAGTGGCTGCGGTTTTAGAAGTGTCACATCCATCAGTGACCCTGAGAACAACCCATTTTACAGAATGGGTTAAGTGGGCTTCAGGGTCTCAGTTTACTTAGCTAACGAGCAGTGGAGTCAGGATATGATTTCTGGACTGTCTGACTCCAAAGCCTGCTCCCTTAACCACTCTAGAGCACGGATGCCAGGGGCTCTGGGGTGTGGCTAACTTGTACCTTAGAGCACTGGCCACAGGCAGACTCACACCAGCATGGCCGAATGCCATGTTCACCCCTCTAACTCAGAAGGCCAGAGCTGCAATTTCTTTAATTCCTTTGATTTCTCTTGGAGCTGTGCACCATGCTGTGTGAATTAGGAGCACTGCACAAATAGTTCAAAATTGAATTAAAAATGGGCAGATGAATGTAGTAATTAAGATGCTCCGGTGTTATAATCTATGTTTAAATTAATAGATAAAGTCACACAACAAAAGTTAATTTGTTTTATCAGTGGAATAAGTTAAACTTGAGGTGGCAGGGAAGACTATAATTTAAGGACCTCTAATTTAAGGATTTAATTCATCTTTATCACTAAAATCCTTCGGGGGAGAATCCAGGTTAAAAGAAAAGGATCCTATACCACTGTTAATGACATGACCGCCACAAACGCAAAGCATGTTAGTGACCCAAATACCACAGACTGGCATTGCTGTCTGTGACTCTAGTTTTCAAAATGGTGAATGACTCCCAGCAAAGTTCTGAACAAAAAATATTAAATGTCTTCAGCAAAGATGAAACGATTTGTAATACCATATTATATTTATTTAATAGCAATTAACTTTGAAGTTAAAAGAATCTTAAAACTACATTTATTTAAATCAACAATGTTAGGGAAAAAGTCAGTTCTTTTCAATGAATAAATCATGAGAGTTTTTTTTTTCTTTTCTGGTTTGTTTTTGTTATAGTCCAATTAAAAAGAGTCAGAATTACTGTCTTTAAAGGAAAAGTAATCAGGCAGGTGAGGTGACTCACGCCTATAATTCTAGCACTTTGGGAGGCTGAGGCTGGAGGATTGCCTGAGGCCAGGAATTCAGACCAGCCTGAGCAAAAGCTAGCCCCCCTGCCCTTGCCATTGGTGCATGCCTATAGTCCCGGCTACCAGGGAAACTGAGGCAGGAGGATGCCTTGAGCAGGAGTTTGAGGTTACAGTGAACTATGATGACACCACTGCACTCTAGTCTGGGTGACAGAGTGAGACCCTGTCTCAAAAAAAGAAAAAAAAAAAAAAGCTTTGGCACTTGGAGTTCACCTTCATGGAATCAATAAAAAAAAAAATCATTGCAAAATACACTGAGCTTCTTAGTATCTATATAGATAAGGATATAAATGTTTAACTAGTACTTGAAGCTTATCTTATTTTATTTTTTAATTAATGAGCAATGTAATATTTTCCAAACAAATGCTGCTTCTAACTCACTCTTTAAATTCTAACTCACTTTAAATTTGTATCAAAAATATGGACTCCCCAAGAATAAATCTGCAAATTATTAACAATCTATCAAAAAAAAATATTCATTTAACCTTTTTTGCTTTTAGTCTAAATTCTGACTTTCTGATTAAATGTTTCAAACACAGAACATGATGGGGCGGAACACCTGGCTTCTTGGCTGCGTCCCTGACCTATTTCATAATACTAGTGGGGCCCTTTACCTTGGAGTTTTGGATTTCTTTGTCTTTAGAAGTGTTAGATTAGGTCTTTAAGGCTCTCTCTTCAGCTCAAAGTCTATTCTGTGTTTACATCTCTAATTCATAAGTTAATGATAAATATAAAACATTTATTATTTTTCAATATTGAGAATTAGCTTTTTTTTAGCTCCATGAAAGAAATCTCTTTTTAAACATTTGCTATTAAAGCTGATTTAAATAGCCTGACCCCCAACTTGGTGAGCTGAATCGTCCTGGTCCTCCTCCATCCTTCTGGTGTGTCCTGTTCTCTTTCCCTCACCCAGTCTACAGGCGCACAGTGTCTCTGGCCACAGCCCCCAGCTCCCAAGGTCATCTGAGAGGCCTTCCTCCAGGTGTTATGCCCCATCCTGAGAACTGGTGCATCTCCTCTCTAGCACACAACTTTACAAACTTATCAGGCCCAGGTGGCATTCCTTCAGCAGTGACAATTACCAAGGTACCAAGGTGTTAATGGACAATAATGCTTTGAAGTATCCTCCTTCCTTCAACTCAAGCTTCTGGGGCTTTAATCTGAATGGCTGTTACTCTTCTAGGGGTGGAATCTGAGAACCATATCTCCCATGACAGCTACCTGCTCTGCCTCTAATTCCTGCCCAGGGGAATAAGTGACTGTAGAGACGGGTGCTGGGAGGCGCAAAAATCCGGCAAGACAGGCTTTGCCTTCAGTCTGGTTGGGAAGATAAGACACTGATAGATAAACAGAGCTAGAGCTAGGTGAGTTAAATAATGACTGCAGGCTGGCCACCAGACTAAGGGGAAGGAGGAGACCCCTGCACCTTGCATCGTGAGGGAGGGTGTCACATGGGAAGGGCAGGGGATGCAGCTAGAATTCTTTGCTGGAGTTCGGCCAAGGGGGAGAGAAAAATAAATACCCCTGGTAGGCACATCTTCATAGTAGGATCCATATTTTAACTGCAAAATGTCTGAGTCTCTGTCTATGGTCCCCAGTTCAGACTTAAGTTCAGGACTTCTGCTATCCCTCTCCCCCTGTCCTTGCAGCCTCGTTTAACTTGGCTCCTGCCAAATCCCTGCCACTCTGGACTTAAGGAGATTACTCTTTTCCAGACATAAATACCTGTCCCAACCTAGTGTGGTGGCAGCAGGAGGGATGAGTTACACATGCTGCCCAGTGTTCTGCCCGGAAGACATCTTTTTAGGGTGAATACAATCTGGAAAACAAATTTATCCTGCTGCGTAAAAATCACCAAACACTTACTTTCTCAGTTTCCTTACCAGTTTTCCTCCTTGGCTTTCAGCTTGGATTTTCCTTTTTAATCATTTGAAGCCCAAGCGCATGTAAGCAATACCAGTGACAAGTCATAACTAGTTGGACAATGAAGGAAATAATGAAAAGCAAGAGGACATAACCCATAAATTGATTTTCTGGTCCCTAAGTGAGAGCCACCTGTATAAGAAAATCAAGTACTCTTTCTGTTTTTATACAGTTGCAGCTTTTTTAGATGGTTAAAGTTGCAAGATTTCTGTTCATACCTGTTGCAGGACCATTTTCTGAACTTCTCCCTCATGAAAAGGACTCACACGGTCTTGCCTGATGTGAAACCCCTTGCAGGTTCAGGCAGCTATGACATTCAAGGAACATTCATTGAATGAACTGATGAGATTAATTTAGGTTTTGGATATCTGCCATGAGCACCAGTCTTTATAACTGCAAGTTCTTCAGGCTTTATGGTTCCTCTGTAGTTAATTACTTGAATTATTAATAGTTTTATTTATTTATTTATTTATTTTTTAATTTCAGCATATTATGGGGGTACAAATATTACGGTTATGTATATTGCCCATGCCCCCCCATTAATAGTTTTAGAGGCTCAAAAATCTTTGCACTGTATACTCTACCCTTATATATTTCTAGATGCTACAAATAAAGTGCACAAAAATAAAGCAGCTCTATTTCTTGGTTGAAAAACAAGCAGCTTTCAAGTTCAGGTCTCCCTGTCAAGGCCATGCTGAAAAACAACTGCTAGTAGAGAAACCATAAAATATTATCATGCTCTCTGAACCCATTGCATTTTTCTGATAAGAAAGAAGAGATAAAACCCAGACATTCTCAGCAGTTTCTTGCATATGACAACTATTGCCTTAAAGAACACCTTATCTGTGAGTCCAAAGACATTGCAACATATTTTGGTGTTACACCTAGATCTTGAGTGTCATTCCCCCTCCCGAATTCACCTGCTCCACACACCTACCCAGGACCCTGCAGAAACCATTCTTCTCTGAGCCCTTGGGCAGAACAACCTAACATGCAGGAAGGTAATCACACTGTACTCTGTGCTGTGGATGAACAACAAAGGATTAAAAGGCAAAGTTCTGCAGACCGTAACAATCTGAGCCAGTGACCTTGGCCTAGAGCAGGTTGAGCCCAGTAGTCCCTTTTGGTGTCTTGCTGTGTACATCTGCAGATGTTGGCAGCTCTGCCTCTGTGCCCACATCTTTTCCTTACCCCTACCAGATAGCATAGACTTGACTTTTTGCTCAGCTCAGACTTATCTCAGCCAGTTATGTGTGTTGAATGTCTTCCAATTGCTGGTGTTCCAGGTGGCTGACCTGTAGAGACTGCCTTAAAGCAATCTTTTTGACACCAGGGACCAGTTTAGTAGAAGACAATTTTTCCAAAGACTGATGGGGTGGAGGCTGGGGGGAGAGGGGCATTGCCCCCTCAGCTCCATCTCAGATCATCAGGCGTTGGATTTTCATGGGGAGCATCCAACCTGGAACCCTCACATGTGCAGTTTGCAGTGGGGTTCACCCTCCTATGAGGGTCTGCTGCTGCTGCTGATTTGATGGGGTCAGGGCTTGGGCAGTGATGGGGATGGGGCGATGGGGAGAGCCTGGGGTTGCAGGTGGGGTTTCACGTGCTTGCCCTTGCTGGCCTGCCTCTCGCCTCCTGCTGTGCGGACTGGGTTCATGGCCTACTCACAGCCTTGAAGGGGGGGTTGGGGATCGTGGCCTTTAAGGACTCCCTGGCAGATGCTTATCACCCAGCTCCCTCCCTGTGGGGTCACTGATGACCTCAGCCCAGGCAGGTGGCCTCTCCTCACACTCCTTCTCTGTTTGAGTCCTGGAAACCTCACTTCTAGCCCTTTAGACCTAGGGTTGATAATGGCCCTCCCTGGTGCACTGGCCCCAGGTTATTTCTCTGTCCTTTGTGGTTTACCTGCCCTCATTTACATAAATGTCCAAATTGAAGTGAGAGCAGTGGGTGGCAAACGGGATGGACTGCCCACCCCTACCTGTGGGCAGTCGCTTCCCCTCTCTGGGTCTCTGTTTCCCAATACAGAACATAAATGCTGTAGACTAAACGATGGCCAAGTCCCTTCCGATTCTAACACGAGATCTTCCCGGAATATCCAGTTTGAGCTCTGAGGTTTCCATCTGGATGTGGAGGGCATCACAGGCCACTCTGCGCTGAGTACTGCCGTCATGTAAGTATCTGACGGCAGCGACCAGCAGGTGGGCGGTGCGGTCTCCAGTGGCAGCAACGACTGCGGGCGTGGACTCGGCAGCACAGCCCAGCCCTGCGCACATCGGGGTCAAGGGCTCTGGGCTGCAGCAGCTGCGTCCGCGCAGGGCTGCTGGTGGTGGCCGCGGGGCTCCGCGACGGCAGGGGCTGGAGGCCGCGCCCGGCCCACGCATCGAGCCCGCGGAGGCCCCACAGGCCTTCCCTCCTTTCGGGGCTCCGTCCTCTCGCCAGCAAAGGGCGGACGGTGGTCCCTCGGGTCCTGCCGGGAACCGCCCGGGTCAGGCCGGCACCCGAGGCCCCGGAGGCGCGAGCGCGGCTGGAACCCGGGGTCACGCGGGTGGTCGGCGGCGCGCGGCCGGACGGGGGGGCGGGGGCGGGGCCCTCGCGATTGG
>VBSM01003144.1:5533999-5552935 GCA_008086735.1 Cheirogaleus medius
GTGGGTGCTGTAGGGAGGAGAAATATCTTTTCTTCACCATTCTCGGCACATGGCCAAGGCCCCTATAACAAAAGTCAGATTAACAAGAGAAAAGCGTGCAAATTTGTTTAATATAAATTTTATTTGACACCGGAGCCTTAGCAAGGAAATTTAGACTTAAAGAAATAGGTAAACCTGTGTATTTTTTATGCTAGGTTTGCTGAAGAAGTGGTCTTGGAAAAGTGTGATTGAGTAGAAAAGTAGCATCTAATGGTAACCAACAGGGGGCGGCGCGCCAGGCCTGTTCAGGTTCTTCTGTGCGTCCTTGTGCTTCAGAAACTGGGGTGATCCTTTCCTCTGGGTGTAGGGAGGTGTCCGGAATGAGGGTTTATGTCCTGCCTGGGGGGAAGGTCGGCTTGGTTTTATGTCCTGCTTCATGGGAGCGGGGACGGGAGGTGAAGGTGACCTTCCTGCTTCTGCTGTATTTTGGGGCAGAGTGTCTTGAACTCAACCAGTGCCAAGGGCGAGGCCGGTGCCTAGGGCCTAGACCTGGGCTTACCTCGGACTTTCTGGATGGGAGGGAGGGGGGCTCCCACACTCCAGCAGATAGAGGCTGGCTTCCGAGTCCTAAGAGGCTGCTTACCAGCTCCGTGGCCGTGGCCAAGCCGTGCAGCCTCTGGCATCTCAGTTTCCTCATTTAGAAGATGTGGGTGGACGGGATATCGGGTCCTGGGTCCTGCCTCTTGCTCCCTCTGCCCCTGACCTGACCTTTGAAGATTCTCAGACTCTTGGAGCACTCTGGGATCATCCGAGCCTTGATAAACACAGCTGCTCTGTCCCTGCTCTGACAGGGGGTTCATTGTGTCTGGGTGGCACCGGGAATCCCACTGGGAACATCCCTGGAGGGGTCTGGTCATGGACCCACAGCCCCCAGCCCTGGGCCTCAGGGAGGTGCCTGCCCCAGACCCGTCAGCCCCAAAGGGCTGTGTTGAGAGAGGATGTTAATGGTTTGGGTGGGGAACGGTGGGCAGGGCTGAGTCGAAGTGCCACTTGAGAGGGCTCAGGAAGTGAGGACACCCTGGGACACCTGGGGGCCAGGTTCTCACTCCGGCTTCACTTGCCCGGTGCCTGCCTCCCTCCCCTAGAGTCTCCGTCTGATGAGTGAGTGAGTCCTTTATGGAGGCTAGGTCCTGCTTTAGAGTTCCTAATCCCCACACCAGCCTTGTAGTTCATGGAACTCACGCCCAGGAAGGCCAGACAGCTCTAACCAGAGTCTTCAGGTGGGGAGGTGAGGCTCGACCCCCGTGGACCTGGTTCCCAGACATCCCGACTAGTCTGTGGAGTTAAGTGAAACTCCAAAGCCCGGGCTCATGACCACAGCTAGCCCGTATTCTCCAACCGAGACTGGTACAGCCTGGTTCGGCAAATGTGGCTGGGGCTGGGGCTGGGCCCCGTGTGTTCTAGAGGCCAAGGGTAGAAGGGAGATCAGCTTCTGCCCTGGCTCCCCTGTCACCTCACCTGTCCCTGTTGCATGGGGCAGGGCTCTACCCCACCTGTCCTGGCTTGTTACCCTCTCTGGAAGGGGTCTGCTAGTTTGCCCTTTGGAATAGCCAGCGTTCTCTGCCAGGGTGGGAGGGGCCTTGTCTCCTGTTTGGAGGAATGTCTGCCTTGGTGGTGCATTTGGCAGAGAGCAGCCCCCTTCTCTGGGCTGCTCTACCTTCAGGGTGGAGGAGGCTGCACATCCTTGGGGAGCAGCTGGGGTGTGTCGGGCAGCAGGAGCTGTGCCTGACGCCCTTTGCAGGACTCAGCACCTCCCCGGGCCTGGCTGATAGTGCATCCACACCAGAGCGTTTGCTTGGGTCAACACGCCCCCTGCAACACAGCCAGCCCAAGGCCTGTCTGCAGTGCCAGCCAGACCAGGCCCCGCCCGGGACCAGCCACTTTTCCAGAGGAAACCTCGGCCCTATTGGAGCCCCCGGAGCCCCCACAGCGCTGCTCGCAGCTTTGAAGGTGGGAGTCCGAGGCAAAGTCAGAATTGCAGGGAGAGTAAACAGCTGAGGACCCAGTTAGGCCTGGTCGGCCATGGGGCGACTACAAAGGGACACTGTGAGGGGTGCCCTTGGGGCAGAAGGGACCCATTCAGTTCTCTGGACGTGATTGGCCTGCTAAGTAGGCAGGAAGGACCCTTGCCGTGTGTGGGCTGCAGGAAGCGGCAGGATGGGTGGGGGAGCTAGGGACCCTGTTGGAGGAAGAGCCTGCTGATTGTGAGCAGCTAGAACCTCTAGTCCACACCTGACCCGCAGACCAGCTGCTCTGGGACCATGCAGGGAGCATCTTAAGAAATGGCGATGTGTCAGCATTAGGTTGGGGGGTCCCGTGTGCCAGACCCCTGCCTGGCGCCTCACGGGCACCAGGCCTTCCCACCGAGGCACCTGCTGCCTGAGAGGGGTCCCTGCAGTTCTGGCGTGGCCGGGGGCAGTTCTGCTCCTTTACTCAGCGTGCTGTGCGGACAGTTCACGTTCTTCACGTGCTCTGTTCTGAGAAAGGTTGTGAAGCACCAGTTTCTCATTTTATCTCCTAGCTGGGAGGTACTGTTATTATCCCCATTCCACAGGTGTGAAAACTGAGGTTCCATGAGGTCAATTGACTTGTGCACATCACACCCATCTGGGGCTGGGCTTTCCCCCCAGATTCTGCCTTCTATGCATGGTGGTGTTGTGAAAAGCTCCCAGAGCTTCGACTCTGTTGCTCTCTCAGGAGCCACAGTCCAGATAACCTCTTGCGACCATGTCACATGGTCTCACTGCATATGGGACACCATGGCTTTGGGTGGGGGAGGTGAGGAAGAGTCCCTCAGCAGTGCTGATGGATAGCATGGAGACAGGCCCCAGAGAGGTGCTCTGGGCTTCCTTGGAAGGGGGCCCACTCTGAGCAGGTTGCTTAGGCACACACATAACCCGCCGTTGTCCTATGTGACAGCCAAGAGTCATTTCTAGACCCTTCTGGAGATGCTCCTGTTCCCGTAACAGCATCAGCTTGTTTGCTTAAAAATGGTTGGAATGAATCTTGATGGGCATCTGGTGAGCTTCTGTGAGGTCACCTGACTTTGTGCCCGCCCTCAGTGCCTGGCATGGAGGCTGGCCCCTGCGGGCACTTGTTCTGGGCTTGCTGGGAGTAAGGTAAAGTAAAGGGAGTAAGGCCTCCAGGTGGAGGCCGAGGGTGTGGCCAGCTGTCTGGGGCTGAGCAGGGCTTGGCATTCCTGCCAGAGGCAGAGCGAGCGTGACTGGGATCAGACAGGACAGCGGGGTCCTGAGCAAGGGGGGTCCTGAGAGACCCTTCCTAGCACTGTTGTCTTGGGGGCACCCTTGGGGGCAGGGTGCTGGGCATCGATGGGAGGGCCACGGACGGGCACAGGCCTAAGGCACTGCTTGGTCCTCTTTCCTCCCGGGCTGGGGCCCGCTGTTTCAGACCGGCACAGCGGCACACCAGCTATTCGAGGAGAAGCCCCTCCCGGCCATGCTGCCGAGTCAGGTCAGGCAGGGAGGTTTTGGGGTGTCCCTGCTGCAGGCTCCTCATCCTCCCGGGCAGATGACCCCTTCACAGAAGCCATGGCATGGGGAATTTTGTGAGTTATTCCATGGCCAGAGTGAAGGGAGAGCCGCGATGCCCACTGGTCCTCTCGCAAGGACTCAGGTGAAGAATGGAGAAGGTTTTCTTAGTAGCAGGTTGTTCCCAAAGTAACTCACAGTTTGCGTTGAGACAACGGTTTGCGGTTTCCCAGGCCATCCTTTGGGATCCTGCCCTCTGAGGCCTGGCAGGTGTTTCATTCTGGCTTGAGGCAGGTGAGAAGCCTTGGCTGGGGCCCTGTGAGGCCGAACGGAGCCCAGGAGGACCACCAGGGTGTCCCAGTCTCCAGGAAACCTGACACTGTTGGTGCCTTGCCTCTGCTCTGGTTTTAAATGAAGGATCAATGGGCAGAGAGGATAGAAGACAAGAAAATCTGGAAATAAATGTGGCTTCCTCAGCCCCTTAAAAGCTAGCTCAGAGATGGGCTGGTTACTCCCTTTAGGTCCCTGCTTGCTTGCAGGCTGTTGGCTGGGGCTGCTCTCAGCTCCTGGAGGTCCCCATGGCTCCCCTCCCATCCCTCCTGTAGTTGGTGGCTCATTTCTTCAAGGCCAGCTGGAGGGTCTCTGCCCTATTCTGGTAAGTCTGAGTCTTAGACCCTGTAACGCAATCAAGGGACCGAGTGAGTGACTGGCTCAAAGTTTTGCCGTATTCTATGGACTAGCGGCAAGCCGTGGGTTCCACCTGCACCCAGGGGAGGGGGCTTAGACCAGGGGTGTCCACTCCAGTAGTGGAGGTTTACACAACAGTAAACAGAGGCAGGCGAGAGAGCGAGAGAACGAACATCTTCCCGGTGAGGAGATGTGCCCACCCAGCCACGCTGCCCACCCCTGCCCAGTGTGAACTGTGCTTCGGGCTAACCCACGGCTCAGGTCTGCACCATTTGGGTAATACCGATGCTGATGTGGCCAATGACTTTGCTGAGACAGGAAACTGGACTTGATCTTGCTGCTGCAGGAGACTGAAATTAATGAAAAAGTTGATTTCCACACTGTCGGCCCCTCCTCTTGGAAGGCTGGCCAAGGCTCTGGTTCCGAGCTTCCTTGGCCCAGGAGGGGGATTAATGGGTTCTTTGTGTTTCCAGGGCTCTGTTGGGTCTGCAGAAGGGAGGGCATGGGGTGGGAGGAGGCCCTGGGAGCTTGGGGGGAAGGGTTTGGGTACTGTGGTCGGCAGAGACTGCCGCTGACACCCTTTTATGAAACAGTGGCTGCATGCGTGGCCAGTGTGGGCCGGGAGACAGGAGCAGCAGTCAGAGGGCCTGAGAGTGAGCCCACCGTCAATGTGGCAAAGATGCAATGGGAGTGAGGGTCCCTCTGTCCTGGGCCCTGGGTTCACGTACAACTGAGCCTTTGTGGGCAGAGGGAGGCCCCAGCGTTACTAACTTAGGGTGTCTGGTCAACCCTGCTGAGCAGGGCATTGAGCAAAACCCTAAGAAACCCAAGGCTGTGTGCTGAGTGGAAACGTTTCACTGTCGGGTGAGGAGTGTGACCTGTCCCAGAGACCATGCTATGAGGGATGAAGTTTGGGAGACGAGAAACAAGGTAGGTCTTCCAAAGCCCAGAGACCTTGAACTATGTCTGTCCTTTTCAGGATCGCAGTGTCCCAGAGAGATGGCTGGAGAGACTAAGGGCTGGCCACTTGGGTGAGTTGCCACCTGGCTAAGTCAGCTGTGCATGGAATGTTCTGGAGTTGGGATGATGGCTTTCAGTCCGGTCTGCCCTGGGGTGGCGGCAGGCTAAGTGGCCAGGAGTTTGTCAGGGGCCTCAGCTAGATGTAATTTTATTTAGAAAAATTACCAAATGAGATATTTCTTGAATCTGAGTGTCATGGATCAAACTCAGGCTTGTTAACACAAATAAAATAATATTTGCGACTGGCAGCTGCTTTATAAGGTCTGCAAAGTGGCTTCCTCTGCCTCGGGTGGAGCTATGTGGTTGGGGGGCGCAGAGTTTTATTACACCTGTTTTGCAGACAAGGAAGCTGAGGTTCTGCCTAGTAAAGTGACCGGTGCCAACTTCACACGACGTCTGTGGCATAGCGGGGCTGGGTCCCCACCGCTCTGCCCCTCTGTGAGTTCAGTGTTCCTCAGGCTTTGGAGTCCTCTGGGGGCAGGCGGGCACTTCGGCAGCATCTGCATGCCCTGTCTGGGGTGGGTCCACCACCGGCATATTTTTGACAGACTTTAGACTTACTGCTGCACAGCCAGAGCTGAAAATGCTTGGAGCAAAATTTCAATGATCAAAACAAGGTTTGATCAGTGAGTAGATGAGAGAAGTACCGTCTACTGCCTTGAGTAATTCATGACCTCCTCTAGCGACAATTGTTGGCTGATTTGTTTTCCCAGGACGGAATCAGACCACGCAGTTGTGATTATGTGTTCGATGCTGACTCGCTGCCAGTGTCAGGAGTTTAGAATCCGTAATTCAGCAAACTTTATCAAGTACCTACTGTATGTGAGGCCAGGGAGGCTGAGCTGGGTACTTTGGAGAGAACCCTGGGGCCAGGACACTTGCTTTAGCTTCACATATTCTGATTCTGCCAAGAGGCACCCGTCAGTGGAATAGCCCAGGCAGGGTGGTGACAGAGGCTTCCGGGTGCTTTGATCTCCAGGTGGGGGCTTGTCTTCACCACCCTTGATGCCCGTTCTGGCTCTGCCATTGCTGGCTGGTGGCCTTAGGGACTCGGCTGACCTTCCCCTGGGGCTGTCTAGGGCCCCTCCAGTCTGCACTGGTCACAGTCTGTAATCCATGAATGCGGAGCATCAGATCAACAGTGTCCTCAACAGGAAGGGCTTTGATTTCCCTCTCGGCTGTGACGGGAGGTGTTATTGATGGTTTCTGCCTCTTTCCGATGGTGCTGGCGAGAGCCATTCCTGTTCTCCACTGTGAGGGGTGTCTCTTGTTTCCAGTGATTTATTGCACTTACAACGTTGATGTTCACAAGGAACTGCATATTTATTCAAGTGCAAAAGTTTGTTTTCCCTGAATACATGCATGAAGGAAAAACAGACGCATCAGAGCGTGGAAGGTCTTCCCAGTGAGTGTGAGATGTTGGTTTCCTTGGTTTTCCTGGCGAACCTGCCCCTGCCCCGCTGGGGATCTTGAATTCATTTACAGACAACTGCCCAGAAAAGCTTGAGGTGGATTGATTTCAGAAATTGATGAACAACTCAAAAGTCAACCAGCATTGGTAGGACGCTTGCAGTGCCAGGGGCCAGAGGATGAAGACAGATGGCACCTAAAGGTCGTGGGGGAGGGAGAGAAAAAAACACTGAAATTCGCACAGGTTAGGATGAAGGAGGAGCCGGGGAGAGCACAGAGCACAGAGTAACTGGGGAGTCAGAGGAGGAGCTGGGAGGTCCGGGAGGAGCGCTGAGGAGGTGCCATTTAAATTGGGTAGCTGGGGAGGAGCCAGTGAGTGACAGGGCCAGGAGCAAAGGCCACCTACCTGGGCTCTCTCCCCTCAGAGCCACCTGCCTTACATAAAGCCTTCAGCTGGCTTAGGAAACGGGCCGACCTTTTGCGGAACTCACAGGTCTTTGGGTGGCTAAGCCCCATCCTGTCCCACAGCACCCAGTGGTTCAGGTCTGGCTGCACCCCTGGCTCCATGCACCCAGGGGTCCCCTTCTCCACCAGGGTCGTTAGCATCTCAGCATGAGGGTCTTCTCATGCAGGGTCCCTCTTCTGCCAGACCAGCTGTAGCACATGGCACAGGCTCCGGCTTTCCCAAAGGCCCTTTCTTTCAGAGTTTCCTGTGGCATATCCAGGAACACAGGACTAACAAGCCCGGCTCCAAATCAAGATTCCCTAAACCTCTGCGGGTTCTCAGACCTATTGTCCTGGCCTGTTTCTGTACCGCCATACTTTCTGACAGAGTTGCTGGAACCTCGAAAGGTCCTCCTCCCTCAGTCCTGGGGGTGCTGGGTGACCTCTGCCTACTTAGCACCTGCTCTTCCCTTTGTCACCCTGACCTTTGCCCAGGAAGGGACATGACAGTGCCATTGGAAGGAACAGTAAAGAAGTGCCCAGGCTGCTGCCCTGTTGACCAAGGGGATGATTTGCTTCTTAAAGATCCCAGACGAGGAGATGCTCCAATTATCAGGCTCTTTGCCTCGTGGGTAAATGCACCTACACTTTGCTAAGAAAGGGTCCTCAATGCCAACAACCTGGATGTTGTGAAAGTGTAACCTGCATGATCTAGGACCCAAAATAATTTAGAATGTGCTTCCAGTGGGATATCTCATACTATTACACAGGAAGTGGCCAGGCACCAGCTGGGGGAATTATTTTCAGGTAGGACTCCCAGCAGGAAGTGATCCCTCCCTCCCAGGAGGGTTTCATGGCAGAACAGTATAGGATTTAGTCAGACAAACCTAGAGCACATCTTACCTTCACTTGTTCTAGCTAGGTTGCCTTTGGCAAGTTGCAAACTTTCCTTGAGCCTCAGTTTCTTCATCTCTCAAATTGTGCAATGATCCTATGTGTTTGGGTTGTTATCAATAAGAATGCTCACTGGAGCACTTGGCCCCTGGCACTAAATGAATGGTAGCTGTGGAAGAGTTTCTGCCAATGAAGAGTGGTTAACAGTGGATTGGGGTGTTACAAAAGGGTACAGATGCTGTTTCAAAACTGAGCTTCCCGGCTGGGCGCAGTGGCTCACACCTGTAATCCCAGCACTTTGGGAGGCCCTTGAGTCCAGGAGTTCAAGTCCAGCCTGGGTGACATAGCGAGACCATGTCTCTACAAAAAATAGAAAAATTAGCTGGGCATGGTGGCCTGTAGTCCCAGCTCCTCAGGAGGCTGAGACAGGAGGATCACTTGAGCCCAGAAGTTCCAGATTGCAGTGATCTGTGATTGTGCCAATGCATTCCAGCCTGGGTAATAGAGCAAGACCCTGTCTCTAAAAAACAGACAGACAGAGCCTGAACATCTCAACAGGTACTTTAAAAATTTCCATGACCTACCTAGTCATTTTACTTTTAGAAATCCATCCCAGGAGAATAATCTATGATGCAGTCAAAGTTTTGTGCACAAACATGCTTTTAGAGCATAACTTATAAAGTGGACAATGGGAAACAGCCTAAATGCCAAATAGTAGGAGAATGGCTAAAATAATTTATGGGAAATGTTCATTTGGGATTGTTAGGCATTACATAGCAGGCTTTCAAAGGATATTAATGATGTGGGAAAATGTCCAAACAAATGTGAAGAACACAAAATCGTGTGCAGCCAGGCCTCAGACTGAACCCCGGCATTGCTCAGCACTGGTGGTGAGGCGTGGACACGCATGGGAGGCGGGTGGGACCAGTCACCTGGAGTCTGGTCACATCCTCAGAGAGCCCTGGGAAAGAAAACCTGGCAGATTCTGTGCAGAGAACCACGTTCAGCACTTTCTCTGTGTTTTCTCATTTAATCCTACTCAGAGACTCTATTGAGATGAAAAACTCAGCTCAAACCAGCAGAGGCTAAAAAGGAAACCGATTGGCTCATGTGATTGAAAAGTTCAGCAGTAGGTTTAGCTTCAAGCTCAGCTGGATCCAGGAGCTGGAAGGTGTCATCGGAATCCTATCTCCCCAGCTGGCATTTAGAGGCTGAGGCCCAGGTCCTCTGTCCCTCTCTGCCTCACCTCAAAATGGCATTCCCTGCACCACGGCCAAGAAAGCTGCCTGCCACCAGGATGCACCTCAGCCTTTGCAGCAATTCTAGAAAAAACAGATGGTCCTGTTTAACCAGGAAAATCCTGGAAAACTGTGATGAGCCCCCTGGAGACCCATGCCTGTCCGTCAACAGGTCACGAATGAACTCACTCCAGGAAAGGCAGGCTCTACCAGGAGAAGGAGGAAGGGTTTCTGGGAAGAAATCCCGATGTCTATTACAAATCTGTTTTACAGACAGAAATTCAGAGAGGGTAAGTAACTCACCCAAGAACACAGAGCCACTGAGGAACCAGGATCCTAACCCAGGCCCGTGGCCACCAAAGCCTGTATTCAAAACCACTCTCATCCATTGCTCAGGGGAAAGAAGAGAGCCAGCATCCAGCCTGGGAAGTGGGAGATCACACACGATCAGTTCCTGACTCACTCCAAAGCCTCCCACCGGAATCCTAGAGCCAGAGGTGCTGCCAGGAAAAGTGGAAAGAGCTGGGTGCACAGAGCTGCCTGCCAATCACGGATCTTAGCTGCAAGCAGCTGAAGCTGATTCTGCTCATTAAAGCAAAACAGAAATGTATTAGGGGATATCAGGCGGCTCACCGGATGTCTGCAGAGGTTGGACAATCAGGTTTGGAGGCTATGCAGCCAGGAATGAGGTTCAAAATCGCTTTGCAGAATTGGGGAGACACCTTGATACCTCCAGTGGATACTGACACCTTCAGGTGTATTGCTGACCCCACCAATGAGCTGGCCATTTCTGTCTGAACGCAACCCTGGAAGCCTCTAGAGCCAAC
This sequence comes from Cheirogaleus medius, assembly GCA_008086735.1. NCBI lineage: Eukaryota > Metazoa > Chordata > Mammalia > Primates > Cheirogaleidae > Cheirogaleus > Cheirogaleus medius. Next base: position 5,544,047 of record VBSM01003144.1, read on the forward strand.
ATATGGGTATCTCTGCTGCCCCCAATCTCGCCAGCCTGGTGTCCACAGAGTCCCAGCCTCTGTGTTACTGGCTCCCACATGCATGTAACTGGCAGAACTCTTATCAAATATCTGTTCCCCTGGCTGCAAGGGAGGCTGGGAAGGCAGGTCTCAGGCATTGTAAGGCCCTATAATGGGACGAGGTGTTTCCCTTTTTCTAAGATGCATTACATGGGGAAGGGGTAGGCAAGGATGCTAGGTGGCCAAAGAGAATGACATGTGTCACTCAAGTTTCGATTGGAGCAATAGAACTATTAGTGTTTATAATGTCGGTGTTAGCTTCCTATGGCTCCTGTAACAAACCGCCACACACTGGGTGGCTTCAAACAGCAGAAACGCGGGGCCGGGCTCTGTCTTCTGACTTCTCGTGGTTGCTGGCAATGCCTGGCATGCCGTGGCCTGCAGCCGTGTCACTCCGGTCTCTGCCTCCTGTCTTCACACGGCCACCTTCCATCTGTGTGTCTGTGCCTTCACGTGGCATGCTCCTTTGCACGTGTGCCTGTGTGTCTTCTCTTCATACGAGGACACCAGTCACATTGGATTAAGGGCCCATCCTAATCATGGGATCTTAAATTACAACTTAATTACATGTAAAGACCTTAACTCTTAATTATTGCAAAGACCCTATTTCCAAATAAGTTCACAGTCACAGGTACCAGGGGAGAGGACTTGATGTATCTTTCTCGGGGATGTAATTCAACCCACATCACCATCTCTTGAGTTTGCATCTTCCCTTGTGCTTGCTGGGACCACCCCCCACGTAGACCTCCTGCACCCGAGTTCTCATCTCTGGTTGTCTTCAGGGGAACCCAAACGCAGATGGAAGGTAAAGGTCCCAGAGAAAAGGAAGCCAAGCCTAGGGGTGGAGAGGGTTGAGAACAAAGTTTCCTGTGGCCCAGTGGTCAAGAGACAAGTTTGAGTTTGGGACGACCTCCGGGAGGTGGGGGGAGCAAAGAAGAGCTGGAGAAGCTCAAGCAGGGGTAGCTTCCTTTCTCAGGATGTGGGGGACAGGAAGTGGGGAGTGGGGGGCTGGCAGAGGCTCTGGCTTGGGCTGGGGCCATGTCGGGGAGGAGGTGAGAGGAGAGAGAAGCTCCAGGTGGAGCCAGTCCTGGTCTTGGGGACCCGGATGAGGGAGTCCAGACCTCCAGGCTGGGTCCCCTAGTGCAGCTGAGTCTGCCTATGGCTGGGGACCCGGAGGCCCAGAGATGGGCAGTGACTTGCCTTGGCTCACAGCAGGGACTAGAGCCTCTATCTCACAACCTCCTGTTTTGGCCTCTGCCCCGGCACCAAGGGTCTTCCCTGGCAGGGGCGTGGCCTGGTTGGTGGGCAGCGGGATGCAGGTGGGCTCTGCTTCCCAAGTCTGTCTGTGCTTGGACCAGGGTGGAGAAGGGCAGATCTCACTCAGGCACTGCTGGCTGTCGCCAGTCCAGGCTCATCCACGTGGACTCTGTTTTCTGCTGGGTGGGCCGCTGATTAAGCAGTGTCTCCTCCCACCCCCATACTTTTCTTTTTTTCTTTTTTTTAGAAACAGGATTTTGCTCTGTCACTCAGTCTGGAGTGCAGTGGTGTCGTCATAGCTCACTGCAGCCTCGAACTCCTGGGCTCTAGCGATCCTCCCGCCTCGGCATCCCAAAGAACTGGGATTGCAGGTGTGAGCCACTGATACCTGCCCACGCCACCATGCCCGGCCTGCATACGCTTTCTTAAGGTCTATTACTAAAATATGGCAACATCCCTGCGTGCACAGTCGACTCGTTAGATTTCTAGCTCTTGCGAAACTCCCTGCCCTAAAGCCTGAACCTGCCAAGGCCCAGAGCTCTTTGTCACCCTTCCTGGCCGAAGTCGCTCCTTTCACCGTGGCTCCAATCAGCCGCTGCGTGGCAGGCACATCTGGTGACTTGGTGGCTGGCAGGACCCTCCAGCTGAACTGGGCCGGTTTTGTCAGAAAACACCTTAAAATCACTCTCCAGGAAGAAAATGTGTCTCATTTGGGGAAGAATCTGCTGCCATTTAAAGTAATTATGTATTTTTCAGCACTTATTTTTTAAACTCTCCGCAGGAAGTAGAATGGAATTATCTGAAGCTTGTTTTCTGTACTCAAAGAGCAGAATTATTTGAAATCATTTTGCCCCGACGAACGGAGACACGTGCATAAAACTCGCAGGGTTCAGAGCTGTGGCTGGAATCGCTCCCACCTGAGTGGGCCGTTCCCGCCATGCAGGAGTTTCCCGTGGCTGCTGTGACAAATTAGCACGAACTCGGTGGCTTGGCATGACACGGTTTATTATCTTACAGTTCTGGAGGTCGGAAGCCCAGATCCCTCTCCCTGGGCTGCCATCGGGTGTCGGCAGGGCTGGTCCCTTCTCGGGCTTTGGGGAGACCATTTCCTGCCTCTTCCGGTTTCTGGAAGCCCCACATGCCTTGGCTCATGGCTCATGGCACCGACCGCTGCTTCCATCCTCCCGTCTCCTCTGTGGTAAGAACCCCTGTGATGACACTGGCCCACCAGGTAAGAATCTAGGATAATTTCTCCATCTCAGCATCCTTAACTTACCGCACCCGCAGAGTCCCTTGTATCATGTAAGGCCACGTATGCACAGTTCCAGGGGTTGGGGCTGGACATTCTTGGGGGGCCATGATTCAGCCACCACCGCCAGTGAAGCACTTCCTTGGCCTGGCTTTCCAATCCTGCTCGCTGCGCTGTGCGGCAGAGGGGGAGGGGCTGCCGTCCCGTCTCACGGAGATGCCGAGATGTTGCAAAGTGTGTGTCAGAGCTGAGAGCAGAGACAGGGTGTCCCCATCCCGGCCCAGTGCTGTTTCTGCGGCTGACACAAACCCACCTGTCAGCGGCTCCTGCATGGTGGCTGAGCTGGTGGTCACCAGAGAAACTCATGTCCTAGACCTGGCTGCCTGAGCTCACGCTGCACACACCTCCCGAATCTCAGCTTTCCGGCGATAATCACAGTTCTTCTCTGAGAGTCTTTGTGAGGAGAAAATGTGATTTATAAAGCCCTTGGTTAGTGTTGAGTAGCTGTTGCTGTTATTAATAATAGTAGGGCAGAACCCCAAATCTCAGAGCCTCCAACGATGTGCACCGTGGTGCCAGGACCCCTCAAGTCCCTTCCTGCCACCTTAGGCCCCAACACATGCTCCGTTTTCCCTTTGCTCCTCGCTCTTCTCCAAACCCTCCTCGTCCTTCTAGGCCTGACTCTGACATCACCACCTCCGGGAAGCCATCCTTAACTGTGCCAAGGGGAGCTGAGCTGGTTGCATCTTCCCCTGTTGGTACCTCCCTTGCCCTTCGGGAGTTTGCCCGTGTGGACATGGACATGGTAGGGGGAGGAGCCTGTCACCTACCACTGTATGGCCTCAGGCCGCTCTGAACCTGGCTCCTTAGTTGTGCCGTGGGGTTGATCATGGTGTCCTTACCCCACGCTGCTGTGAGGCTGGGACGAGAAGGTCCACGTGCAGCCCCTGCTCTTGGGGTCTCGCATATGTTCAGTTCTCAGTAAATGGTAGCTACACACAAGTAGAACACGGAAATCTACAGTAACTCGAGATGGATGAATTGAAACACCGAGTGTCCCTGCTCTTGGCTGGAAGCGCATCACCGAGAGGGTGCATCTCACCACACTGGACCCTGCTTGCGGCCAACGATGAGCAAAACGGGAGAACAAATGAATTGCTACAGGGCGGAGCACGTGGGTTGGTGGAAGTGGCAGGTGGTCTGTGGGAGCCAGGATATTCCCGGGGTCCCTGGTGCTGTCGGGAACAGTGACTCCGAGGCCCTGCCCCAGTGGTTTCGTGTCTCCTGGGGCTACGTTTAAAAAGTTGGGGTTGGTGTTGGCAGTGGGCTTCCAACCCCTCCCCACCTCCGTGAAGGTCCCTGCAAGGCTGAGCCTCACCGCCTGTTAACAAGGCAGGGGGGGCCCGGGCCCTGCACAGGGGTAAAAGGCCCCTCAGTCCTGCCTGCCTTTGTGGTCTTGGCCTGGGGCTCTGTGCTGACCCGCCTCTTTGCCCTGATTGTCTGCCCAGCCGGCCCCTTAAGCCAAATGTTGTCCCAAGGTTGTCTTGGGCCCATAAATGCCTTGTTAAAATTGCTGGGAACAAGAATACTTTATGTTGGTGGCGACTCCAGCCAAGGCCATTAAGTCTGTCCCGACACGGGGCTGGGGCCTGCGGTGGCCCAGGCTGTGTGTAATCTGGGGACTAAGCCCTTTGTAAGCCTCTAATTAGGGCTCCTGTGTCTGCCGTCCCCACGGACGCCTCCCTCGCCGGCCCTGCTGGGCTCTGCCTGGAGTCAGGCGATGCTCTCTCCGGCTTCCAGCGCTGGAGACCCGCGGCCTGTGACTCGGAGTGTTCGTGCCTTCCACCCTTTCCCTGTGCAGGTTCCCCCAGGCAGCCTTGTGCTCTTGATTCCCGTCCTCAGAAGCGGCATCTTCCCTCCGGGCTCTGCTTTTCTGTTTCACCATCTTCCTTGGCCTCGTTCCCAGCTCAAATGAACCCTCATTCCTAGTGCGAGGGGCTTCGACCATGATGCTGGGTGGGGCCTGGGGAGCCTGGCAGGTGGGGCTGGACTCCTGATGCCCCCAGACTGGAGCCAGGGCCAGGCCAGGTGACCGGGCTGGAGAGGAGAGGAAGTGGCCTCTGTGTTCCCTGCCGTGGGCGGGAGGGTGTCAGTCCCTCTGGGGAGCTGGCCAGCTCCGTCGTGCCCTTGCTGGGAACATGAGACTCTCCTCTCCCCGGCAGAGGGGGAAGGAGCTGCCAGGCCCTGAGGCAGGTAGGAGCAAGTTTCCCATGAAACACGCCCTCCTGTAGCACAGAGCTGGGCCCAGGGACACGCCAGTGATCAAGCAGGACCAGGTGGAGCTGGAAGCAGGTGACGAACCAAATACCACGGAGTCAAGGAGAGTGGCCCTGGTAGGGAGCAGCCTCTGGGAAGGCCCAGCGCTCGGAGCGGAGAACGAGGCTTGGCACAGAAGAGTGGGCCGCAGAGCAGGCGGGTCGCACAGTCAGGCCCTGCCAGCCCTGAGGTTCTCCTGGCGTGACAACGGGGGAACGCAGTTACAAATGATGACTCCTTTGAGAAAATATCAATTTACACTTGGTGTTCCGTGGGTAATTAAACAAATAATGTGGGGAGCATCAGCACATTTCACAAAGTGTTTTTATTCTAAATGGTTAAAATAAAAAGACTGGTTCTCAAAAGGATAAGTTTTATTTGGCTGGAAGATTCCTAGATGTGCTTAACTCACTCCCTGTTTTCGTGAGGCAGGTTTGTTTGCACCACGGCCAGACGTGTGTACTGACCAGACTGCATTGTCAGAGAGCCTCGTGTTCCTTTGCTTAGTCAGTGTGCTCGTGAGGCGTGTGTGCGTGTGTGTGTGTGTGCATACATGTGTGTCATGGCTCATACGTCCTCCCTCCCTCCTCCTCCCTTCCATCTGTCCTTCCTCCTTCCACAGACTCCACAAGCAATTCCCCAGCGCCTGTGCTGTTGCAGGGGGCACCAGTCCTGTCCTGAGGTCCTTGCTGTTCAGACAGTCACCGCAGGAAGGTAAACAAATGCCACCTCTGTCAGTGCCCCCTTCCCCAAGGTCCCGAAGCTATTATTTTCCTGGAAGGTAGCTGTCCACCCTTCCCCATCTGACTCCCCATGGGAACCCTGAAATAGAGGACCATCAGTCTTTCCTCTTACTCCACAGTTAGCAGGACTGAAATCTAATTAACAAGAAATAGCACTCAGCAGTCATTCGGACAGCAACTGAGTTGGTGGCTGTCACCTGGGTGACGCACCTAGTGCATCTTTCCCAGACCCTGCTAAAGGGGCCTTGCAGGGCTTACCTGGGCTGCAGGTAAGGTCCAGACTTGAGCTGTTGCTCTGCAGACCACGGATGTGCGTGGTGTTGGCACCTAGGTCGGTCCCGTGCGGGCCAGTGGTGCTGACTTGCCATCTGGGCTGCCCCTGGGGCCTTTCTGCTTTCATGGGCTCCTTAGGGTGCAGAGCTGACCACCCAGCTGGGGTCCGGCTCACTGCGAGGGTGGCCCGTGCCAGGCTGCGCTTTGGTTTTATTTACTTCATTATTTCCCCCTTTGTCCTCCCCGCTTTCATGGGCTCCTCGGGGTGCAGAGCCGACCACCCAGCTGGGGTCCGGCTCACTTCGAGGGTGGCCCGTGCTAGGCTGCACTTTGGTTTTATTTACTTCATTATTTCCCCCTTCGTCCTCCCCCCTCCCTCCCGTCTCCTGCCTCTCAGTAATACCTACCTTCGTGCATGTATGTTCTTCCAACCCAATCTCGATACATTATACATTTATTTTAAAACAAGTGACTCTTTGAAAAATATTAATATATAGTGCTACTTTACATGTGTTTTTAAATCTTCATAAACAGTATTGGCCCATAAATCTCTTTCTTCCTGTTTCCACCAGACATAATGTTTTTGAGATCAGCCCTTGTTGCTATATGTAAATCTGGTTTCGCACATCTGACTGCTGCGTGGAACTTCCAATGTGTGAGTATGCTTAAAAACATACAAACAAACAGCTCACGAGCCTTTTCCGTCCTGAGCAATGGGTCCCTATATCGCCTACGACTTTGCACTGCACGATGCTCTGATGAATGTCCTTCTAGCTGTCTCCCCGGTCATGCAAGAACGTCTCTGGGATGTGTATGTAGGGTCCGCGGCACTGTGTCGAGGGTGGTGTGCGCATTTAACCAAGCACCCCTGGGTGGTTCTCTGCAATGCCTGCGCCAGTGTGTCCTCCCACCGTCCGGACCGGAGGATCCCCTGTCTGTAAAGCACGGCTGCCCACACATGTGACCTTCCATTTTCCACGAAGATGGCGGTGAGGTGGGGTCTTGGTAGAGCCTGCTCTCTTACCTATGTGGTGATGGGACTTCCTCTGCTGTTAATTGTTCATAACTTCTGTTCATTTCCTGAAGCGTTGCCTGTTTTCCACTTACTGATTTGTCAGAGTTACTTGTATAATTTGGACACTAATTCCTGGTCAGTTTCAGGCATTGGAAAAAATGTTCTCCCAGTCTCTAGGTCACCTGTTTCCTTTGTCTGTGGTATTCTTTGTCAGACAGAAATCGTTTATTCTGATGAAGTTGAATCTGTCATTTCTCTTCTCGTCGTTTATCCTTTTGGTGACTTGTTTAAGACACTCTTTCCTGAGACCATGGAGCTGTTTCTCTTTTCTTTTATTAACTTTATCATTTAACTTTCACATGTGGTCCTTAAACTGTTTGGAATATGCATGTGTGTGTACATGATGCATTCGATTATATTATATAACTTTATGCTACATTATATACATATATAATGTTTACAATTTTTCTATTCTTTGTATGTAAAAAAGACTTTCCAGTGTCATTGCTTTTAGTATTTTTTTCCTTCTTTATAACCTATACCAAGAATTTAAAATATCTCTACTTCCAAAGGAGGAAGTAAATATCTAGGACAGATACTTTTCTTCATGCTGCCTGTTGTTTCCCTACTTTCCTGATGCTGTTTATTGGAACTGGATGGCCCTTGTGCAACCTGGGTCTCCCGCCTCTGCGTTGTCAGAAGTCGAATGCTCCAGTTGCTTATCTTTCCTTTGAAGCAGGCTGATTATTTGCTTGTGTAATTCCATGTAAGGAGTTGAGGAGTCTGCTTTTCACTTAGAGCTTGCTTCTTTCAACTACTTTTCTATGTAGGAAAAGCTTGGATTACAGAAGTGCTTAAAATGCATTAAACATTGAAAAATACCACGCACGTATGTTGAAATTGTAAGGCGCGTTGCAATACCCAGCCCAGCGATTGTCAGAGAGGCAGCGCGACGTTTAGATGGTAAATGCGGCCAATGAGTGCACGTCGGGCTGGCTGCTCTTCGCGTGCAGGCTACACGCCCACACCTTCACGTAGCCACCGCCTGCCTCCAACGCCATTCACTAAATAATTCATCTTATCCTCCCTGGTTTTTGATGCCATCGTTTTGATGCTATCCTTTTGGTCTGATTATGGAATTTCTATTCTGTTTCTTTGATCTTCTCATCTGTTCCTTTGCCAATACCCCCTTTTTGATCTTTTTTAAAAAAGATTATTTTAGCCATTCATGAATCTTTATTTTTCATATGAATTTTTGAATCAATTTGTAAAGTTCCTGAAAATATGTTGCTGTGCTTTTGATTGGATTTAATTTAATTATTTTTAATTTACAGATGAGCTTGCGGAAACTCGCCCTTGGCAGGGTTGCGTGTGCCATTCGTGTATGGGGCCACCTCGCCCTTTGTCACATATCCTTTTATGACTTTACTAGAGTCGAGATTTTCTCCATACTGATCTCATGCATTCTCTGGTAGGTAATTCCTAGGTACTTTATATTTTTTGCTGCTATGATCAATGCTATCATATTTTTGGCTTCATTTTTTCAGTGCGTCTTGCTGGAATGGAGGAGGGTGATTGCGTTTTGTAGGTTGAGTGTGTGTGTATCTGGCAACATACCAAACTCTCCCAGCAGTTAGTTGGTTCTCTTGGGTTTTTATTTTCTTTCATGGCTGTTGATCTACTCCACTTTTCTATTTTCTATTGTATTAATTTTGTCACTTTATATTTTTTTTCCAGAAATGTATCCATATAATCTGTTTTTTAGTATTGGCTTGTAGTTGTGAGTAATATTTCTTAAAGATTTCATTTAAAACTATTTGTTGTATTTCAATCGTTTCCTGTTTTCATTTTATATATTTGTATTTTGATTGTGTTAACATTTCTGTTTTATTCTTGATTTTATTGAATTCTGCCCTCGGTCTATTTTCTTGTTGCCTTGTGTTGACTTTGTTTTTCTTTCTTTCTTTCTTTCTTTT
>VBSM01003144.1:5553035-5563307 GCA_008086735.1 Cheirogaleus medius
GCAGGGCCTTGGGGGGTGACCGATTAGTACCCCTGGTCACCAGGTGGCCAGCCTTGGCAAAGATGCTCCAGCCCCCCTTTGCATGGGGGCAACAGAGGCTCCTGCCCCTGAGTGAGCCTGTGGCAGGGGCGTGCAGCTGTGTGGATCAGCGGCCTCAGGCCTCCTCACCTGTCTCTGCATCACCCCCCTGGGCCTTTGCAGGACCCTTGGGGCACAGAGAGAGGTTTGCCAGACAAAATGCAGGACCACCCAGTTAAATTTGACCTTCAGATGAATAAGGAATAATATTTTAGTATAAGTATATCCCAGATAGTGCACAAGATATACTTATGCTAAAAATTATCCGTTACTTATCTGAAATACCAATTGTTCTGGGTGACTTGTGTTTTTATTTGCTGAATCCAGGAACCTTCATTGGGGAGGGAGCCCTAGTAACGACAGAGTGAATTTGCCATCAGCCCAGGGGGATGGGAGCAGAGGGTCAGATTTAATTTGCTTTGGAAAAAATGTAAAGCACCGTTTCTCGGTGCCTTGATCAGGGGAGTAAAGTCCACGCTGAAGCCCGCCAGAGCAGAGCTGCCCGGCTGGGGCAGGGACATGGGGACGAAACGTCCTGTCTGTCCAGGTCCCCTCTCCCTGCCACTCCCTGGGGTCCTTGAGGCATCCCAGGGACTGAATCTTCAGGGCCAGGAGCCGCACTGAGAAGGCCACCAACAAGTCCTGTCTCATTTCTTGCCAGGAAGCCAAGCTGTCAAGTACTTTATGATATTTCATCTTACTGGTAATAGAGCATATTTCTCCTGATTACCAAAGTAACACATGTTCATTACTGAAAACGGGAAAATACAGGGAAAGAAAAAGAAGGAATTACAAACCCTGCCAAGTTATGCCATCGTTCAGAGATAACTACCGCTAGCATTTGTGCCTATATTTGGAAAATAAAACTTGGATCTTGCTCAACACACTATTTTATAATTTCCTTTTCACTTAAAAATAGAAGGGGAATACTTTACCATTGTCGTTAAATAGTCTCCCAATCATTAAGTTTATGACTATATCGTATTCCCTGTTATTACCGGGCCACCGTAGGTCAATTAGTTTAATTTCCTTGGGGAAATAGAAAGTTTCCCTTGCATCAGTTAATTCATCTGTTCCTTTGAAACGTATTTACCGAACACTTACAGTGTGCGGCAGGGAAGAACGTAACGCCGTCCCTGTCTCGGCTCCACGCGGACACACTCTTGCTGGGCTGTGTCTGGCCCGAGGCGGACGGCGCCCGGTTCTAAGTGCGGCCTCCCCAGCCCGCGGAGATTGTCCCCCATCTATACCCTTTTGAACTCTACTCCAAACAGGTGTCGCCAATAACGAGAGATGAGCCTTATTCTATGTGCTTTTAGAAAATCATAAAAACATTGCCGCAAAAAAATTAATACAAAGCAGCGTGATGATTCATCCCCCACCAGAGTTTACACTTCCGACTCTCATCCCGCAGCTGCCTCCCTGAGGAAACGAAATGTGCTTCTCATTAGCGGAGCTTTTGAAGAGGAAGCTGAGCTCCGGGCTTCCCGGGACCAGGGGCAGGTGGGAGATGGGGCCGCACAGCGTGTGGGGCCAGCCTGCCGGCCCTGTGCCTGGGAGGCCGAGGCGCCCAGGGCCTGCCGGGCAGCAGCGGTGGGGTGGGCCGGGGGTGGGGAAGGAGCTCAAAAGCTGCCCCTTCCCACTGACCACCTCTCGCCAGTCTCACGGACCAGATGGGGCAGTTTCTGGTCACCATATTACCTGGATGAAACGGTTGGAAGTGTCCCACTTCTGGAGACCGTGCCATTTCCCCCGGTGCTGCCTGGACGCATCTGGGACTGGGCTTTGGAACCAGAGATCTGGGTTTGAATCCCAGCCTCACCTGTCTCCAATTGGGCACGTGGGGCATGTCTGAGCCTCAGCTGCCTCGTCTGAGACATGGACATGTCACCTCCCCTACAGGACCGGCAGTGAGATTCAGTGACAGGGAGGTGCCCTGAGACCCTAACTTCTTCCTGCCGCTCTTCCCTTTCACCAGCTGTAGATCACTTCTTTGGATAAGTCTCTCCTTGACCACCTCTGGGCCTTTGTCCTCTTGCCTTGGTTTGACCCTCTCAACCCTCCAGAAACAGACCCTGAGGCCAGGATTGGAGGGAGGTGGTGCATTTGTGAGGTTATCGTGGAAGCACCTGGCATGCACCCGTGAACCTGGGAACTGTCACCATCGGGGCAGCCGGGCCCTGTGTCCTGGGGACCTAGGAAACTCAAGCCTGAGGCATCCCCCCCACCCCCCCGAGGGGTGAGGTTGCTGGGGGGTTTCTGCACCACCTGCTGCCAGTCACGGGTTGGGTGCTGTCCTCAGGGCCCCATCCCTCCCTCCTCACAAAGGGAGCAGACAGTCGGAAGTCCCCACGGTTTGCACATCCCATGGCTTAGACGCGGATGTGCCTGGGTGGGTATTGGAACGCAAATGTATTGACCTGGGAATCTACATAAAGATAGCTCACGGTGAGGACCAATCAAGGGTTCCAAGGCCACCCTGGTGGCCTGGAGAGACAAGGCCCTCGGGTGGGGTCCTCAGAGCCTCAGCCTGAGCAGGGGCAAGGCGCCTCCCTTTCTGACTTGCTTTCAGGGCTGGGTGCTGGTGTCCACTGTGACCTGCTCACCTTGTCCCTGGAGCATCTGCCGCACAGAGCACAGGACGCTCCTGCTGGATTCCAGCTCGATGCAGAGACATTTAATGAGCATCGTGCATATTTATGTTAACCCAGCGGTCGGTGCGGGAGGTCAGCGAGTCCTGCTTGGCCCTTGAGTTCCTAATCTTGATGGCGACTCTAGCTGGTGTGTGAGCGGCACTCACCGTTTGCCACCCACCATGCAGCGTCTCACACGCAGTGTTGAATTAATCCTCATAGCAGCGCCGAGAGGTGCATCCTATCATCCTCGTCCTTGTTTGGCAGGTGAGCACAGCGAGGTTCAGGGACTCTGAGTGCCTTGCTGAGGCCTCTCAGCCCCTGTCCCCTGCCCCCTCTCAGTGCTGCCTCCTCTGGAGGGCTTGTCACCTAGGGCACGTGGTTGGGGACAAGGACAGGCCCTCCCCCAGACTTCGCTGCACAGGGAGGTTTCCTGGATCTCTAAGGCCCCAGGCTGCAGGCGAGGGCTCTCCTTCCTGCTGCTGTGGATCTACCCCAGGCCACTTGGCACTGTGGCCTGGGCAGGAGCTGGACCATCCCTGTTGGGGAAGGGGGTGGGGGTCAGGGCGTCACTCTGGGGTGGCCTCAGACCACACTCAGCAGTGGGAACAGTGAGGAGGAAGACCATGGTCAGACACCTTCACAAGGGTTTTGAGCAGCCTGGTGCCCCGCCAGCCATGGGGTAGCGCCGGTGTCATTGCTCTCGGCTTGCTGCTGTGGCCTCAGCCTCCCCCAGGCTGGGGTGGCCTGAGAACGGGGTGCTGAGCCGTGGCCTGCAGCTTGCTTCTCTCTGGAAGCCCGGCAGCCCCGGAGGGTATTTGCAAGAGCGTGCCTAGAGAAACACGAATGTTTTGAAAGTAAACAGTTTGATGCAGAGCACACTGGGTCAAGTCATGGGAAAATGGCAAGTCACGGCACAAGAATGTCTGTGCATGGAAGCTGCACAGGGACAGGGCGAGATCTAAATGCAGCGCTGCAGACCCTGCCTTGACCCTGAGCTCCCACGAAAATCCGTCAGGCATGTGGTCACCATGGAGCACAGCTTCACGATGGGAAAAGGGCAGTGACATTTGCGGAGGGTGTTTTCCAGCGCCCCACTCCCTGCGACAGGGACAGCTTCAGAGGCCAAGGGTGGAGCAGAGAAAAGCAGCTCCTTAGAGTCTGGACTCAGACCTGAGGTCAGATCCCATTTTAGCCACTGGACAAGCTAATTCCCATCTCTGAGCCTCAGTTTCATGATCTGAAGAATGGGGTGATAGTTGTACCTTATAGGGTACGATTGTCCCAAGGCTAGAAGGGAAGTTGCAAGTGAATTGTGTACGCAGTGCTAAACTCACCAATTTTAGGAGTTTTTTTGTAATAGATTACTTGGATTATCTATGTAGATAATTATGTCAGCTGTAAATGGGCAGTTTCATTTCTTTCCAATATGTGTGCCTTTTAATTCTTTTTCTCTCCTTGTGCTACTGGGACATGTATGATGTAGGATAGGAGTGATAAGAGTGCCATCTTTGTCTTATTTATTTGAGGGGAAAGCATTCGCTATTTCACCATTGAGTAGGATGTTAGGGACAGGTTTTTTGTATTTGCCCTTTATCAAGTTAAGGAATTTCCCTTCTATTCCTAGTTTGCTATGAGGTTTATTGTAAAAGTCATAAATGGATGCTGAACTTTGTCAAATGCTTTTTCTGTCTTAATAGATGTTGTATTCGTTTGTCAGGACTGCTATCACAAAGTACTACAAACTGGGCAGCTTGAACAAGAGAAGATTATTTTCTCCCGATTATGGAGGCTGGAAGTCTGAGATCAAGGTGTTCATGGAGTTGCGTCCTCTGCAGACTCACTCCTTGGTTTATAGCTGGCCATATTCTCCCTGTGTCTTCACGTGGTCTCCCCTCTGTGTGTGTCTGTGTCCCTTGTGGACTGAATGTTTGTGTCCCCCCAAATTCATATGTTGAAGTCCTAACCTCCAATGTGATGGTATTATGTTGAGGGAAGACGATTAAAAAGTTAATTAGATGTGGCTCATAAGATCATTATTTTATTGTATTGCCCAATATTGTTATATTAAAGACAAAAACAGGAGTTTACAGGGTTTTGCCCTGAAAAAATATGTAAACTCATTAGTTTACATATCAAGGGCTACATGGAGTTGGGAGGGCTCTCAAAACTCTGGTGTAGATGTGTTCCTTGAGGCTCCTCCTTATCTCAGGTCTGTGGCCTCCCTGATCTTGAAAGACAAGACAGGTAAATACCTGGCGTCACAGGATGGAAGCTGGAACAATGCCGGCCCTAGCCCAGAGACACGACCCTATGGTTATAAACAATTTAAAATATAGAGTTAGGCTTCCTGCTTTCTCCTGACTATCTGCCTCAAATCTGCAATAACTAAATAAAAAAAATGTAAAGCCACTATATTTCTGTATTACTCCTCTGTTCATTAATAGCTATCTCTTAAAACTTAAAAGTTAGCCCTTAAAAAATTTTATAACTATTTATTCACATAAATAAAATAAGTTGAAAATTGTTAAAAGCCCTTTAAAAAAACTGTTAACCCAAACCAAAACTACCTCTTGATATATAAATCTGTTACCCATAACAACCACACTACCTAGTACTATATAAATCTGTTACCCTGACAACTAATAATTGATATCTATGATTATAAAAACCTATATAAACCTAACCTCAAGTCTCTTCTATTAGCAAAGATATAAAAAAAAACTCCTAAATACCCTTACTTTATCCTAATTTCTTTATATAAACCTATAAAACTATACCTTCATCTCTATATATTCTTTTATTCTCTCTATTTCCTATTAATTTCTTATCTTCTATAGCGACTACTACCTAAGGGACCCAGTTTTTTTACAAAAAAAACAACTGATCTTCCCACGGCCTGCCTGGCAGTATTAGGTGGGGCATTTCGGAGGTGATTAGATCAATTCATGGGGCCGGGGGTGAAGACCCTTGTAAGAAGGAGCCAGAGAGCTAGCTTGCCTTTTTTCCACCACATGAAGATGCAGGGAGAGGTCAGTTGTCTGCAGCCTGGAAAGAGAGCCCTCGCCAAAGTCCACCTGTGCTGGCACGCCGATCTCTGACTTCCAGCCTGCAGAACTGAGACATGCACATTCGATGTTTAAGCCACCCAGTCTCTGGTCATTTGTTATAGCAACCTGAACTGACTAAGACAGTGGCCAAATATCTTCTTCCTTTCCAATAGGATACCAGTTACATTGGATTAGGGCCCACCATAATGTCATCATTTAACTTAGCTACCTCTTCAAAGACCCTCTCTCCAAATACAGTCATATTCTGAGGTACTGGGGCGTTAGGACTTCAACATGTGAATTTTGGGGAGAAACAGTTAAGCCCACAACAGATATGATCATGTAACTTATCTTGTGTAGACTGCTGATATGGTGGATTCCATTGATTTATTTCCAAATATCAATGCAGGCTTGCATTCCCAGGATAAATTGTCCTTTTGGTCATGATATATAATTATTTTTATATATTACTGGGTTTGACTGGATAGTATGTTGCTGAGGACTTTTGCATCTATATTCATGAGGGATTCGGGTCTGTATTTTTCTTTTCGTGCATTGTCGTTGTCTGGTTTTGATTGCAGAGTAGTGCTGGCATCCTAACATGAGTTGGGAAATGTTCTCTCTGCTTCTATTTCCTGGAAGTGATTGTGTAGAATTAGGGTTGTTTATTTTTCAGATGCTTTGTAGAATTCACAGTGAAACCATCTGTGCTTGAAAATTTCTTTTTTGTAAGGGTTTTTTTTTTCTTTAAAAATTACACATTCAATTTCTTTAATAGTTATAGGACTATTCAGATGACTATTTCATCTTGGATGAATTTTAGTAGTTCTTTTTCTTAGGAATTGCTCTGTTTCATCATGGCCAATTCTATGTGCACAGAGTTGCTCACAGCTTTCCTTTATTATCATTTTAAAGCCTATAGAGTTTGCAATGTTCTTTCATTCCTGATATGAATAATTCGTGTCTTTTCTCTTTTTTAATTTATCAGTCTTGCTAGAGGTTTATCAATTTTATTCATCTTTTCAAAGAACAAGCTTTTGGTTTCATTCATTTTTCTTTCTTGATTTTATGCTTTAAAGTTCACTGATTTCTGCTATCTCTACGGTTTTTGCCTTCTACTTGCTTTGAGTTTATTTTGTCATTCTTTTTCTAGTTTCGTAAGATGGAAGCTTAGATTATTGGTTTGAGACCTTTCTAATAGCTGCTTTAGTGTCTTTCTTTGCTCTACCTTCTCTGTTATTTCTGGGTCTGTTTCCATTGAATGATTTTTCTTTTGGTCTAGGAGCACATTTCCCTGCTTCTTTGTATTGGTGATAATTTTCGATTGGATAATTGGCTTTGTGAATTTTATACAGAGTTCTGGTATTTTTTTGTTGTTGTTCAGTCTGTAGAGACTGTCAAAAATTGCCAGTGCCGACTATATTTCCAGTCGTCATGGTAGGGTATTGGGAAAGTTTTCAATTAGCAACAATCACGCCTCGGATAAACCTCTTTGGCTGCGAGACTGCCGCTGCGCAAAGCTGGGAGTGCTGGATTTGGGGGTATCCCTTTCAACAGTGTGGAACCTTTCCAGACAGGCGGCTAAGTTACTTGTTAAGTTTGATCATTTGAGGTTTGTTTTTAGGATTATTAGTCAAGAATCAAATATCCTTTATTCTAAGGCTAATTTAACCCCTAATTTTGAAGCATGCCCCTTCCACATTCTCTACTGAATGCCCTGTGTGTTGAATGATGTCTCTCCACTCTGTCCGGAGGGAACGTGATCAATTCCTGGGCCTATGTGAGCTTTTGGAATTGTCTATTCAAAGTTCTCTGGTGATGGCTCTTTCCTCAGAAGCTGCTCTTGTTGGCTTTGTGTGGGTGTCACCCTGTTCACGCCTAGATCTGTGTGCAGCGCAGGACTCAAGGGACCCCTGTTCAGATTCCTAGTTTTCTTTCTCTCTAATGCTCCCTGGTCGTGGGTTCTCCACACAAATCCTGGTTACCTTGGCCTCCCTGAACGCAATCTCTGTCTCTAATTCCATGAAACTGTAGACCTCTGGGTTCTTCTCTTTGCACCACAGAGCAGAAATTACCCCTAGACATAAAGCCCAAGTAACAGTGGGGTTCATCTGGTTTCCTTCTGCTCAGGGATCATAGTCCTGTGATCTTGTTTTCCAATATCTGAAAATTTCCTTGTGCTTTATCCAGTTGCTAGGTCTATATGGTGGGAATTCCAGATATTCTTATTCTCTCATTGCTAAAAGCATTTTTGTTTGCTTGAAAAATATCTTTTGTTTGCCCTTGTTTTAGAATAACTTCTTAGTTATGCAAATTATTCTAGTTTAAATGTATTTGCTCTCAGTACTTTGAAAATATTATTCCACTGGTTTCTTATTTCTGTTGTTGCCACTGAGAAGTTTATCATCAGCCTAACTGCAGGCAACCTGTCTTTTTCTCTAACTTTTAAGGTTTTTTTCTTTGCTTAGAGTTCTAATGTCTGCCTAGATGTGGCTTTCTTTGCATTTATTCTTCCAGGGATTTGTTAAGTTTCCTGAATATAAGTATTCATGTCTTAAATCAGTTCAGGAAATTTCTTTTTTCCAATATGGCTTCTCCTCCATTGTCTGTGTATTCTTTGTCTTCAGTAACTTTAATTAGAAATTTGTCCAGCTTTTCTTCCTGTTCTTAACCTTTCTTTCTTTGCTGTATCCCAGGTACTTTCTTCATGGCTCTCATCCAGGTCACTAATTATACCTTCAGCTCTGTCTAATATGAAGCACACACACACGTACTTTTCTATAAGTTTTATTTGGTTCTTTTTCAAATTAAAATCTGCTTGGTTTCTTTTAAGAATGCCTTGTTCCTCATGTTTTGAAATTTTATCTTTTATTTATTTAAACATTTTAAATATGCTTAATTTTTAGAGTGGTTATTTATTTACTTTTTTGAGATGGAGCTATGTTGTCCAGGCCAGACTTGAACTCCTGGGCACAAGTGACCCTCCTACCTCTCAGCCTCTCAAGTAGCTGGGATTACAGGTGTGTACCACCTTGCCTGACTATAAATATGCTTATTTTGTATGTGGTATCTAAAAATTCTGTTATCTGAAGTTTTTGGTATTTCATTCTTCTGGGTGTCATTTCTCTTGATTCTTGCATGTCATGTGTTTTCTTATGCATTTTGTAATTTTGCATTGTCAGCTCCTGTTGGCCTGAAATGAGGTGGTGTGCTTACTAAGAATATTTGCGTTTTCTTTTTCCAGGCTCCCCAAGTGTTAATATCTGGGTATCACTGTATGATGATTTCTTGGCTGGCAGTTTCCTGCAATGCACATATAATATAAATTTTAATCTCAAACCTGTTTGAGGGTAGACTTGCCCCTTCCTCTACCACTTAGATTGTAGGTCAAGAGAGACCTGTCATCTGTCTTTGTCAGTGGGCAGGTTCTTTGTCCACTCCACTCCTTCACTGAAGATTTGGCCTCTTGGGGGTCCTGGCTGCATGTGGAGGCTTATGTGGCCTCAGTGTGGGACCAAGGCCTCATCTCCATCCCCGGGTGGTTCTTAAAACTTCAGCCCCTTGATTAATAAGATTCAGTGTTACCAAGGTAGTTATGGCGACATCATCATCACTCTGGTTTCATTTCCCCTTTTATATTTGGCTCTTACTCTATTGTGAGCTCATCCAGGCAGGGATGATGTTTTACCTTATCCAGAATTTCTAGGCATTTTGTACAGGAAGATGTATTAATTCTGAGGGCTACCATAACAAATTTCCACAAAGTAGGTGGCTTAAAACAACAGGAATCTATTCTCTCCCAGTTCTAGAGGCTGTAAGTTGAAACTGAGGTGTTGGTGGGCCACGCTCTCTCTGAAGGCTCTAGGAGAGGATCCTTTCTAGCTTCTTCCTAATTTCCGGTAGCTGCTGGCAATCCCTGGCATTCCTTGCTTTGTAGACGCGTCACTCCAATCTCTGCCTCTGTCTTCCCACGGCCTTGTCTTCTGAGTGTCTGTGTCCAAATCTCTCCTTATAAAGATGCCTGCCATTGAGTTTAGGGCCCACCCTAATCCAATATGGTCTCATCTTTACTTGATTACATGTGAAAAGACTCTATTCCCAAATGAGGTCATATTTATGTGTTCCAGGTGGACATGAATTTTGGGGGGACACTATTCAACACAGTACAGAAGGTTTTCAAGATACCTAGTCTGCCATAATTCCAGAAGTTCAAATCCTATGTGGGTAACATTCTGTGGCTTCTTAGAAGCACTGGGACTAATTGGCAGCTGGGTCTGTTGGAAGATCCGGGGCTGGAAGGCACAGGCTGGTCTCTGGAGGGAAGGAAGGTACATGGCTGTGTGCTGAAGCTCAGTGATGGTGGCTTCCCACCCTTAGGACAGAGACAGTGGCCACCTTCTGTCAGCATCATGGGGACCTCAGTTGCCAGCAGGCTCCTGGAAGAACCTAGGGTCTGGGGAGCAAAGTTCCAAACCAGGGACAGGACTAGGCTTTGTGGGTGGGGGGTGGGG
>VBSM01003144.1:5563407-5576500 GCA_008086735.1 Cheirogaleus medius
AAAAAAAACTATGAACAAATTCCTATGCACACTGCACATATCTTATTCTGAAGTTAAAAAACAAACGGGCAAAAACACCCGCATGTGGCCTGTGGGCCATAGTTTGAGGACGCCTGATCTTCACTCTCGGGTTTCCCAGCTGGTGATGCGTACCTGCCAGCCACCGCTTGTGCGGGCTCACCGATTTGCAGGAGACAGGGCTGCCTTAACGTCACCTTTCAGAGATGTCACTGTGCCCTTTCGCAGAAGTGTTTGTGCCTCTCTGCTCTGACCCTCCACGCCACCAGCCGCGGGCTGGTACAGACCTGTACGCGGGTGTTTCCAGCCTAAATCCCAGGCAGGTGCAATGTCCTGCCTTCCTGTAACCCAAACGAGTCACGGCGAGGGACAGACAGAACTGCTCGGCAAGGCTCTGCCTGTGTTTCTCCTGGCCGCCCAGCCCGACTCCGTGTACAACGAGAGATGGAAACAGTGCCCATGGCAACCCTGAGTGTTGGCTACCGTTCCATCTCAAATGGAACCTTTCCCAGTAGTCTTCTAGCAGACTTGCCCAAGTAGTTCTGGAAACTTATCTGTGGGTCCCATCTGGGCAAAATCATGGAGCCCTGGAAGGGGAACTGGGTCTCTAGAGATTGCTTTGCCTCTAGAGTGGCCCGGACCTCTCTCTGTGGCTGTGGAGGGTGCAGAGAAGTGATGAGCTGCTTCCATGAATGGGAAATGAGGTCTCAGCAGGCAGAGGAGAGGTCAATGTCAAATGTGTGACGCAGAAGGGAAGGGCCGTGTTGCTCTCTGCGAATCCACCGGGGAGTGACTGGCCCAGCCGGGCCGTGCAGGCTGCAGACCATCCCCCAGCTCAGTGACTCCCGGGTCACCCTGCACTCTCCGAACCTCACCTCTGAGCAAAGACTGGGCACCCGCTATGGGTTCTGTTTGGGATTCCAAGTGAGGTGGGGTGCAGAGCCGACAGTCAATCAGCACAGGCAGTTAACGCCTGACTCAGCTGAAGGCTGATTCAGTTAACTCTTGATTTTTAGGTACCAGAAACCCAGCTCACAGTGGCTTACACAGTGTGCATGAGCGAATAAGAAATAAATGAAGAAGGCAGATATTGATTTATGTCACTGGACTGTCCAGGGAATGATTGCTTCCATGTCACCAGGGCTTGGTTTCTCTCGTCCGCCTCTTTTCTTGCACGTGCTGTCTGATTTCTCAGGCTCTGTGTGTGGGCAAGGTGGCTGCCAGCAGTGCCAGGCTCAAAACTATCCCTGGTTCAAGTACAGCGGAAAGCAGAGAAGGCCTCTGCCTGGCAGTTCCTCAGACGGTTAAATATAGAGTTACCACAAGACCCACATCCCACAACTAGATATGTGTCCAAGAGAATTGAGATCATACGTCCACACAAAAACTTGTACCCGAATGTTCATAACAGTATAATTTATAGTCAAAAAGTAGAAGCAATTAAAATATCCAACCACTGATAAATGGATAAGCAAAATGTGTTATATCCATACAATGCAATATTATTTGGCAACGGAAGGAATGAAATACTTCTATCCACAGGGATCTCATAGTAAGGGAGCAGGGAGAAGGAATTTTAAACAAATGACATTGTCCAGGGAACAGTGGGCATGTGTCCCTCCTGGGTGGCCCATTCTCTCCCTCCCTGATAAGCAGGAATCTAGGGTCTGGTAGGGAACGAAGGTCTGGAGACAGGGCCTGGGGTGGGAGTGGAGGTCTGCAGAGTACAGAATGATCAGAGAGGCAGGACCCAGGAGCTAAACTGAAATCCAAAAAGGAGAAGACAGCCCAGTAGGTTGTCCATCTGTTGAGCTGAGCAGAGGTAAACCTGGCACCAATAGCAGGAGATGAGCCAGGGATGCCAGGCCTGGGCAGAGAGGTCCAGGTCAGAGAATAGGGTCAGAGATGACTCTTGTGGTACCACTGGCTGGGCAGGGGTGAGGGGGATGCAGATGGGGCACCAGATGTGGGGTCTCCCCGGAGGATCTTGCCTCATGCCATAGGAGGCAAGGAACAGAGAGACACTGTCCCTGTGGAGTAAATGGAGTGAGGACAAAGGAGAAGCTCATCTGGTTGGGATGATCAGGAGATGGTTCAGGAGGGAGAAGATTGGAGCAGGCTCTTGAAAGATCTGTAGACATTTGGCAGTCAGGAAGGTGGTGGAAAGCCATCCTGGACGGGGACACAGCTCGAAGAAAGCAGAGTGTTGAGAAGGCACTGGGAAGGGAGGGCATGGAGGTCTTCACACTAGGAGGGGAGAGTGCGGAAGTATTTTCACTGGGATGGAGAATGCAGTGAGAAGCACAGTGGCCTGAGGAGGGAACCACAGAGCCCCCAGTGTGAGAAAAGGGGCACGGGCTTGAGTGAGCTGATTCCTGACGTCCAGGCTAGAGGGGCTGCCTGAGATACCACTACGTGCACGCGGTACTTGTCCCTGAGCTCAGGCCGGGGTGGTGGCTGCCTCCGTGGTTGGGCCACGCCTACCAGGATGCAAATAGACTAATGAGGTTTATTTTCCTCCTGACTGGGGCTGGGGCTCCAGCAGTTTAACTTGCTAACGAACTCAGCCTAACTCAGCTGCTGCGCACCTTGGTGCAGATATAAGTGGATGATACATGGTCTGGCTTGGCCTCCTGTCCTGGTCCGGCCCAGCCCCACAGCCTCCCTGGCTGGGGATCAAACGTAGCCGACAGGCCCCCGCACGACAGCGAGCTGGGCTGGGCCAGACACTGGCCTCAAATCAATACATCAACGCGATAAGCTGCCTCCTGCCAGGGAGGTAAGGTTGTTCCGTGAACACAGGTCCTCTTCCCAGCAGGAAGGAGTGGTTTTCCCATTTTCACCCTCCTCCGCATCCCTGAGGCTTCAGGAGCACTGCAGGCCTGGTGGAGTGGAGGGGGCGGAAATGTCTCTTTTGTTCATCGCAGCATTTAGGGGGCTACCAGCGTGAGGGCTGGAACTTGGCGTTGCCTCTGGGCCCCGCGGCACTGGGCTTTATGTGGGGTCAGGTCTGAAAGTCCTGCTCCCCACCGGCCTGTAGCCCACGCCTCTCCCAGCTCAGAGGCAGACGGGGCGGGGTGGGGGTGGGGGTGGCCCTCCGGGGACCTCCTCAGCCAGGTGTGCGGCTGGCCGATGGCGATACAGGCTCAGATTTGCTTTTGTTTGTCCACAGAGTGTCTGAAGGCTCCTCCTGCACCAGCCCAGCTTTGCATGGGGAGGTGGGGAGTTTGTGTCTGCGGGTTTGGCTCTGGGAGGGGGACTGTTGGCCCATAAATCTCGGACAGGGTCAGCAGTGGAAGGCAGGGACTCACTGGCAGGTGGGGACGGGCTGGGCGGAGAGGACAGGCAGATCTGGGCCCAGATGCTGCTGTGTTTTCACTGAGAATTGTTAGAGGAATCTCCTTCTTGAGGATGTGGACGGAGTTGGTGCCACCTGGCAGATACCTGGGCTTTGCAGGTGAGAGGTCAGACCAGAGAGGACGCGAGCTCAGGGAAGGGCCTCAGGTTCCCCGAGCTTCATCAGGGCCAGAGCCCGGGAGGCCAGAGGGACGTCTTGGGCTGCCCTGGGAGCCGTGTGCAGTCTTGGTGAGCGTGCAGATTTGGGGTGCATTCTGGCTCTGCCATAGAACTGGCAAGTGGCCCGGCGCCTTGAGATTCAATTTCCCTATTGTAGGCTTATGGAAGATTAATAACAGTACCTCCCCGTGCTTGAGACCTACCGCGTGCCCTCAGCACACATCCTGGAGGTGGGCATGGTCTCATCACGGAGGAGTCTGATGAGGCCTTGGGAAGGTCATTCACTCGCTCAGGCCAGGAGACCAGGAGACCTGGAGTCTGTACCTGGTCTGTCTGGCTTCAAGTCAAGGCTCTTTCCCCCATGCTGTGTGGCTCTGTGCTTGGCACATAGTAGGTGCTCATTAAATGTTAGCATGCTCTCTCCCTTTTCTTCCCTCCTCAGAGTCTCTCTTTCCCCCGCCCTCTGGGTACGTTCAGTTCCATACACGTTTTGGGGGCCTCGTTTGTGCACAGCTGAGCCCAGGCTGGGGTCTGTCTCCCTCTCCGCGGGGCAGTGCTGTCCCGGGAAGTGCTCCATGCCCAGCAGCCCCCTTTCCCCCCCGTAGGGTGTAGCTGTGTGGTGAGTTCTTGCAACAGAATGTGAGTGGAAAGGACACACATCATAGGTGACGTGGTTAGAAACTGGGTGTACCATCTCCATGGAGAGGACTCCAAGGGCTGAGGTGGGGCCGTGGGGTAGACAGAGTCTAGTTCCTGAGCAAGCCCAGGGAAGCCTGCCTGGCCAGCAACAGAGAAGCTGGACGTGACATGAGATCTCAGCTGCTACTGTGTTGAGCCTCTGAGATTCTGGGATTATCTGTGACTGCAGCTAGCGTCTTCTCCGTAACTACTGGGGAGCCACAGAGATGGCTAATGGAGGCCCCTCCTTCCCTCTGGAGGCCATGAGGGTAGGAGGAGGTAAGGCGTTTGCAGAGAGCTGTGACTCAGAGTGGACCAGAGCCTCACAGGGGTGGGACAGGGCATGGGGGAGCCAGAGAGGGGAGAGTTTTGATGGGAGATCAGGGAAGAATTCACAGAGGTACAGCCAGGAAGAGGACATTTCAGAGTGGCTAAGGGAGAGGAAGAGAGCCCCACCTGAGAGCTGAGGCCCAGGTGATATGTCTGAGGACCTGGGGGAATAGTAGGGCCAGGTTATGCAAGACTGAAGAGCATGGACTTAATTTTGTAGGTGGTGGGAGCCATAGAATGTTAACGAGGGAGAGCACGACAGATACCCTGTGCTTTAGGCAGGTCCTCCCAGTTGCTGTGTAGTGGCTGGCTGGAGCAGGAGATGTTATTATAGATGTGGGCAACCAGAGGGGTGTGGGTGATGGAGGGGAGGGGCCCTGAGAAGGTGGCATCTCAGGACCTGGAGGCAGGAGCGGCAGTGAACCAGGGGAGGCAGCAGTGTGGGAGGCCCCCTCCCCTCTTCCAGGTGTGCCCTGGTCATGGGGGTGGCACCCTGCGCAGAGACAGGGAGCCCAGGGAAGGGACAACAGGATGCTGGGGAGACAGCGCCAGAGCGTGTTGACTCCAGGTGGACGACTGGCCCTTGCTGTGGTCCGAGGCCGGGTCCCGAGAATCAGCCCCCGGGCTCTGCCCTTCTCTTTGGTATGGTCTACAGCTCGTCACTGCCAGGGGCAAGTGCCTTGGGGTGCACTGGGTACTGGAGGGTCCCCAGAATGCCTATGGTGGCCCAGCCTATGCGTCCTGCCCCACAGGGACCTGGTGGATACTCTCTGGAGCTGATGATGGTTTGGAGATGGAGTCGCTCTGCAGAGGCTAAACGCACAGGACCACAAGGTAAAGAAAAGTGATGGCGTAAGCACACGCACTCGAAGAGCTCATCGTTTTAGAATTTGCTTCGCTTTTCTGCACTTACAAGAAATCTGCCTTGCAAACAGGTTTCAAAAATAGTCCCTCTCAGAGATCTGTGTGGTGCTCAGCATCTGCAGGGACAGGGTGTGGACATGTGTGTGTGGCCTGCGGGTCCAAGCCTGGGACAGGACAGGAGAGGACGGGCTTCGATCACATCGGGAGGGACGAGGCAAGACGTGGAGAGCTCTGTGGCTGGCTGCAGGAGGCCGGGGGCGTGGGGCCATTGCACCAGCCGTGGTCGGGGGGTGGAGGAGATGCTGTGTGTGCCCAAAGCCTGACGCCAACCTGCTGATGCCAACCTGGAAATGTCCTCTGAGTCCATTCTATCCTCCCCTCTCCTGCCTGGGCTGTGGGAATCTCTGAGCTGGCCACCTGTGTCCCGTCTCTCCTTCTACCACCCTGCCCCAGGCGAGTGATCCTGAAGACGCATCTGCACCCCTGGCCACCACACTGGTGCTTCCCTTGACCCCTTAATGTCTACAAGATGAATTCTAATGTCCTGGGAGGTCTACATCCTCCGGGTCCCACTTTAATCACAGAACTTCTAACCAGTATGTCCCAGCGTCCAGTGTCCCAGGCCGGTGTGCAACTCCCCGTGTTCTCACCTGTTGTTCTTTCTGCCAGAAATATCTTCCCTTCTCCCCATCTCTTTGTCTGGGAGGGTGAGCCAACAAGGCCCGGTGATGGCCAGGGTAGCAGCCTCAGAGGAGATGTGCATCTTTGCAGGCAAGTGACACGATGACATGCCATTTCGTGGGGTTGGCAGGTGCTTGCGTGTGTGTGTGTGTGTGTGTGTGTGTGATGTGTGCACCTTCACATGCGTAGCCTGGCTCCTGGGAATATCCTGTGGCAGGAAAATCTTCCTCCCGAGCCTTGCTGTGGGCTGCAGCCCCCGGAAAGTGCGTGGTTCCTCCTCGGCCCTCCCGGCCCTGCCCCACTGCTGGGTATCCAGTCCCACCAGCCGGCGGCCCTGCAGGAGTTCTGAGAAGTACTTTCTGTTCATAGGCACAGCCCGTAGAGCTGCTGGGCCGGCCAGCGTGTGAGTTTGAGGGACTGCAGTCTGTGCAGGCCGACCCTCAGGCAAGCACGGCACCGGTGACTTCTCAGTAGGCAGTGGCACCAGTCTCTTGCAGCCCAATGACAAGGGTTTGGGGAGCAGCATCTTTGGAGACCTTGGCTGGGGAGCTTTTCCAGCTGGTTCTGTCTTTGCAGCCACTGCCACTCAGCGGGCGCAGAGGAGACCTCAGCCGGCCTCCCAGGGCCTGTTGTAGCCAACGTGCGGCTCCTCTGGCCAGGCGTGTGGCCGCATCTCGTTCTCACTCCAGCCCTGGGAAGTGGACGCTCTTCTCCCCTCATGCCAGGGGTGTAGCAAGGCGCCCCATGGGGCGAGTGGCAGAGCTGGAATTAAGCCTGCACATGTCTGACTCCCAAACTCTGTCCCTTTCTGCTACACCACTTGTCCCCAGAGGAGTCAGGGAGAATGCACACCTGTTGCCCCATGGATAGTCTGTCACCTGCCAGACGTGAGTGAGGCCATCTAGACCAGCCAGCCACCAGCCAGCCACCAGGCAACCACAGACGCGCGAGGCAGCCCCAAGCACTGCCCAGCTGACCCACAGGACAGGGAGGGAGCTATGTAAGTTCATGTTGTTTTAAGCCACTAAGTTCTGGGGTGGTTTGTCATGAAGCACAACCGAACCGACACTGTTGCTGTGTAACAACAATGCTGCTGTTGTGCAAGCAGCTTAGTTGCTTGAAACACCCCCTTCGTCCTGCTCGCGGACTTGGTTAGGGATGGGGACAGGGCGCGGCAGGAGTGACGTGTCTGCTCCACGCATCTAGAGCATCGCCAGGAAGACTCGAGGGCTGATGGCTTGGGGAACGACAGTGTCTTCACGCACGTCTGGGTGGTGGCATCTCAGCTGGGGCTGTCAGTGGGAGCCCATGCACGTGGCTCTCCCTGTGGCCTGAGCTTCCTCGCAGCATGGCGGCTTCCGGGTCTATGGACTTTAATGGGGGCCGGGGGCTTCGAAGGCGAGTGTACCAGCTCACAAGGTGGAGGGCAATTGCCTTTTATGACCTGGCCCCGGAAGTCACACTGTGCCACTCCGCTGCATTCTATCCATCACAGGCGATGACAAGCCCTCTGCTCCCCCCAGATTCAAGGGAAGGGAATTAGACGCCGCCTGATGTTAGAGTGGCGAGGTTGCAGAGCATGTGGGGCTGGAATGCACTGTGGCCACCTTTGGAAAATACAATCTGCCACCCGCCATCTCACTGATCCCCACAATAACACAGTGAGTAGGTACTATTATCATTCCCACTTTGCAGATGAGAAAACTGAGGCTCAGATGGTTGGTAATGGGCTCAAGGCAGCATAGCTGGGCACGAGTGTGGGAGCTGAGTCTGGCTCCAAAGCCTGTGCCCTCGCCATGCCCCTCACTGCCTTTCGTAGAGGGCCTTTCCGTACTCGGGTTTGGGGGCCCAGCTGACTTTTAACTACTGCCTTCGGCTTTATGTTCTGTCCACTTTGACACGGCACCTTCTAATAAGCAGCTGCATGTCTCGGTGTCTCTGCTGGCTCTGTCGGGGGTCCCTGTCATTTCTGGGAATGGGCTAACACTGTGGCCTTGCACCTGTGGCCTCCTGCCCAGAGAAGGCTCCCGTGCAGGCACGGCCGGAGTATGGCGGGAGCAGAGCCTGGCTGTGCGCAGAGACGGGGTTAGAGGCCACTGGAGAGGTGGACTCAGCGGCTCAGCGCAGGGTCCTGGCCCTTCAAGGCCAGGCCGGGTTCTGTGCTACAATCAGGGCTAGGATGTGCCCTGATCCCCAAGGTGGGAGCGGGGAGGGGGACACTGAGGGAGGGGAAGGGACTCAAATAGGAGACATGCTGTACTGATCACCACCCTCCCGCCTTCTACAAAAACAGATAAAGTTAGGAGCTATCTAGTAGACAACTTGAATTTAAATTCTAAGAGGATGGAAACAGGAGTTATATCTCTGGACTTTGGAAGGCATTTATTTTCTGTGTTACACAAAGTATTAACATCGCTACATGAGTATTTGCAGCCCTGGTTCCTTCCCTGACCCTCCTCCCAGCCCACTCAAAATTCTAACTGTGCCCCTTGACATTTCCTGTCCTTTCTTAGGCAAAGCCAGGAGGACTCATGCTGATAGCAGTGCTCTGGGAGGAGTTTTTATAATTTTTTATTGACATATAAAATACACATGTGATCTGTGTTGATGGACAAAATGCACATTAACAGGAGAATGCAATACGGTTGTTAGACAAAATTTAACGGGATGCCCCGTTAAATTTGCACTTCATTCTTTTATTTATTTATTTTTTAACATTCCAGAGAGGAAGGGATCAGTCTCCCTGAGTGTAGAAAAACCAAATTTGCACTTCAGATACACACGGATATGTTCCAGTGTAGGTAGCCCCACAGTTGTAAAGAGGCACACAGCCTAAGTGTGCAGCTCCGTGGATTTTCACAAGTGAGCACGTCTGTGTCACCAGCACCCAAGAAACAGAACGATCCAGGCTCCCCAGACGCCCCTTGTGTCTCCTTCCAGTGACTGTCCACCCCCCACTAGCCTGGCTCCAACAGCACAGACAAGTCTTGCCTGTTTTTTTTGAATGTCATATAAATAGAATCACCCAATTTGTATAATTTTGTGTCTGGCCTCCTTTGCTCATCGTTAAGTCTGCGAGCTTCCTCTCATGTTGTCGTGCAGAGCCGTCGTTCATTTTGGGGAGTATTTCTGTATGGAGCATACTTATACTAAAACAATTATTTTTCTGAAATTCAAATGCATTTTATCTGGCAACCCTGTTCCATTCTCCTGTCGATGGACGTCTTGCAATTTTCAGTTGGGGCTGTTTTGAACAAAGCTGCTATGACTACGCCAGCGCGTGTCTTTTGGTGAACATATGGCCTCATTTCTTTTGGGTGTTTACCTAGGAGTGGAGTTTCTGGGTCACCGGGATGCATATGTTCAGTTTGACATGTGCTGCCAAGCAGCGTTCCAAGTGGCACCAATTCGTACGCCGACCAGCAGTGTGTGAAGGTTCCGGTTGCTCTACATCCTCACCAACCTGGGCGCTTTCTGTCCTTTGCACTTCAGCCATTCTAGTGGGCGGGCTCTGCTTTAACTCCATTGTGGTTTTCATTTGCATGTCGCCGATGATTCACAAAGCTGAGCACCTGACCACACGCTTAGTGGCCCTTTCAGCCTCCTCTTTCGTAAGGTGCATGTGCTAGCATGTTGCCGAGTGTTTTATGGAGATGCCCGCCTTTTAAGAAATTGCTTTGTAGGCATTTCTTATATGGTCTGGATACAAGTTATTTGTCAGATATAATTTCAAATGTATTTTCTTGGGGAGTGTTTTGGAAAAAAACCACCGAGAGAGGACTTTTGGCTGGTTGTGGGTCTTGCAGGTAATTTGGAGGAGGAATTAGGTGGAAAGGAGTTTAATGACAATTGCTGTGGACAATGAATCAGATGTCCTCCACTGGCCTTTGAGAGGCACAAGTGAAGACCAAATTGTGTTTTCTTTGGATGCCCCATTCATTCTGAGAATGGACCACATGAGGCTATGAGCTGTATTCAGATCTTGACATGCATGAGAGCATGGATAGATTTCCCTTGTATTGAGCTTATGATACATCTTGGGAAATTTCAGCTGGGAAGCATTCCAAAAAATTTGTATGTGTCCCAGCGCAGACTCTACGGCATATTTCCAGACCCTGAGGGCGGAGACCATCCCAAGGGGAATGGAGATCCCAATTTTCCATACAGGTATAAACACCCTGGAACGCACACTTGAATAAGAATAAAATGCTTAGTATTTGAACACAAGCGGGATCTGAAGGGTACACTTAATTCATAAATCAAGACTGCACAGCAGATGATATTTATGGCAGGCAGCTCTTGCTGGGGGAGATATTAAAATTTGTAAGAATTGTAAATGCTGTAACAAAAAATGCTACCGTCCCTGGCCCTAATTGATGACTTCCTCTTGGATATATTGAATAAATTAATTTCACTGCTATACAGATGACATTAATATGCTTTTATAATTAATTTAGTTCTGAGAGCTGCTCTCGGTGCCAGGATTTCCTCGGAGGGAGAAAATGGCTAAAGGAAAAAAGTGACACATGAAGAATAATTTTAAAATCAAATAAAGAATAACTCTCTAAGAGGAAATAGCATGCTTGGCGTGACCCTGTCGTAAAAGAAAATTCACCAGGGAATCGCTCGGAGGTGGATATTAAGGCTTGGAGGTGGATATTAAGGTCATGACGGTGCGTGCGTTTCCGATGTCGCATTCACGGGGGTTTCTCGTGTCCAGGTCTGCGGTTAAGCAGGGACGCCGGGGAAAGCCGCCCGCTTTGGTGGGGTGGGCTCATGCAGCTGTCTCTCATGCTTCAGGGCCGGCGTGACATGTATTTTATTGATGAAACCAAGGCATTTTTGAGGGTGAAAAGAAATTCTAAAATAATAAGTTTGTAATATTTTGGAAATATTTCTTGGCGGACACATTGGTTTCATTATATTGGTTCTGTAAATGGTTTCATGAAAAACTATTTTCAACAATAAAATTATTTCTAAGACAAAGTAACATTCATATATAATAAGGTAAAATTTACAAATACTCTGTTATATTGATTATCTGAATATTTTTTTTTTTTTTTTTTTTGAGACAGTGTCTCACTTTGTTGCCCAGGCTAGAGTGAGTGCCATGGCGTCAGCCTAGCTCACAGCAACCTCAATCTCCTGGGCTCAAGCGATCCTCCTGCCTCAGCCTCCCGAGTAGCTGGGACTACAGGCATGCGCCACCATGCCCGGCTAATTTTTTGTATATATATTTTTAGTTGGTCAATTAATTTCTTTCTATTTTTAGTAGAGACGGGGTCTCGCTCAGGCTGGTTTCGAACTCCTGACCTTAAGCGATCCGCCCGCCTCGGCCTCCCGGGCGTGAGCCACCATGCCCGGCTGATTATCTGAATATTAACAACAACAAAGGTGGAACAGTCATGTACTTTAATCACGTTCTTAGCCTTATCTTTCTCTAATATGGTATATCAATGGTATGAAATTATTTTCCCAATAACAGTCTCATCATTTTAATGATTTTTTTTCATAAAATTTCCCATAATCTTCATAGAAACATTTTGTGGTTTATAAATGTTTGAAATTATTGACACCTGCAGTCTGTTCTTCACTGTAGGTCATACTATTTTGAATTGGGGAACTATTCTGTCTGTAGATGTTGAGGCACCTCATCAGGGCAAATGAAGGGTATGCTCAATGCCAACTTTTTGGCATTAAAATGTGAAAATCTTTCAGCCTAAATATTTTACCGGGTGCTATATTTTGCCTCCTTTCAGAGTACCTTTCTTCAACAAATATTTTTGTAAGAGAAAATTCATCAAATAAGTCATCCTTATTTGTAATTTTTAAATGCTTCATTAAAAGTTGAGATGTTGCAAAATTGTGGACTTTCTCAGTTTCATGCTCTCCTGGAACAGAACATATTTTTTTCTACCTAAAACTAGGAGCTCCATCAAAAGAGTCTTTTCACTAGTCAAGATATTCAGAAATATCATTATAGAATTTCCACAGCGAGGCCTAATTGTTTAATGTGTTGAGTTTCTCCCTTTGTTTTTTAGAGATAAATTCCAATTTCTTTTCATTTGCAAGCTTTGTTTTCAATTAATGCAATTCTTTCAAGGCTCAAAAACGGAAAGTCTGTGTGTTGAATAATTCGATCAAAGATCTCCAATGTTTTCAGCAACATACACCCCAAATTTAGAAGACTCATTTACAAAACGGTTCAATATCACCATAGGACACTTAGAGTGACTTCAAAAGCTCAAACTTTTCTAAAATCTGGTAAGTGGCAGGCAGTAGAGAGAGAAAGCACATTAAGCCATGAGGAAGCATGGTTTCTTTTTTCATTTTTATCCAGCTTGATGGTGAATTTTTTGTTATATATATAATATATATAATTTGTAAATGTTGGCAACTACAGCTTTTACTTGTTAGAACAAATACCATAGCCTATTTGATATGTGCGCCATTACCAATTTCAAGAAAATTTCTGCTTCATAGGTTTCTTTTCTTTCTTTCTTTTTTTAGAGATGGGGTCTTGCTCTGTTGCCCAGACAAGAGTGCAGTGGCGAGATCTCAGCTCACTGCAGCCTTGAAGTCTGGGCTCATGGGATCCTCCTGCCTCAGTCTGCCTCCTGCCTCAGCCTCCCGAGTAGCTAGGAAGATAGGTGCATGCCACAACACCCAGCTAATCTTTAAAGTTTTTTTTGTGGAGATGGTGTTTTGCTATGCTGCCCAGGCTGGTCTCCAACCCCTGGCCTCAAGTGATCTTCCTGCCTTGGCCTCCCAAAGTGCTGGGATTACAGGTGTGAGCTATGGAGTCGGGTTAAGTTTTTTAATTTAGTAAGAATATTGTTTTTAGCATGACACCGTGCTCCACCAAAAGCTATATTTTTATTATCATTGCAAAAACAAGTACTGTTTGCTTTAACATCAACCTTTAAATGCAATTTACGATAGTATAGTACATAGCTTTATTTTTCTTCTTGGGGTTTCTAATTGCCTTGCTTTTTTTTTTTTTTTT
>VBSM01003144.1:5610536-5620652 GCA_008086735.1 Cheirogaleus medius
GGAAACTTATTCTCAGAGATGGATCGCTCCACCAGGCTGCTAAGAGGTTTTCTTGACTTG
Source organism: Cheirogaleus medius (assembly GCA_008086735.1). NCBI lineage: Eukaryota > Metazoa > Chordata > Mammalia > Primates > Cheirogaleidae > Cheirogaleus > Cheirogaleus medius. Next base: position 5,610,597 of record VBSM01003144.1, read on the forward strand.
TCAACATTTTACCCCCCACAAATATTCCTGACTGTAAATTATTCATTGCCCAGTTAGTGGCTGGAAAAAAAGATGCCTGGGGCTGAGGCTGCCTTAATCCTCCCTCTGCTTTTCAGATTTAAGTTATTTTTTCCCTTTCACTGCTAGAAAAGTCTTATAGAAATAACTGGAAGTCTCTGGATTTGGAGGTGCTGTAACCTAATGAGAAAGTGGTGTGGGTCCCCTCGTGAGTGTGGTGGGGGACGAGGGTCATTTACAGTTTGGGGGTGAGGCAGGACCTTGGGGCTATCAAATATATGTCAATGTAGGCAGTAGGTGTGTTTGGGGCCTTTTGTCCTTCCTGTTGGCAGGGACTCCAAGGTTCTCATTGAAAAGCTGAGAGGAGCCTGATTTTGTCCTGGTTCCACCAGTTCAGAGTCACAGCTGGAGGAGATCTCAGCCTCTCTCTGCTCATCCTCGGCCCCTCCCCAGGTTGGGGACAGGCCAGGGGACAGCACTCACCCTGTCCTGCCTCATGCCCAGCCCCTCTGGTCCTGCACACCCTGGGCCTTGCTCAGCCCTTTGAAATTCCCAGTAGCCACTCAGCCAGCTGACGTCCTCCTCCAGGGTGGATTCTTGGGCTCCCCGTGGCACATGGACATGGGGGAGAATTAGGCTTCGGGGCTTGGGCTCCATAGTAGTTTCTGATGGCAGCTGTAGCACAGCCCCACAAATGGGATGTGTTAAAACAACAAGAATCCACTCTCTCACAGTGCTGGAGGCCAGAGTCTGAGACAAAGCTGTCGCCTGCTCCTTCCGACTCAGGGTAGAGCCCTCCCTTGCTTCCCTCTAGCTCCCTGTGGTGGCTGACAGTCCCCGACCTACAGCTGCCGTCTCTACCTCTGTTGTCCTGTGAGTTACCCCTGTGTGTCTGTCTCTGTCCCCATCCCTCTTCTTGTAGGACATCAGTCATAGATCCAGGGCCCACCCTACACAGCCTCATCTTCACTGATGGAGTGACTCCATCTCCAACTAAGGTACCAGGGTTAGGACTTTAATACATGTTTTTGGGGACACAATTCAACCCATCCCAGGGTTGGAGAGAGGAGCCCCCATGATGAGTCCTGAGAGTAGAGCATCAGAGGCAAAGAGGTCCCATCCTGCTGGGACCCCACCTTCCCCCAGCAATACCTTCGTACTATGTTATACTGAATGAGTGTCTGTTGCCCTCTGGCCTTGACATAGGACCCTGGCCATGCAGGTGTCAGGCTCTGGTGTGTACCTGAAGGAGCTTAGGAAATGTCACCCCAAAATATGACTCCTCGAGGACTTTGAATGAAAGGCCCTTAGTGATCAACAGGCCTTGGAAGGAACTTTCCCTCTATCTGCATAAACCAGACGACCCACCAAAAAGCACAATTGACTTCCCTCCCCTCCCTGCTGTCTCAATATATTGCAGGAAAGATCAAGCATGCAGCCGGACATGGCCCAAATCATTTTAAACATAACACCTGTCTCTCAGGTTCATTTACAAGTCAATCTGTTTTCCCCATCCACTCATTCTCCCAAGTATCTAGTGATCTTCCCTAGTAACCATTTATTGCCCCTAAACAGAATTATCTATATTCCTCTCAAGGCAGGGTATAAACATTTCTGGACCTCACTGGGATATCAGGTAATCAGTCTGTGATTCTGCCCTTCTGCAGGGTAAACAAGCCTCTTCCTCTTATTAATCTGCTTTAATCATGAGTTGCTATTTCAGCGAACTTTTGGGGCAAAGGGGAAGTTTCCCCTTCTCCCTGCATGCCTAAAAACCTATGCTTTCACACAGAAGGAAGGGAAAGTGAGAAAACCGGGCTGACTCTGGGACTCACACACCTCACGAGGGAACAGGACCTTCCCTGGGGAGAGCAGCTGCCCCCGTCTCGTCCTGGAGGCCTGATGCGAGGCTTCCACCTGCCACTGGTGGAAACGTGGCCTCTCGCTGCTGCTTCTGTTCTGTGACTCCACCTTGGCTCCTGAATCCTCCTCTTCCTCCCTACACTCTGCCCAGGCACCGGGGGCCTCGCCAGGCAGCATTTCCGGGTGGACTCTGAGGCCTCTTAGTCTGCTGGTCACTGGGGAGCTGGCCGGTGGTGGCTGAGTGGTCAGCACTGCGCCAGTGCCCTGTGGGACAGGGAGTTTCCCATGGGGAGTGAGGGGTGGGACTGGTTGCTAGGCTGTACGTGGGATGATTCCCTCCAACCCTACCCTCCAACCCGGCTAAAAGGATTATTTCCAAATATTGGTATTGGAAATTAACGCTGAGGAAGAGAAGTGGCCGAATTCAGCTTTAAGAGAAGATTCCTAGCTTCGGGGTTTATAAACACCAGTGCATGTCTGCGCCTTGTCAAGGCTAGTCCTCCTGGTATCTGTCACCTTCTGCTGGCCCAGCCATGACCACTGTGTGTTGGGGTCCATCACCCAGAGGGCAGTCCCAGCCCATTCTCACTGGACATGCTTGTTATGTTCGGGGTCATCTGCCTTTCGTTCAGTTTCAGTTTATTTTGGGTCAGACTAAGAAGCCTTCAATTGCAGACTCTGAGGTTTCTCTGTGCCCTCTGAGCGTGGGAATGAATCAGTGTGGAGCAAAGGCAGCCGAGGGAGAAGACGGGAGACTGGGATGAGCCTCTGCCTCATGACAGTTGAGGGACAAAGGAAATAAGTGCCAAGCACTCGCCCACGCAGTATTTTACTTAATCCTCAAGATAGTGATCTGTGTGTCCATTGCACAGACAAGGAGACTGAGGCTCAAAGAGGCCAAGGGACCTGCCTAAATCGCCTAGCTAGTAAGTGACAGAGCTTAAAAGACCTACGGTTCCTGAGGGAGAGGATTCCTCCTTCAGGCAGGTGGCTTCCACGTCCCTCTGATCACGTAGTGGTGGTGGTTAGTGGCCCAGTCCAAATAACGAGGTTCCTTCCCAGGGCTGCGGGTCAGCTGAGGGCTGTCTCTCATCTGGGCATGGCCTGCCCAGAAGGCCACGGTGCCTTGGGGCACTGGATATGGTATTATTCGGGGGAAGAAGACTTATCGGACATCTGAGGGGAGGGGCACTTACCTGGGAGCTCCCAGTGGAAACTCTTTTTCCATTCAAAGGCTAAAGAGTCAAATAAGAGAAGATCTTTGGATATGATGGCTTTGTAGGGAACAGTTGGAGGTATTTTGAGGAAATGTGGACCATTGCAAAAAGAAACAGAGTGGTGAGATCTTTAGAAATCAATCCCATTGTATTTTCTTTTGTCCAGGTCATTGAGTTTTATTTTTATTGTTAGTATTCCCTTTCTTAAGACTGAATTCTTTAAGCTAATATTGAGATGAATGTATAGATAATTTCTTTTCTTTTTCTAAATAGTACAGCATGACATTCAACATTTATTTTCTATATTATTCTTTTTATTAACAATTTTGTTGAGATGTAATTCACACATACAATTCATTCGTTTAAAGAGTAAAGTTCAATGGTTTTTAGTATATTCACAGAGTTGTGCATCCATCATCATCATTATCACTTTGTGAACTAAAATAAAATCTTAACTCCCACCTCCAGCAGACTGGATGGGCCCCTCTTGGCCAAGGGGACCCAAGAAAAATCTTAAAGCTAAGTTGCCAGCCGTGAGAAGGGAGGTCAGACACGCAATAAGATACTTATTCATCAACAGGCCTAAGGCCATGCAAGACAAAGCTTAAACCATTCCTGTAGGCCATCAATTTACTTAACAGATCACTTAACTTTGGTAAATGTCTGGTGGCTTGTCTCTGATTAGCAGACATCCTTAAGTTAAAATATTCTAAGCTTTAAGGCAAACTTTCATTTCTTTAATCAATTACAAATCAAAGAGTCTTTAAGCCCATCTATAACCTGCAAGACACCCCTTCCCCCTTTGAGATGTCCCACATTTCCCCCTTTTTGGGCCAAACCAATGTACTCCATCCACATCCTGACTTAGGATCTCACATGTGACTCCTGTCTCCGTGAACATATAAAACCAAACTGTGACCCAGCTATGGAGGGCACACTCTCCCAGGACCACTTGCGGCCATGTGCTCCAGGCTGGTCTCCACACATTTGGCTCCCCAGAATAAACCTCTTTAAATTATTTCACAGAGTTTGGGCTTTTTTCCAGCAAAAACTTTTAGGATATTTTCACTATCCTCAGAGGGCACAGTCGTCACTCTGGGGTGACTGGCCTTGGCAGAGCTCCCTGGGGCTGTCTCTCTTCCTGCTCCATTTGGTAATACACCCAGCTCCACTAACTACATGCTGATGGCGCTATTGTTTTTGAAAAAAGCCCCAAGGCATAAATTGCTCCACTGTCTGATCCAATTAAATCCAGGCAGAGGTGGATTTTGAGGCCAGTTTTTGAGGTTTGTTTGGATCCCAGGAGGGCTCTTGTTGGCTGCGTCTTTCCTTGGTTTTCTCTGGTGAACCATCTGGTCCTTGGTTTGGCTTGTGGCTCTTAATTAAGAGGAGCTGTTGTTTTCAAGAGTGCTTTAGGCTTGAACTTCCCCACGTTCTCTACCAAGTAAAGTCAGTAAAGTCAGTTCCTCTGGGGAGAACTCTCTTTTCTTACGGATTTGGCTTCCTCCTAAGGGAACCCCCTAAGCTGTAACTGTGGGCACTGGGAGGGTGGTAGGCTCTAGTCTTCTCAGCTTGCCTCTCCCCTGGAAACCTCTGTCCTGTGAGGGAGCTGAGGTGGGGTGGCTGGGCCCCAGTGTTGGCCTGCTGTGCATCTGTCCTCCGGGTGGTGGCTGGGAGAAAGGTACATTCTAAGGTACTTCTAAGGTACATTCACTGGGTATTTAGCCTTTTCAACTTAGAGGTGGAGGGGATGAGAAATGAGGGAGGCCTGTACGTCCTGGTAAGATACGGTAGCCTCGTCTGGGACACGAGGGGAAAGGGAGCCCCGGTTTCTTGGCCACACTCACCCTGAGTGAAGCTTCTGCCACGCTGAGCTGGAGTGGAGAGGAAGTGTGGGTTATAGCGCAAACGCCATCAACTCTCACTGCTCTTACCTGGTTTTAGTAGATTTTCTTCAATAAATGTTTCTTCTTTTGTTGTATGCCATTAGGACAGCTTCCAGGGACTTTGAATAGTTGTTCATTCATTTTTATAAGAATAGTTTTTGCCAGTTTTGCTCGTTTCATGGAGTGGTCCACGGAGGCTCTCGTGCTGTCTTCCCAGAAGCGAAAACTGCCTTGTTTTATTTTAATAACGAAGGCATCTTTTTATGTTATAAATTTACCCCTAATACAGCGTTGGTAGTGTGCAGTAAGTTTTGACAAGTCCTATTCTAATTTTCTGTTGTATTTATTATCTATTATTCGAAGCCCATAGGAAGAATCTTTCAGTCTTCAAATGGATTATCTGTCTATGTATCTTCTACTTTTGCTTCTTCAGACTTTCAGCATCCTAGTCTAGCTTTTGTTGGATCTTGTGGTTTAGAGAATGGCTTGTGCAATTTCTGCTCTTTGCAATTTAGAGAAGTTATCTTTTTTTAAAATTTTTATTTATTTATTTTTATTTCAGCATACTATGGGGGTACAAATATTACGGTTACGTATATTGCCCATGCGCCCCCTCCCCCCTCGAGGCAGAGCTTCAAGTGTGACCATCCTCCAAACGTTGCACATCTTACTCATTATGTTTGTATTTACCCATCCAAGTTATCTTTTTGGACAAGTAAATGTGTGGTAGGTTTTTGCAAATGCTCTATTCACAATTTGAGAAAAAGGTATATTCTTTGCCTGTGGAGCACAAAATTCAGCATCTATCTGTAAATTTAAATTTATTATGTTGTTTTGATTCTTGAGGTCAGTGGTAGCCAATACTTCAACAAACAGAAGTGGGGAGAAGGAGCAAAACACATCTGCAAGGCAAATTTGTGAAGCAATTTCAGCCAGCTCATGGTGATTTTGTGGGAATCACTGCTTAATACATTTTTCTCAGAGGCTTGCCCGGGTGGCACAGAGCACAGATGTGTAACATTTTGGCCTTGGAAGGACCCTGGAGGTTTCCCAGTTCACTTCCTTGTTTTACAGATGAGGAAAGTGACTTGCCAAAGGTCACACACCTGGCACATTCTGAGTCTGAAAACTGAATTCCGGTCATGCAGAGTTAGGTAGGGGCATGACGTCTCTGCTTTTGGTGTGTTGTGTTTTGTTTTAGTCTTCAACGTTGTCTCAGAGACAGTTGATGCCTTGGGAATGGGTAGAGATGTGTTTCTTATGAAAGAAACAGTCTTATATGTTTATTTGTAGGTACTTTACGGTTTGCGAAGCACCTCGCAGCTTGCTAAGCACTCTCGTACGTCTCCTCTAATCTGATCTTCACGGTCCAGTGCTGTTTCAGGCAGTGCTGTGGATGAAGAAACCAAGGCTCAGAGGTCAGCAGTCTCTGTCAGTGCTGGGTCTTCTGCCTCTGGAGGCCAGGTGCCCATTTGCAAGGCCCAGGAGTCCAGTCTCACCTTGGCCCAGAGCCAATGTTCAGGCTCTTTCATTTCCCGAGCAGTTCTTTTGGGGTAAAACTGTAATATCCTGCAGGGCTTTTCCTTCCTCTGCTGGAACAATGCCCTGGACAGCTGGCTGGGTTTTGTAAACACAGGAAGAGGTCTGGGAAATCATTATTTTTAAATACTGTCCTACCTTGCACCTGCTAGGTCGTAGGGCATGATTGGCCAGGTGTGCACTCAAGGCTGTTCTCTGCTTGTCTTCTGGGACAATCTTGGTTCATTCCCTACCTTTGCTTCCCCCCCTGAGCAGGAGCAGATCAGTGGCTCTGTCTCAGCTGCATCCTCCACCTGCTGCTGCTTGGCCAGCTTCTCCTGGGAGGTCTGGTCCCACCGAGATTGGCCAGGGAGCGACCAGAGGCTCCTAACTGCCATAAGCATCGTGCAATAGTGGCAGTTTAGGGTTGCACCAGTTATCTATCACCGTGTGACACGTTACTCCTAAATTTAGTGGCTTAAAACAAGATTACACATTCACTAACTCACAGAGTTTCTGCAGGTCAGGACTTTGGGAGGGTGTGACAGGCACATGTGTGCTGGTTACGGGCAGGAGGCCTCAGTTCCTTGCCATGTGGACCTCCCCACAGGGCTACTTGAGTGTCCTCACAACATGGCAGCTGGCTTCCCACCATGAGAGAGCAAGTCAGAAGCCCATATAGCCTCTGTGGCCTACCATGGAAGTCATACTGTCATTTCTGCAGTATCCTATTGGTTACATAGGTCCTCGCAGTTCCGTGGGGAGGGGTGGGGAATACACAAGGCTGTGGACACCAGCCAGGAGGTGAGAGTGATCAGGGGACATCCAGAGGCTGCCCACTGAGCCCCAGAACCTGCACTCAGTTCCCATCTGTCCCTCTTTACGGATGGGGAAACATTCGGGTAAGTAATTTGCCTACTGACCCTCAGGAAGTGGATTTGAACCCAGCGCCCCAGCTTGTGCTTTAGCCCCTTGTGATGTCCTGACTCCTGGCGTTGTCTATACCTCCCTGTGTTCCAGCAATCACTGTGCTCTGCTCAGCTGTGCCGTGAGAGACACAGTAGAGACTCGTGTGGGGAACTCAGCTCTTGGACTGAAACGGAGGAGGTAGCAGTGTAGAGTCATGTTCACTTGTGCTCAGGCTGGACTAACAGAAGTATGATGTCTAGAACCTGGGAGCTGAGAGTTCCTGGTGTGGGCAGAACCGTGTGGCACCGTGGGTCCCTTGCTGTGTGGGCTCTGTGGAAGCTGGAACCTATTTATAGAGGACAATCCTAGGTCAAGAGGAGAGATGAGGCACCGGGAATTTTTAAGTTGGTAAAAACAACCAATCAACTTCCGAGGTTTGACATGGGTGCTGCGCAAAGGCTCACATGCATTCCATGTGTAAGGCTGTTGAGCCATGCAGGGTCCAAGGCGTGGAGGGTTCAGGGAGTGGGTGGGCCCCTGGGAGGAAGGCCCCAGTCAGATGACTACAAAATTCTCCAAACTGGTTTCTCCAACAGCCCAACTTTGCCTCTTACAGTGGGTTCCCCAAAGGCAATCGCAGAGGTGTGTAATAAAATGCGGCTTTCCCATGTCACCACCTGCCTGGGACCCAGCGTGGCTTTGCATCAGGACTGTGATGTGGACTCGGCCATCAGGCCCAGCCTGGTCTAGCTCCGGCCTCAGCTCCTGTTGTGAGTCCCACTCTCTGTGCTGCACCCAAACCTGCCACTCTTTTCCTTCTGCACGTCTGCACCCACACACATACACATGACACACACACTTATGTACATAAACAGGCTCTCACATGCAGGAACACGCCTGCTGCAGCCCCCTGGGGCCTCTCTGGTGGGCTGGTGAGTGTCTGCTGTATCTGCCACAGGTGAGCAAGTTCATAAACTCATTGCATCAAGATGTGGAAAGCTGAGGGACTCCAGTCTGCCTGGTGAGCCCACCAGGGTCCAGCGCCGGGGCCTGCCCAGCGTGGAGGGAAGCCGGGCTCTGCCACTTTGTGTGGCCCCGAACAAGCTTCTCACCTTCCATCCGCCTCGCACTCCCCATCTGCCAGGCCACGTGTGAAAGGGCCTGGCGCTGCGTGCCTGCTGGGGACCTTCCTCTCATCATGCCACACAGGGCAAGGGGACTTGCCCAGGGGTCCCGGGGAGCAGGCCTTGGAAGTGAGGACTCTCGGTCCCCAGCCCAGCGCTCGTACCAGGGACCCTGCCACATGTGAGCCTCTGGCCAAAGGCCTGGCGTGCCTTCAGGAGCTGTGGGCCAGGCTGTGGCCTGTCCATCCAGCCACCCCTCCTCACTCGCTCACTCTCCCCGCTCACGAGAAGCAGGCTGCATTCAGAGGTGACACACAAGGCAGGCAGCGCCCTCCTTCCTGCCCCTCCGGGCCTCGCCCTGGGGACGGGCTGGGGCCTGGGTGTGGCTGTGTGGTTCTGGAAAGCATTGTCACCTCCTCGGGCAGATGGGAGGACTGGCCTGGGCCCCGGCTGGCCAGCGTGTGGCCTCTGGATGGAGCGAGCCAGGGGAGTGTGCAAGATGGCGGCCAGTTGGGTGGTTTCTGCTGAAGTCACTCATTCTTTGGATAAACCATGACTGAGGTCCAGCTGGGAGACAGGCTCTGTCTCTACCCGCCAGGTTCAGCAGCCTCACTGGGGGAACAGGCCTGTCCTGCAAACTGGAATTCCGGAGGAGCATGAGAACGGATCCAGCTTTGAGAGGCTCCGTGGAGGAGGTGGCATTTCACTTGGGTCTTGACCAACGAGTAGGAGTTTGCGGAAGTGTGTTTGGTATCTATAGCTGCACACCAAATTATCCAAAACTTAGGGGCACTTTCACTGGCACGCATTTATTATTTCACAGCTGTGTGGGTCAGGAGCCTGGGAGCCGCCTGAGAGGCTCGGGCTCAGGGTTTCTTACAAGGATTTAGTGAGGGTGTTGCCAGGGCTCCAGCATCTCAAGGTTTGACTGGGGAGGCTGTTCGCAGGGGCCTCCCCACGGGACTGTCTCATGGCACAGCAGCCGGCTCCCCCCAGAGTGGGAGACCCAAAAGAGAGCCGCGGTCTTTTTATGACCTAATACTGAAGTGGCATTCCATTGTCATTCATTAGAAGTGAGTCACTAAGACCCACCCACTTTCAAGGACATGAATACCTGGAGGCGGGGTCACTGGGGGCCATGGTGGGGTCACTGGGGGCCACTCCTGAGGCTGCTGGCCTCAAGGGCTGGTGGAGAGTCTGGTGGAGAGATAGCTCAGTGACCTCAGTGACCAGGTGGCTCCCGCCGCAGGGGCCAGAGTGAGGTGGATGTGTCGAGGGGTGGGAAGGCCCCAGTGTGGGAACTAGGGAATTAATAATGAAGATAGTCGTGACAACAGAAGTCTCTAGCAATTATTTTATACCAGACCCTGTTCTGACCACTAGCAGGAAAAGCTCGTTCAGTCTTCCTGTGGGTGTCTATGAGGAAGGTGCTGTTCTGAGCCCCACTTTGCAGATGACGAAACTGAGGCATGAGGGAGTTAGGCAGGTGGTGGAGTGGGCTCTCGGCCTCCAAGATCAGGT
>VBSM01003144.1:5625249-5666873 GCA_008086735.1 Cheirogaleus medius
CAATTTCACGGTCAGTTCTGTAAGCGGTATGTGCCACTTCCGTCAACATCTCTTTGGCTAAGACCCAGACATATGGCCTCGAGCTCACTGCAAGGTTGGCTGGAAGATGCAGTCTTCCCGTGTGCCCGGGAAGCAGAACTGGGATTGGTGAGCCGGTAGCCAGTCTCTACCACACGCTTGTCAAAAGGGAGAAATCCCAAAGTTGAACATATTAGCGTCACAATTTGCCAGAGACCCATCTGGGAACGGGTGTTCCTGGCTCCAGCGGGCCAGCCTCTAGGCTGAGCCGTGCCTGGAGATTGACATTCTGTCGTCTGCGTCTGAGGCTCGCCTGCCAGTGCCTACTCCCTCTCCCCCACTTTTTAATCCCGTGAAAAATGATATTGACATTTCCCCAAAGTGCATTTTAAAGAATAGTAAATCCTTTTCTTTTTCCAAAAGTTTGTACATCCTGAAGAGGTAGCTTGGCTTGAAATGGACCGGTCAGGTTCTAAACGGTCGTGGTCAGCTTGTCTTGTCTTAGGTTCGTTTTTCATAAACTCATGAATAGTCATGAGTACAGATTCTGTGCATCACTCTGGGCCATGCTTGGGACCCAAGTTCCTGTCCTCCAGGAAGTTGCCACCTGGTCAGCAGGTGTGTCTGGGAGAGGGGCCAGAGGGGTGCTGCGGCCGAGAGCCCAAGGCTTGTTGGACCACACATACTGACACGGGGAAAGCTTGCTGGTCAGGACAGTGCTAACCTGAAGGCCGGGCCTCTCAGAAATCTTGGGGCCACCATTTAACTGTTTAATCAGTCGACATACACAAAATGCTGAGAACAGAGTTTGGCATATGGCACCTTATTTTCATCCATCCGTTCATGCGTTCAGCAAACACGAATGGAGTGCCTGGAGCATGTGGAAGCACGCAGGAGGGGCACCTAATGCCTCTTTGGGGTTAGGGAGCGCTTCCCGGAGGAGGTGGTGTCTAAGTAGAGCCTCGAAGGATGAATAGGAGTCAGCCAGGCAGGAACGGTTGCATAATTTGCAGGGCTCAGTGCAAAATGAAAATGTGGGGCTTCTTGTTCAAAGCAAGAAAAAAGTGCCTTTTCTTTAAAGGTACTAAAATATAAGCTTTTCCTTTCTTTCAGTCTCTCTCAACTTATCATGGTATTTTAAATTTGTTATTTAATGATGGTCTAAATAAAGGAAAATTAAAAATTTAAATTGTTAGCGTGAGTTTTACCATTCATCTTCACATTGTGGAGCGCCAGTTTTAAATGGAAATATAAGAGATTTAACTGATATGCAGAATCCCTTAAATGACACAACTTGTATTTCGCATCTCCTGCAGTGCTATGTGTTTCATTCTCACTGGCACAAAGGAGACCCTCAACTGTCTTTATGCCACTCCTTGATACAGTCACATTCTACCAATGCCTCTGCCTTGGCCTCACTGATGAGCAAGGAAGAGCTAAAAGAAAAGGAACTAGCATTGTCCTGTCCCGTCCTCCCTGCTGGGTCACCTCTGCAGTGCGTGGTTGGCTATCACAGGGAACTAGCACGAGTAAGACAGGCTAAAATAGGATTCCTGGTCGTGAATGCTTCCGGAACGCCATTGCTTTCTTTCTGTGTTTGAAGCCGGTTCTGGTTTGAATGGAAAGTGTGGCCTCTCGGGTCTGCCAGCGCCCAGCTCCCTCGGTGGTGCATGCAGCACACGCCTCCTCGTGCTCACTGTGGTCTCACGGAGCTCACTCACGTCCGGGATCACCAGGATTCTACGCGTACGGAGCTGCAAGGAACACAAGCTTAAAGATAAAGTTCAAAGACATAATTTCAAGATGGTGACAGCAGAGTGGTAAACCAAGCGTGGAGCCCTTGTGAGCACCAGGCCCCCAGGGCAAGCAGGTGTGTGGTGGAGCCGCGGGGTGAGCACAAGCGGCCGGGCAGTGGCCCAGGCCTCCCCTGCTCACGTGAGCGCTCCACTGCCCATCTGGGCTTCACTTACGAAACACAAGTTAAGATGAAATTATTAAGAATTTCAAGACGGCAACAAGAGAACATTAAACCAAGAGCACAGCCCTTCTGGGCGGGGTCCCATGCAGCTGCACAGGTCACACGCTGGGGAAGCCGGCCTAGTGGCTGGGTGAAGGGAGGCTGGGTCCGGGCAACTCCCAGGCATCCAGTGAAGACACGGTGCGCAGCCCGCTGCCTGCCCAGGCTCTGTGTCTCCCTCTGCCGTTTACAGGGGAGGGAGGGGAGGACACCCTGCACCAAAAGGCCTTCCCACCCCCTCCTCTTGGCTCCACCCACTTTCCATCAATGTTCTTCTGCAGTTATGGGATCCCACAGAGCTATATGCTTGGCTTTTGGGGTGCTAGGCTCCTCTAAACAGGTGTGGCAGCTGGCCTGCCCTGGGACTGCCACAGCAGCTACCTGCCTTATGGTCTGGCAGACAGACGGCTGGGGGAAGCCTGACAGGAATGGGGGTCTCTCCCACATTGACACGCAGGCTGCCCAGTATGGGGGAGCTCAGCATGGCCTCCTGGCTGGCCTCCACCTCTCTGCTCCCTGCCATACCCCTCTACCTTGCAGACAGGGTGTGCTTATGAAAGCACACATTTGTGTACATCCCAGCCTTGCCCCGCTGGTTTGGACCATCATCCTTGGCTGGTGTGACAGGGGCCGCGTGGTCAGTCCCCGAGGGCAGTCCCTGGCCAGCTCTCCAGCCTTGTCGCTGGAGTCTCTTTCCGACCTAGTCCTGGCCAGTGTCTTTACGACTCTGCATGACCTGGGCCCGTCCCTGCAGAAGGAGCGCCATGATGTCTGCTGCTCAGGGTCTGCGGGCCCCGTAGGTGACACGGTGTCAGTGGGCTTCCGGGAACACAGTGCTGCTGAAGCACATGGCAGCCAGGCCCTGAGCCTGAGTTCTGCCAAAGCTTCAGGAAGCTGGGCGGCTGGCGGAGAGACACAAAGCACCAGCACGTCTGCAGGATGAAGCGGGTGGGGGCAAGCGGAGGACAAAAACTCATTTCTGCCCAAGCACGTGGCTCGTCTCCTCCTCTTCCTTTTAGTCTGAGCTGCCCATAATTAGTCCTCTTTAGCTCCCCACGGGGTGAGCCAGGCTGCATCGGGGTTTCGTAGGACTGGCGCTCCAATCGCCGCTCGGGCCCAGGCAGGTCTATTTATGGCAGTTTAATTTTGGATGTTTTGCTCCTGGTGCAGGAGGGAGGCAGGAAGAGCATGTAGGTAGCTGGACCAGGAGGGAAGCTCTGGCTGTACGACGTGTGCAAACATGTCCCTAAGGAACAGGCTGCCCTTGCAGCTAACCCGTGCTGCTCCCACCTGCTCCAGGTGTGCAGGCCTGGAACGGGGCAAGGGGGGCTTCCGGCTGAGTCGGGAAGGAAAGCCTCTTGTTAGACTGAAGGCACTGAAGCACATCTGCAGAAAAACCGCCAAGTTCTAGTAACTTCTGCTTCCTTGTAAGGATGGGGATTGGCTTCGAGTCCAACAGGCCCAGATCAACAGCACCTCTGTCCCTCCCAGGGTCACGTGACGGCTCGTGGAAATAGCGACTTGTCCAGAGCAGGGTCAGCACCTGGCACGTGATCTATGATTGATCAGTGGTGGTTTCCACCCTCTGTCTCTTCCTTCGCTAATACAGACATGCCGAGGGTGAAAAAGGCACCGGGCAAAACTGGGATGGGACAGAGAGCTCTTCTGGGCTCCAGCCAGTGTGAAAATCCACAGACCTGAGTGTCGGCCATGAGGAAAGGATTTAAGTGGGGATGGCCTTGAAAAACCTAATGGAACAGAGTGGTGACTGGTGACTCTCTTGGTACTTAAGAAAAGAAGAACAGTGGTTTCAAAATCGAAGACTGATGGGTTACATCTCTGATGGCATTCAAGCTCAGCACAGATTCTGGGACACGTTGTGAAACCGTAAAGAAAGCTGAGATCATGAAGAAGTTTGGTGTGTTTGTTCTTACTTTGTTTATTTACTCGTTTGCTTACGCACAGTGCCAGGCAGAGGGCTGGCATTCGGTCCACACTCTTGAACGTGAACAGGCTGTCATCCAAAGCGATGCCATTTTCTTCTGATGGTGGGGTTACTCTGGGGGTCCCAGGAATATGCCCTGTGCGTTGGCTGTTTTAGAACCTGGCAGGGCATTCGAGAGTCCCACAGAGAACCACAGAGTGAAACAGGAACCGAGCGTTGGCCAGTTAAGGTAGAATTGGGGCCGGTTGTTCAACCAGCCATGAATCTGGTACACTTGTGCAGTGGCCAATATTTGAAATGACTGTTTTGATCCACAAAACACCTACTATTTATTGAAGTCTGGAACTGCCTGCTTCTCTTCTAACCCAAGGGCTCTATATTCTTGTGAAAATCTGCTTGCCTGGAGGAATCTGAGCTGCAACCACTGCATGGCCTAGTGAAATGAGCTCTGATTCTGGGGTGAGGAGGCTCTGGGTTCAAATCCTGCCACTGCCAGTGTTCAGAAGGAGCATGTACAGTGTGCCCAACCTAGCGCCTGGCCTAGGGGTCCTGCCCCTGCTCTCTGGCAGGTCTTTGCTCTGAGACCTGGTCCTGCTGGACCTGGTGTGAGGGGGCTGAGCGGGGCTGAGGCCAGATGTGTTTGGGGTCAGAGCCTGAGAGGCAGGAGGGGCAGGTCATGGGGTCTGGGATCCAGGCAAGGGGCTGGGGCGAGTCCGGGCAGCGGGTAAAGCCACAGGATGGGGTGCGCCATGAGCTGAGCCACCTCAGAGGCGAGACGTGGGCAGCGGCTGAGGCTGAGCGCGGACCCAGGGTGCTCGTCTGACCCTCCAGTTAGTTATTGCCGCAATATGCTGCAAAACGGTCCCTGCACCTGCACCCACCCCCCAGCTCGGCGACCTCCCCCAGCAAACCTTCACACTCCAGATGCAGGGTCTGCAGTGCTTGGTGGGGGCAGCTGTTTGAGGCGGGGGCTGGGTTTGTTCTGGGTCTAGGACGAGGGGCAGGGCCAGGCTGGGGCTGCTTTCCTCCAGGTGGGGGCGGCACTTCCCACGGGGCGAGTGGAAAGAGGCCGTGCCTCTAGGGCCTAGGTGCAGAGCAGGAGCCGTCACCTCTGCTGGAAGCCCACTGGCCAAAGTGAGTTGCATGGCCAAGCCCAGTGTGAACGGGCAAGACCGTGCGTGGGCCCCGTGGGGTGGGGGCAGGGCGGATGATCACTGCAGGATAATCTGACCACCACCGGGCTGGAAACCCGGACCGGGTCAGCAGGCACTACGGGCAGTGCCCAGGCCCGCAGGGAGCGTCTCCTTCAAAGGCCACTGCTCGGTGGCTCCGCCGGTTTCTAGTGGTAAGAGCAGCGATTCCTGTTGTGTTCCTCCTGTGTGCTGCTTAGGTTTTTGCCAGTCCTCAAGTCAGCCCCCAAATGGGCGTTACCCACTGCATTTTCCAGTTGAGGAAACTGAGTCACAGAGAGCTGGGTGTCTTATCCTGGCCCACGGGTATTTCGAGGCGGAGCTGGGACTCCGAAGCAGGCACGTGAGCCCGAGCTCTGTGTGCTGTGCCCTGTGCCCACCTCGAAGGCCTCTGCACCTACGTGCAGGAGACTCCAGCTTCCAACGGCCTGTGAAGAGACATTTGGGGGCAGAGAGAGCCCCTTGTGGTCCCCCAGTCCAGCCCTGCACCTACCTGGCTGCTTTGAGGGATCAGCTGTAAGTGACAATCAGTGTTCACAGGACTGGGTGCAACTCATCTTGGTCATCTCCAGGTCAGCTGAAAGGGCCGGCTCCTGCATAGCAGGGGGGTACACTGGGGTTCTCAGCAGTGAAATGTACCATTTTGAAGACATCACACAGCCCAGCGAGAGGCAGGAGGTGGGGAAGCCTTACTGCCCACCTGGGCTTCCCTCTGTTGGGGGCCGGCTCTGTCCCTGGCTGCCTCAGCTGTGCAGATGCTCAATAAGGTGACGGACTCTTGATCCCATAACCTGTTAGGGCAGACACTGCATCTTGGTCATCTCCAGGTCAGACACAGCCCTACTGCCAGGACCACGCACCGTTTGCAGCCATTGCTCGATGGCCCGTGTGTGGTGCTTCCAGGTGCACGTCCCACAGGCTCCCGCGTCTGAGCTTTGGGTGGTCTACCACGCTGGCCACCCCTTGGCATGACCTTGAAGAACAATTTGTATTCACGAGGAAAATGATGGCCCTGTTCCTTTGGGGCTATGGGAGCCCTTCCTGCAAGGCTGATAAAACCTAGGGATTAATATCCTGTAAGGGCCCAAGTGTTAGGGGATGAGGAGCTGCTTGTTTCAGGTTTGCCTCCAAAATTAGATAAATTAACGTGATGAATTCTCTCAACTTATTTACATGCACTGCTGATTTGATTTTGGGGAGACACGCTAGGAAAGACAGTCTGTGGATGTACGAGTCAGGGTTTGACCTATTTTTTGAACTGTTTGTGTCTGCAAAGTTTGCGATCCCTCTAAATGAAGCTTGGTGCTGTGCTTTTTGGAACAAACTAAATGTCTTCAGGCTGCAGGTAAATGAGCCAAAGACCCCAAGAAAGGATACAGGTGTCTTGTGAATTTTGGGGACACTTTGCATTTCTGGCAGCTTCTGACTCAGAGAGTGATCCCAGGAAGGTGGCTGGACCCTTAGAAGTTCCCTCCTGCCTCGCTTCCAAATAAGCATCTGTTCGTGAGGCTGGAGCGGGGGCCTGCCACCACCTGCGGGGAGGAGGCCGGGGTGCAGGTGGGCGGCCTTGCCCATGCTGGAGTTGCTCTGGGGACATGTCCTCAGCCTCCCTCGGTGCTCATTCAGCTTCTTGCTTCTGTGGAGCAGTCCAGGGTCTGGAGACACGCGCAGAGAGAGGTGTCCCCCCGCCACACCCACCTTCCCGCCGCATTAAATCCACAGCCTGAGCCCGGCCATGTAACGATGGTGCAGTGATCACTTCGCTGCTTTGACTGCGTCCCAGACACGGGTGGGGACTGAAGTATTCCTTGCAGTGTGGGGGGAGACAGAGCTGCGACTGATTCCCTGGGCACACTCCGTCCCGGCCCCGGTTGGTACTCAACTCCACTCACCGCCATCAACGCGCCCCAAGTCCTGGTGCCACGCTGAGCTCGTGGCGGGATCTCAGCCCCTCACGCTGATGGGAGGCCAGGCTCAGCCTCAGGAAACAAGCTTTTCCCAGGAAAATTACTCTTTTCACTCGATGTACGGAGACGGGGCTCTGGCAGCTGTGTGTGTGTGTGCATGTGCATGTGTGTGTGCGCGTGTGTGCATGCGTGTGCGTTTGTGTGCGTGTGTGCATGTGTGTACGCGTGCATGTGTGTGTGCGTGTGTGTGCGTGTGTGTGTTGGTGGAAGAGTTAAAGGGTTGGAAACAGCAGCGAATGCGGAGGTGCATTCGACAGGAAACACAATTCCTCGACCGACTGTCAGGAGGGAGGAGGGTGGAACTGTAAAGGTCAGAGCCTTTGGCCACAGCCCCACCAGGAGGCGGGTCCCCTGAGTGTCCCCGTCCACTCAGTCGAGCAGACTTCTCGGGCTCTGTGGCCCTGGCTGCCCTCGCTGTCACAGGTGTGCAGGTCCCTCCTACTGACCTGGGAGCCCAGCTCCGCACAACCTCACGGGCTGCGTGTGTCCCCGCCAGACCACACTTCTGTCTGCATCAGGACTGCCCCTCACGTGACCTCCTCCCACCCGTACATTCCAGAACATTCCTGGCGGGAGATTTAGCCAAACCCTGGAATTACTCCTTGCACTTTGTGGGTGAGTTCTGGGTGGTGTTGAACAACGGGAATTCACAGAAATGTGTTATCAGTTTTGCTAACTTCAAAAGCTCCCACGTCAGGTGTCAAATGTCATCAGTGCAGGAAAGAGAGAGGGACGTTCTGCCCAAAGTCTGGGCATCTTTAAAGAAAGGAGGCCTGGTCAGGGTGTGCAGGTCTCAGAGTGTCCCCATCATCCCCCCACCCTTGCTGGCGTCTCTCCCGCCCTCCAGACATTTCACCTGTGGAAGGAATGCCCCGTGGCTGAGCTGGTCCCCAGACTCATGCTGCCTGGGTTGGACTCTCGGCCCAGGCTTGACCACCTTGTCACTCCAGAAAAGAAACCTAATTGCTCTCGGCTTCAGGTCTCTCAACTGTGAAATGGGGATAAAGTGGTTCTGAGCTCAGAGGATTGAGGATAAACGGGCCAGTGCAGTCACAGCGTTCTGCACGAAGCCCAGCTCGTGGAGCTGGGATGTGGCTGGCAGCGGCAGCACCGTTAATCTCCCCAAATCCTCTCTCGCCCCGGGGTTGCTCCTCATCCAAGGCTGCGATGAGATGTGCTAGTTCTGGCCAGAAGAGTGGGCTCCCCAAAAGCCACTCTCAGGGTCTCCCTGAGCCCCTGCACCGGGCTAGCCAGAGTTATGAATACAGGTGCAGGAAACAGGCTCTGTGACTTACGAGCTTGGGACAGTGTGTTGCATGAATGAAGCATTGAACATGTTTAGCTGTTACTATTATGAAGCTCTGAAAATGAGCGAATCCTGGTTGCCCAGGGACAGTGACTATCCTGAGTATAGTCACTGTCACAGCTCCTGTCTAACAAGGTGCCGAGGTCCCCTGAGCGTGGGCAACCTGAACTTTTTCAAATGGGGTAATTCCTGCAAACACACCCAGGGCCCGCTGCCTCTGACAAGCTAAACTGCCCAGGGCTCTCCAAATGCCCCAAGCTCTCTCCTGTTTTCTGTCCAGCTGTCCCCTGCCTGGACACCTGGTGAGCTCAGGCTCATCATCGTTCATGCTCTATGTGAATACCCTCACCCCACAGGGCTTCCTCTTGGGCCAGTGAATCTGTTAATCCTCCCTTCAAGGCCAATCCACCTGGCCCTGCACTTGGGTCTCCCCCAGACTGTGAGCAGCCCTAGGGCTCCTGGGACTCATCCTCAAACCTTCGGTGTGGCCCCAGCACACAGGGTCCCCGACAATATGGTTTGAGAGGATGCACGAAATATACCAGGGCCCGTGGTGCACCACGAGCTGATCCACGTGTCTCTCCTGGACCGTGAGGGCAGACACCCACTTCCCTGTACCTCTGAATCCCCAAAGCTTCTGACAGAAGGCAAGGGTTAAGAGCTGCTGGTGAAAAGGGACCCCAGTAGACTGTTTGGGGATTTGGGAAGTTGCTGTGCAAGCCCCATGCCTCCCGGCGGGAGACATGGAGGGACATAAACAGCTCCTCTGGTCGCCCAGTCGGAAGTGTGTTAACTCCTACAGAAACCACATAACCAAGGGGGCTCTGGGCTGAAATTCCTGAAGGAAACCAGAGATTGTTTTACAAAAATACCCTTTCAAAAATAGCAGCTGTTTTTACTTTGCTTCCGAAAGGCAATGGAGTGCCGCTTCCTGATTTGGGAAGACAAGTGTCTGGAGGGGCTGGGTGGCTGGCGGGCCTGGCGGGGCCCAGGGGCCCGTTGCATCTTTGATGCGCGCCCTGGAGGCCGCGTGGTGCCCAACACCCAGCACTACTTGCAGCCCTGGCGGTGGGCAGTGACCAGTGATGTGTGGAGCCTTTTTTGTTTTTTAAATCCTTTTTGACCACATTCTGTGATGCTCACAGCTGGAAACCGGAAGGGAAGCAGGCCCTTGTAACTGTGAGATTTCCCTGGTCAAACATGACTCAGCTTGTTTTTTCTGAGACTTGGGAGTCGTGGAAGGATGGACACAGAGCTGCTGACCTTGGGGGCTCCTTGGGAGGGGACACCCCAGGGAGTGACTGGGCTGGTGACAAGGTCCAGCGGTTCCTTGGACACCTCTCCCCTCCCTTCCCCTTCACTGCTCCCCTTCCCTTCCTCCCTCCTCTCTCCCCCTCTCCAGCTGTTGCCTAATAAGGTGCCAAGGTCCCCTGAATATGGGCAACCCGAACCCTTTCAAATTCCTCCCCTCCCCGCCTCTTCCCCCAGGGTCCCAGTTCTACTCTCTCCTGGCTGCTAGATCTTGGCCTCATTTCCTGTATCTGTCAAATGGGAGCAACAAGAGTCCTTACCCGACAGAGCGCAGGAGATCACGGCATAGGCTGGAAACCGCTCACTCCTCCTCGCAGCCACCCTGGGTCCCCCACGAGGAAAACAAGGCCAGGGTAATGACGGAGGAGACTCATGGGTGGCCCTGCTGGGGCCAGCTAATGGTCCCCCAGTTCCAGGTGGGAACTAAGCCCCCAGCAGCCCGGGACACACGCAGGGCCCATGGCCAGCTCAGGAGCTGGAACAGGGCCCCGCTCTAGCTGGGCCTTCCGACAGGTTGGGTTGTGCTGTAGGTTCCTGTCCGTCCTTCCAGTCCCGTACGGCACCATATTCCATGGGGGGGGGGGCGCGGGGGTTGCAGCCGATGCTTTTCTCTTTCACTTTCCTGTGTCTTCCAGAATTCTGCCTGTGCTGTGCTGTG
Organism: Cheirogaleus medius; assembly: GCA_008086735.1. Lineage (NCBI taxonomy): Eukaryota > Metazoa > Chordata > Mammalia > Primates > Cheirogaleidae > Cheirogaleus > Cheirogaleus medius. The sequence continues at coordinate 5,635,662 of VBSM01003144.1, forward strand.
TTTGTGGTCAGATGCACAACAACAATAAGTCTTGTTTAGAGAAAGATAGCACTTGCTAAGCACGCCTCCTTTCTGATCCTCTCTGGAACGCACAGTGGCCCTGGCACGAGGCTGGTGGGACTTCTGTGAGGGGCTTCAGGCCACCGTGTAGTGGGTGGGAGCCCTGTGCAGCAGAGCCGGGGTACAGGGCTGGCAGAGTGCTCAGGGGGCTTACGCCCATCCCCGGGCTTCCTGCAGGGGACACATGGGCAGGGACTCTCTGTATTTGGCGTCTGCTCCATACCCCCGGCTCCCTCCCTCCACTGTGCATCTCTGAAGGGTGTGCAGAGAACCCCGGCCATCCTGGGCAAGGGGTGATGGGTGATGGGGAGGCAGCTCCCTCTGAGACATTCAAAGGAGCTTCGTTACCGAGGCACTGAGGACACGCACCTGAGCTGCCGAGATTCCCTCCTGCCCCACAGTGGGCACGTGGGCTTCCGGGCCAGGCTGCCTGGGTTTGAAGTCCAGCCCAGCCATTCTCTGGCTGGGAGATCTTGGGCAAGTTACTTACTCACTTTGTGCCTCAGTTTCCTTGGGGGAAAAGTAATGACCTCAGAGAGCTGCTGTCAGGTTAAATGAGATAGGTTAGCTATTATTAGGATTAATATCATTAGTCTTAATTATAGCCATCTATGATACACCTGGGTTGCCTGAGCTTGTTCTTAGGTGAATGCATTCAAGAAATGTGACAGTAAAAACACTTGCAAATTATAAGCAGATGATTCCTCGCCGGGGCACAGGGTTGTGGTATGGAGGGCTGAGTGACAAGAACACACAGTCACAGTGGATCCTAGTCCTACCACTCACTTCTACATGGCCTTCAGCAGGTCACCTCACCATTCTGACTTTCCTCCCCTGGAGAGCAGGAATATATGGGTTAGAAATGCCTGTCTCTAGGTGTAATAGGAAACTCAGCTGGCATTAATGAAAACAAATTCTTTTTTTAAGCCCACCTAGCCAGAAGTCCAGAGTTGATGGCCTGGGGTTATTAAAATGGCTCATCAGGTCTTTCCAACAGGGGCCCAGACTCCTTCCCTTTGTTTTCCCCCTATTCTTGGCATGTTGGTTCTGAGCTCATGCCTGCTGCCTCACGGCCTCAAAATGGTTGCTCTACTTCCAGCCTCTGGCTTGTGCTCCAGTTAGAAAGAAGAATAAGGGACTCTGTATTCAGGAAGGGGGACCTGCCCTAAGGCCTTTGGCTTACACCTTGTTGGGCAGAATCATGGTGGGCAATCACCCCTAATGTCAGCAGGGTCTGGACAAGGGACTCCTGACACTCTTTATCAGGGGAAGGCAGTTGTAGGTGCCGTCCAGCTAGCAAGTCCACAGGGTCTGCCAGGGGGTCTTGGGGAGGGAGAGGTAAAATGCTCGCCCCGGTGCCCGACACAGATTAAGTACCCAGGGGAGGGAACACTTTGTCTGTATTAGCTAAGTCAGGTAAGGAATGAATTTTACAAGGGAAGGATCAATGCCTCATAGTGCAAATTGGACCTTAATCAATGAATTTCCTTCTTGTTCTTCTCTGAGCCTCCACTGGCCTGGTTGGGGTTGCCCTCGTGTCCCCCCTTCTTGGACAAACAAAGCTCCCACTGAAGTAGCCAGCATGGGGGCCAATCTGAGCACCCCCACCCCACCCCACCCCACCCCACCCCTGCACTCTCTTCAGACTGGGGCTTTGTGCTCCTTGGGAAAACCTGGCTAGGCCCAACAGTTCGAAACAACCAGAAAGTGCGTTTGGCCGGAGCAACGCCGTTTCGCCCCTGCCCTGTCATCTTGGGTAACCCTCCTGTTCACGTGACGCCCCGATTCAATCGACGATTTCACTGCTCAGGCCCTGAGAGGTGCAGCTCAGCCTCCCAACTCCTCTGGAAAGATACGGTTCTGTTCTGTGTGGCTTTATTTTTAAGTGTGTTTTTAAAAATGTCTTCCTCCAGATAAAATGCAGAATTCATGATGCTTTATTAACTAGAACACCTGGAGTGTTTACTGCAAGAACGTGTCCTTTGGGCTTCTGACTGTTTACAGGCCAAGGTAGATTATACAGGCTTGGGGGGTTCGGGAAGGAAATCCATTAATTTCACAGCCAAGCACAGGTCTCGCCTGGCAGCCAGCAGCTCACCTCCAACCGGTCTCGGCAGCTCACGAACCGAACCTCAGACTGGAGTCATTCCTCCCACACTATGATGGGGACAGATCTCGAGGTGCTTGGGAACCAGGCGGGGATGGATAGTTATCAGGGAGCGACCTCGAGGACTGATTAGCCTGCCGATTCCGGGTGTGAATCACCGTGGGGCAGCTCCGAGGCTGGGTGCAGGGGCCGTGCTGATCTGTGAGTCTCCCAGTGGACCGAGGCCGATCATGGCAGCTGGTGATTTACTCCGGGACTGAAGGGAGGAGGGCGAGTTGAATAACAGCCCCTTGGAAAGTGGGAATTAAACTGTTCTTTCTGCCCGGCCTCCCCTGCCTTACGGACCCCCCAGGGTCCTTGCCCACAAATCACATGCTCTTGCTGCCGCTATCAGCGAGGGACGCAGTGGACGGGGATGGCTGGGCTTTGGTGGCCACCTGGGCTGATGTTTCGACCAATGGCATCATCAATCTTGAAATTTTTGGAAAATTGTATGGATTTGGGGGGGGAGGAGACTAGCTATATCGTAGGTTAGAAAGCCTTATAAATTAAAAGCATGGTTCCCAGTAGTAATTTTGAAGTTCTCTGTGGCGTTTTACATCAATCCTTATGTAATGTCTCATACATATCGAGCACTTGCTGTGCATCAGGCACCACGCTGAGGTCTTTTCGTGGATGAGCCTGTGTATTAATCCTCATGACGATGCTGTGTGGGATGAATTATTATTATTCTCACATTGAAGATGAGGAGACTCAGGCTCCATCCTCCAAGTCTCTGTCCAGTGCTCAGGCGAGGGCTGCGTGGTGCTTCAGGCTTGAACTGACCTCGTGTGTTCCTGGAGCAGAACAAAAAGCCCCCAGGCAGTGTCATGGGCTGAATGTGTCCTCCCACCTCCCTGGGGTCTTTGGGGGGTGATCAGGTCATGAGGGTGGCGCCCTCTCAAATAGGATTAGTGCCCTTATTAGAAGAGATGGGCAAGAGCTCTCTTACTTTCTCCACGTGAGGACACAGTGAGGATGTGCCATCTGTGACCCAGAAATTGGGCTCTCACCAGGAACCAAATCAGCTGGCACCTTGGTCTTGGACTCCCCAGCCCTTGCACTGTGAGAATGAGTATCTATTATTTAAGCCCCCAGGCTATGGTATTTTGTCATGCACCTGAGCTGAGCGATGCAGGCAGAGAGTCCCAGGTGTTTGAAATGAGAGCTGTTGGTGTATAGAGGTGGATGCCACAGGCATGGGAGGGGCACTCGCATGTGTCGCCTGACCAGGTGGTAGTACCAGGTTATTCAATTAGACTCGAACCTAGGTTTGCCGTGCAGGTATTTTGTAGATGTGGCTAAAGTTGGCCTTAAGTAAAGGAGATTGCCCTCGGTTCTGTGGGTGGGCCTCCTTCAGCCAGTGGAAGGTCTTAAGAGCAAAAACTGAGGTTTCCTGGAGGGGAAATTCTACCTCAAGACTGGAACGTCAGCTCCTGCCCTGCCTGCTGGCCTGCCCTGTGAATTTGCAGCCTCCACGACCATGTGAGCCAACTCCTTAAAACAAATCTCTCTGTCTGTCTCTCTCTCTCAGTACATAGATGTGTGCGTCTCCTACTGGTTCTGTAGGAACGAGAGCACCGCAGTCCACCCCTTGCCCTGCTCAGGTCCTCTCGGGCCCAGGGTTAGTCCATTCCATCACTGATTCTTCAAGGTGGGCGCTGGTCACAGTTTCTTTGAAACAAACAGAACCTTAAAGCAGGAGGCTTTCCAAAGGCTCCATCCTACTTCTTTATCTACCACGAGTACTTCTTGCACCATGGAATCTGCCAGACCACGGGCCCACATGGCAGAGCCACTTGGGCCACAGCCTGAACCTGCTGTAGAGTCCTCCTTGCTCAAGGCTCCCACTAGAAACTGGTGCCTTCCACCTCGCCCAATACACGGGCTAAGCAGTCAATATTCCCAAATGCAGGAAGTGCTGTCCCTAGATGCCAGGAAGGCCTATCAAGTACTGTGCCTCTTTCTGTTTGCAAGGGGTAGCCACTTGTCTTTGAAATGGCAACTTCACTGACGTGCCAGGCCTCTGACTCTGTGGGGTTTACTTCCCACTCCTGCCATACATGGTCATTCCCTGGGACTCTGGGTGTATGGAGTAGACAATAATAAATCAGGCCCCAGGGACCAGAGGATGCCCCGGGGGGATGAAATGCAGCTGGAAGTTGGCCAGCATGCACCCAAGGGCTAGGGGTGAGGGGATAAGGCTGGAGCATTGATGTCTCCTGCAACAACCACCTGGCCTCCCTGCCATCAGTGGGCTCTGGATCCGAGCTGGCTCAGGGCTGCAGACCAGACAAGAGGCCACAGTCTCCATTGCAGGGGCTGACAGCAGCCTTCTGCTCACCAGCTCTTGATCTTTGTGGTTCTAGAATTTGAACCATACCCTCAATGGTCACCCATCTCTCCTGTCCCTAGTTGTGCAGTGGCCTATTAGCCATCCTCACAGATCCTGTGGGCCAAGGCCTCCTGTTTGCCATTCCATCCTTGCTGCCTGCGGTGTTATTGTGTCCATGTTACTTCTGATGGTTATATGCTGCCCCCGGCCCCTGCGAGTCCAGAATCCAGGTGTTCCCACAGGTACCTGAGAGCCCAGTTCCATCGCGGCACTCCTACCATCAACCCGGCCTGTGGTGGGCTGCCACCACTCACGTCTCAGGATGGAAGTGCTTTTCTCACCAGCAGATTCCTACTGCGATAGTGACGGTTGATTCTCTTGTCTTGCATAATCAGTCCAGCCTAGCATGCTCACCCTGTAAGCCTTCCAACCCATTCCTCGACACTCTGCCAAGCTGGTTCCTGCATCCCCTGTCATTTCCCCCCAAGCTTCTAGCAGCAGTCCCAGCAGTGTATCAGGACCAGCTCTTGGTGTCCTTACACAGTGTTGAATCCTGAGTGATGGGAGGGTGCCTCATGTTGACAGACTCTCCTTTATCCAGCGTTACATCTCACCCTCCTGGCCCAGCACCCTCATGATCTGTTCCGAGATGGGTTCTCCTCGTTCATGCTGGTTCATACTGCCAGGTCCTACAGCACCGTGGTGAGATATCCCTCCCCTCCCAGGGAAGGTCAGTACTTGGCCTTCATTATTTAGAAGTCTGGAAGCTATGAGGAGTGGTGGGGCATCTACTGACGAGGCAAGCATCATCTCATGAGCATCTGAGTCAAACGACCTGAGGACAGGCAGGGTGGGGGCAAAGAGGAGGGCACTCTTCCTGCTGGCCCTGAGAGTTCCAGGTTATAGGCAGGATTCATGTCCTCCTCCACCATGTGTGGTCCTCTCCCAACCCTAGGTTTCTGGGACCCACTCCTTTAGCATAGGAATGCTTTAGCATGGAAAGCTTGCTGGGGCCGTGATTCTAGTTTCGTCTGCAGCTCTGACTCCACCATCAGATTCTTAGCCTGATTTTCTACACACTCTGCCCCTGGGCTTATAGGGTGAGGATGTTGCTAATGTTCTGGAGGACACCTCATTTTCACACAATACCCTGAGTTTCTAGGTGGCTGGCCTGAAACCAGTGAAAGGCACATGATCAAGCCAGTTTCTAGCTGTGGTAACTGGAGCTCACACTGAAGAGCTCTGAGCGTCAGCCTTACCCCACCAAGAGGTGCAGAAATTGGGGTATTTATCTTCTATCTCTCGGTTGTGGCTTGAGGGCTGCCTTGGGGGGCTTTGATCCTTCTGCTCTTCTGACACACACAGCCTGTGAGCTAAGCATGTCCTTATAGCGGCAGGAAGTCCTCAGGCAGAGAACCGCAGGTTTGCAGTAAGCAGCCTCTGGCAGCCAGAGAAGAATGTCAGTGGGATCCGGTGGGTGGCTGAGCACGTATGTCTGCAGCAGGGCTGCCTGCTCGGAAGCAGCCCTTTCTGACCCCGGACAGCCCGGGGTCGCAGGAAAGCCCTTTCTCTAGATTCCAAATTAGTGTCTGTAGTAGGCTGTAAATGGCCCCAAAGACATCAGGTCCTAATCCCTGGACCCTGTAAATGTTACCTTATTTGGAAAATGAGTCTTTGGCGATGTGATTAAGTTAATTCTGTAGTGATAGAGGATTATCCTGGGTGCATCTGGTCCGGTGCACACCATTGCCATCACCAGTGTGCTGATGAGGGACAGAGGGAGACTTGAGGACAGAGAGGAAGGCAACGTGGCCACAGAGGCAGAGGTTGGAGTGATGCAGCCATGAGTCATGGTACGCTGCAGTAGCAGAAGCTGGAAGGGGCAGGAAATGGATTCTCCCCTAGAGCTTCTGGAAGGAATGCAGGCTGCCAACACCTTGGTTTGGCTCAGTGATGCTGATTTTGGCCTTCCGACCTCCAGAAAAATGAGTTTGTATTGTTTTAAGCCACCAAGTGTGTGGTGATTTGTTACAGTAGCTGCAGGAAACTCATACAGTGTTTCTGGGCCTCATCCACGCCTCCCAGCTCCCCTCCGCTCCCAGGACGGCCCTTCTAGCATTTGTAGCAGTCCCCAGCCTTCCCCAAAGCATTTTTCTTGCAGGCAAAGCTGAACACAGACTTTTCACCACGAGCCATCCTGTTCCTCCTGTGGAAAGACCCCAGTATCAGTGTCACCACCAGAGCTTTATCCTCCCAGAAGGACTCAGGCAGAACAAACAAGGTGTGGTCGGCCCACCAACCTCTGTTCACGCTGCCCCGAATTTCCAGAGACTTTGGGGAAGCTTCGGCACCAACCCGAACGGCTTTCACCTGCTAACACACACTGGGTTCTGGGAGGTGAGGGCAGGACTTTCTTGCTCAGCAGGGGTGCCCGTGCTCAGTACAGGGTTGGGTACCATCTCCCAGGGCTTCTGTTATCCCCAACATATCTCAGTCTTGCCCCTTAGAGATGGGGACACGAAGAAAGGATTACGGCCTCTCTACCCATCTGTATCCAGCTCTTTCCCACAAGATGGGAAGTTGCTGATCTGGTTGGAAGAGCCTAGCCTTCTTAGGGCCACATTTTGCTGGTAGGCACGGTCACCGCCTTGCAAGGTGGTATGTGTTCACAGCCACGCTCTGTTCCGCCTGTGGCCAGGCAGGTTGGCGAGCCAGCCATCCTCGTCCTTGGGCCTGGGTGAGCGAGTGGGCTCAGTGTCTGTTCCACTGTCTCGGCCACTCTACATGTGAGGGGTGCCCTGCAGGATCCTATTCTAGGCCTCAATCCCATGCATTAGCTCGCTTTTCCCAAGAAGCTTTGCACCAGGGGCTGTTGGGTGATTGCCCGGCTGTAGAGAAGATAAATACTTTACTTCCTATTTGGCAGTGAGAATCCTTGCTAAGGAATCTTCATATGTGCTGTTTCTGGCAGGAACCTGAGGGGGAGAGTGGTAGGATTTAGGCCCGACACTTCACCCTCGAATGTTCAGAGGCCGCTAGGAGAGTTAGGGGACAATGCACAGAGCACGTGCTCAGTGCAGGGCAGTGGCTGCAGTGACATCTGTAACTACTATTACTCCTGCCAGTCAACGAATATTTGTGGAATTGAATGAATGAGCGACAACTGCAGCTCTGAGCACGTTTCCTGTTGGAGAGTTTGTTGGGCATCTAAGGGGCGTGTTTCCAGCCAAAGAGGAGGGGCCAGGGTAGCAAGAAGGGACGTTAGTCTTTGCCCAGCCAAGAGCAGGAAGTTGGGATGACATGTGGACGAGGAGTTAGTATTGTCAGTCTCATCTGGGCTTCCGGTGGGTTGTAGCTGGTGCCGATTTGGCTGCGTGGGTTTCTGACCTTAGAAGATGAGATAGCACGAGGGCCCCGACGGCTTTGGTGCCCTCCGGTCTTCATGTGGCCGTTGCATAGGGATTTGAAGTAACTGTGGGTGAGGAATGGAGGGCTTACAAGAGACAACAGCTCCTTCTCCCGGAGCCTGGAAGCTCAGTCCAAGAGTTTCTGCCAGCCCACACCAAGCCTGAATTCGCCGTGACCCTCCCCACATAGTAGCTGTCCCTCTGCGGCCACCTCTGTGGCTGGGTCAGCTCCCAGCATTGTGTCTTCACCACCGCTCAGATCTCATCAGGGGTCCCAGGGTGCCAGTGGCTGAGTCTGAAAGTATTAGGCCCAGTGCTTGCCACTAACTTCCGGAGAGTAACTAACGAGGAAATCACAGGTCACTAGTTCCCCAAAGGTCTCAGCGTCCTGGTGAGTCATGCAAAGGTGCCTACCTCAGTCAACCAGGCCCCTGAGGATGAAAACCTTAAGACACATCCTCTGGGACCTGGTTCAAATGCAGGGTCTGATTCTGCAGCTCTGAGCCGGGGCCTCGGATTCTGTTTCCCACAAGCTCCCGGGTGCTGCTGACGCTGCCAGGCTGCGGGCCACATTTTGTACTGGAAGTTTCTAGAGACACTGAGTTCACCGGTTGAATATTTACTGTGCTTCAAATTCAGGCCATTTTCTGCAAAGCTTAAGCAAATCTCGAGTTTCTAGATTTCCTTTGTATAGAATGCTGTTTTCATGATTTTGTTGCTGGTAGGATTTTTGCATCTGTAACCTCATTAGGAAATATCTTATCTCCGTGTTGCCTAGAACAGAAAATCGATCTGAGTCATCTTGCAGGGGACCACACCTGCCCTGTACCCTCACACCTGCTGTGCTGTGGACTTTGAGTGGATAAGACAAAGTTCCCTCCAGCAGATCCTCCGGGACTTCTCTTTCAGAATCAACATCAAAGCCATTTTGATTGCACATTCAAATGGAAGGCACCAGAAAACTGGATGAGATAGCGGCATTTCCTTGTGTTTGGGTGTGTGCCAACGCAGGGAATTCAACACAGAGCTCAGTGCCTGCGCACCCAACCCCGCACCCTCTGCACCTTGCCTCGATGCGAACTTGACTTTTCCCCCGGTCTCTGAGCCTTTTCGGTGCAGGGGTCGTGTTAACCATCTTTGTGACTCTGAGCCTGGCTCACGAGGTACCTAATACATGTGTGTATTAAGTGTACACCTCTCAAAGAGCTTTCACTCTCTCTCCCTACCTGAGAGCAGGACTTGACCCAGGTCCCACAGCCAGTACCAGATAAGGCCAATTCCTCATGGCTTTCCTGAACCAAGACTGTAAACCCATGTAGGAGGGGCCTGGGGTTTGCCTTGTCTAACGTCCCAATGAGCTGACAAACAGAGGCCAGGTAGAAGCGTGGCTTGGCCAGGGCTCTGCAGCCAGTGTGAGAACAGCTGGACCTGGAATCTTGCTGCCCTGACGTGGGTCTCCCTACTCCTCCTTTTGGATTGTATTTGTTTTTTTCCCCACTTAAAAATAAAATCAGGAGGAAGGAATTTAAAAATTGCTCCAAGCTATAGAAAGAGAGAAAGGGGGCTAAACCCCTGAATTATGTTGTCTCTGGGCTTGGGACTCCCAGCCCCCGCCCCCGAGGCTTTCCAAGGGTTTATTATCTGAGAGCAAGAGAGGGCTCATGCCACTCATCTCACTACAATGATGAGAACCTGTGATTTTTTAATTTTTATTTTGGTTTGAGGATGCAATAAGATGCATTAGAAAAGACATGTCTCAAACTTTTAAAAACATATATCTTGTGACCTAGCAATTACATTTTTAGGAAGTTCTTTTGCAAAAATTCTTATACGCACCCACAAAGATTTATGTGTAAGGATATTTGTTGCAGTTGTGTTGGAAACAAATGTCTATAGGTAGGGAGGGTGTCTAAATAAATAATAGCAAATCCATCCCCGTGGGCATTCTATAGTTATTGAAAAGAATGAGGGAGAGCTATGTTTATGTACCAGTTTAGCAAGATGCATAGGGCATACTATCAAGCAAAAAAGGCAAATCGGAGAAGAATGTATAGGACAGGGCCAGGCATTGTGGCTCACACCTGCAATCCTATCACTCTGGGAGGCCGAGGTGGGAGGATCGGAAAAAAAAAAAAAAAAGGAGAAAACAACAAAGAAAGAACATTGGAAGCTTCTCTTTTCCTTCTTTCCAACCATCTACTTCTTCCCCAGAGGAACCACTGATTACCATTTTGTGTATCCTTCTTGATCTTTCTTATATACAAAATTTTGTTAAAACATAAACAGGGTTCTTCTATACATTTTTTTTTTTTTTTGAGACAGAGTCTCACTCTATCACCCGGGCCAGAGTACAATGACGTCATCATAGCTCACGGCAACCACAAACTCCTGGGCTCCAGTGATCCTCCTGCTTCAGCTTCCCGAGTAGGCATGATTTAGTTCCTCCTGGGCTGCTGGAGTGAGGGCCTTGGTTCTTCACTGTTTGCAAGCTGTGTGACACTGGGCTGGTCACTTAAAACCTCCAGGTCCCAGTTACTGTGTCTGTAAAATGGGCTGATAACAGTGGTCTCACAGGGTCGTGGTGAATGTCACATACAACAACATTGTATGAAATACAATGGTGTGAAATAGCCAAGCACAGTGCCTGCATACAGCAGGTTGTGTTGCTTTTCCGTCTCCATGGCCATGAAAGATCCATGGAACAAACATTTTTCATGATTGTCTCTGCATGTTAGAAATCCATCCACGCAGACTCTGCTTCTCCTAAAGCGCACTTTCGGGGAACTCTCCAGATAAAATTATGTTTATGTCAAAGAGCCCAGGATAAAGAGCTCTCTGTTTAAAGGCCGCCAAAACATGGCGAGGAGGCAGGCTCGGGTGCAGTGTTAATAACTGTGATGTGGGCATGAAGGTGCCATAGATTATGGAACGCTTGGAGAAAATGGGGCCTTTTACGGCAGGTCTCAGTCATTAGCAAAACTCCGCATTCAAAATTAGTCAGAAAAGGTAATTAGTGTCAAGGAGTGATTGCAGCCGCATCATTAACGTGACGGATGTTGGTGCAGGCTCACCCTAATGACTGATGGAATTTTCATTCGGCAGACAATCGGAGCAATTTGGTGGTCAGCAGACAGTCTGAGAATCAATCACCGTGATAGTCAATAATTTATCATTTCTATTTAAAGTCTGGAATCTGCATCAGCTTAAACAGAAGTGAGCCCTGATGGAGGAAGGTTGGCACCCAGCAAAATCCCAAGCCCTGGCTGGGTCTATTTAAGCGGTATTCATATTCTTCCTGGTGCAGAGCAAACAGGAAAGTTGTCTGAGGGATTTGTTTCCAATTCAGTCATGAGGCAGAAACAGCCACATGCTGCTGGCTGCAGGGAAATCAGGAGGTAGATGTTAAACTAGATTTAGCTTTACAAGTTCATCTCTGGGGATTAGGAAAAAAGGCCCTACTATTCAGTGATCCCTGAATTTCATCACCAGAAACTGCAAGGTGGCAGAGGTACCTCCTGATCAGTGGGAGGACACTGGCTTAGAGGGCCCAGGCATTTCTGAAGGACACCCGGCCAGCAAGTGACGGTGGGAGTTCTGACCTCTGTCTTGGATAGTGTCCTTTCAGCATGCCTAACATTGAAAATAACAATAATAACAATAGCAATAGTTTTTGAGAGCTTACTGTGTGCCTGGCGCATGCTGAGCGTTTTTCGTGTGTTATTTCAATTTGATCTTTACTAGTGGCGGCTTAGACGGGTGGAACAGGTTTCTGCTCAAGGTCACACATAGCAAGGAATTGCAGAACTGACCTTCAGTCCCAGATCCTGGTCTCCTAAGTACCATGTTATTGAGCTGCTGGGTGCAGGAAATTGATGCTAAATTCTTCTTACCTCAGCTTTCTCATCTATAAAATATGAATAATAATGTGCTCCATGTACAATTTCAGGAATAAGTTGCTTGGTAAGCTGTTATGCAGGGTGCCTACAGCCTGAAAAAGGCAGCTATGATCCTGGTAATTGTGAGGCACAGTCACACACCGGTCCCCTGAGGGTGGCCACTTCCACCTGCCCCGTCTCAAGTCCATGGAGGCACCGGGTCCTGCCTGGTTGTTCTTGACCAGTGTCACGTGTCCAACACTCCACTGCAAACCCCTACCACATTTGGTCTATAGATGCTGCCAGGTTAACTTTCTGCCACTTTAGACCCTTGAATCCCCTCTTCCAAAACTTCCAGTGGCGCCCCATTTCCTTCAGGATTAGACCCAGCCTTCAAGTGGCGTTTGAGACTCCTCCTGCCCCCACTCCCTTGCATAGATACTCTGGCTCCACAATGTCTCCCAAGAACTCTCCTGTGCAGGTGCTCACGGCCTACTCAGATTCCTTCCTCCTCCTCTCCCGCCAGCTCCTGTGCTCCCCACCAGCATCCCAAACCCACCAGGTTCCCAGGAAAGCTTCCCCATTCCTGGCCTGTCCCTGTACCAAGTGGGGATCCACGTGACTTCTTCCCATTCTTAGGATTGGGGTTGCTCAAACACACATGGGCACCACTCTGTGCCCAGGGAGTCCCCGAGGTAAAGCCAAGGCTGGGGACAGTCTGTGCTGGAGGGAGGTGAGGTCGCTGTTCACGGATCTGCCCTGCCAGCTCCGTGCAGTGCCGTGTGGTCCAGACCTACTGCGTCTCCTTCATCTTTTTCTCTGCGTCTCCTGTCATGTGGTAGGCTGCAAGTCCTTGTCTGTGGTTCAAAAATAATGGTCGCCAAACCTTCGTCCTGGGGCTATATGACTTTCAGGGAAAAGGGAACCCCCAGAAATCCCATATACAAATTTTAAAAAGAAGGCTCCTAGCTTTCATAAGATACTAAGGAGTCCGTGACCGAAAAGGGCAGCCCTGGTGGACTTGAGCTGCCGGAGGGTAAGACCCCCGTGGTTCCCACGGCTGCCCTCCTCCCAGTTACGACATTGGAAACCCAGCACGGAAGGAAAAGAACCTTGCAGCCAGCTCGTTGCCTGGGGTTTGGTTTCAGAGGAAGCTGTGAGCCCCAGGAAGTAAGAGCTGACATTAATCAAGGTTCTAGAATGTTTCAGGTGTGTTCAAAGCATTTTATACAAAGAAACTCATTTATTCCTCCTGACAGCTCCCGGACTAGGTACTGCTATTATCCCTTTATGTAGGTGAGAAAATCAAGGTCTAGAGAGTTTAAACAACTTCCCCAAGGCCAGGAGGCTGGTGAGTGGTGGAGCCGGAGTCCAACCTGGTAACTGGCCCTGGGAGGCAAGTGCTCAGCCAGGCCCTTCCACGGCCTCCAGTCTAGAAAGCGAACCCACCTGCCTGTTGACCCAGGCCTGGCCCAGCCTCTCCCTGACGCCACCCAAGACAGCAGCCCCAGGTGTCTCCACCCAGGTATGGGTTGTCTTTTTACTCTGCTGAGTGTGGTTTTGCCCTGCAAAAGGGTTTTATTTTAGTGCACTCAAACAGAATAGCCTTTTCCCTATTGCTTCTGGTTAAGGAAAGTTTTCCTACACCCAGGTCGCATCAGCCTTTACCCCTGGTTTTCTCTAGCATCCACGGGGGTTCAATTTTTTATATTTAAATGTCTGATGCATTTGGGATTTTACCCCAGTGCGTGGCGTGAGCTCCAGGGTTGACTCCTTTCCTATGGCTGCCCCGTTATCTCAACACCACTTATTTAAAAAAATCATCTCTCCGCACAGATTTGTGAAGCCGCCGTTCTCGTATAATAACTTTCCAGATGCAGTTGGATCTATTTCTGAATTTTCTTTCTGTCTTATCGGTCTCTGTTTATTCTCGCTCCAATACTGAGTGCCTAATTACTGCTGTTACGGTCTGTGTCAATGTCTGCTGGTTCTGGTCCCATATGGCTCTGCTTTCCCCGGGTTCTCTTGGCTGGCTTTGCTTTTTTGTTCTTTCAAAAAAACTTCATAATCAACTTGCCTAGCTCCAGAAATAAACCTGGTGGTATTTTAAAAATTGGAATTGTATTCAATCTGTAAATGAAGTTAGGTAGAACTGACATCTTTATGATGATGGCTCTCTTTAGTCAAGAACATGGTGTGTCGCTTCATCCAAAATATGATTTTGTGGGGAAAAAATAAGTCTCAAGAAGAAACATACAGAACAATTACCATTTAAATGAAAATTTTAAAACACACAACAGTCTGTGGATTCATATATTTATATTGATAGTAAACAGACTAAAATCAGGATGTGAATGACCCACATCATTGTAGGGCAGGGGTTACTTCTGGGGAAGAAGAAAAGGATGAAAAAGTGGTGATTTTAGCTAGTTTTAAGTCATTAGAGAGAGGAAGAGAGGAGAGATTTGAAGCAAACATGACAGATGTTTGATCTCGATGGAGATCACATGGAGTGTTACATTATTTTTCTATACTTTTCTCTATGTTTGAAATATCTCAAAATTAAAAACAGAAGAAAAAAGAAAAGATCTTTTTCCACCGCTTAAGGGTACTCCCCAGAAAATAGCGCATTTTAATTTCCTTTTATGTGGTTCTGGAGAAGTCGTTTGCTGGCTCGGCCTCTGCCGGGGAAAGCCTGCAGTTCTTTCCGTGGAAAGGAATTCTGTTACAGACTCAGTAGCTGTCTCGGCAGCTGGAGTAGGAAGATTTCCTCTCTTTAAATGGGCATCCTTAGCTGTTCCGGAGCAGACATGGGGGTGTGAATTTTGGAGTTTATTGACATCTTCCTACAGTCTCCTGAATTTGTGATAAGAAGGGTTTCGCAGTATTAAGAACCTGTTTCTCAGTATGTTGTAAACATCTCATTTTCTTACCCTACATCCATCTACATGAAAGATTTAAAATCACCAGGGGGAAAAAAACACCCCAAACAACCACATCCAAATGGAAGAGGGAATCGTTTCCTTTCCAGACTATACAATGGTCTTAAAAGAACCTTATTTAGAACAGCTGACAGGAAATTATATTTTCATAAACTGATTTATTGTGCAGTCCTAATACGACCCGTTTCAATAGGACTTAAGCAAACAGTTTTAGAATTGAGTCATGCAGTTGGTTCATTCGGAACAATTTTCCTCTGTGAGGAAAAGTTTTCATTGCCGAAAGCGGCCCAGATCAACGCGCTTGTGTTCTTCAGAACTGGTGACCTCGCGGCCAACACACTCTGGGAGGCCAAGCTCCCCTGTCGCCTGCGCCCGCGTTCCCAGAGAGCCCCGTTTGTTTTCTGGAGCGTCGTCGTGGGCGCCCGGCCAGGGGACGCAGCCCTCGCCTCCAGTCCTGGCGGTGGGCGCGCCCGGATCACACACCTCCTCGGGCGCACGTGAGACCTCCCCAGAAACGAGCATCGCAGTGGACACCCTGCTTCATGTGGGGAGAAACAGACGACGACGGGCAATCAGGCCCAGACGCCTGAGAGGACAGGCGGCCCATGGTGCCCCCTCTGCCTCAAGGAATCCTTCCTTCCGCTTGCTTCTTCCTTGAGGAAAGTCCCCACCAGCATCCTTAAAAAAAATGACTTCCACTGCCAGTGAGGGAATTAGTTCTGAGGAAGAACCACTAACCCATGTGAGGCGGCCCTTTGTGGAAAACGCTAAGTCAGGCTGGGATTCCCCACCACGGGCTTGGGAACATCTGTCGTCCCTCAAGGGAAAGAAAATTTTGACAGAAACCTATGAAAAAAAGGCGCTTTTTCTGAACCAGAAAAGAGGAAGGGAGGAAGTGCTCTCGATGTAAAAATTTACCAGAAAAACATTTCCCTGAGGAAAATACTTGACCTTGGGATTTTTAATTAGAATTACGAACAGAAAGAGATGTGGGGGAGTGGGGAAACGTGGTGGGAAAGGAAAGAAGATTGGTTTCCCGTTTTATTCTCCGTCTTTTCAAGGGGTTGAACTTTGAAAAGCTCAGTTTTGTCGGGGTGAGCTTGTCGCGGGGGATCAGGGCCCCACGTGCGGCAGAGAGACCTCGAAGGGTCCCTGAAAGGAAGACGTGGGCTGCGGTTCCTCATCTTCCTCCCGAACCTTCTCATCCCCGGTCCTCCCAGGCGCTCAGGTGGGAACGGCTCCAGGTCCTCCCGTGTTCCAGCCACCCAGGGCCATCGATGGCCCAGTCATGTGATTCCACCCCAAAACGTCCCTTCTATCTCCTGCTCATAGACCCTTGGCTATCAATGGCAATGACCTTCCAGGGAAGCTCCCTGCCATCCAGTCTGGATTTCTTTGCCATAAAGAATTTTATGAATTTTTTATGAATTCTTCATGAATTCATAAAATGCCTGGATTAAGCTTCCCGAAGCACAACTGTGATTCTGTTACTCCCCTGCTCAAGAACTTTCAAATGCTCCCCGTTGCCTGCAGCTGACATCGAAGCTTCCCTTCCGTGCTCTGCTCCTCTCTGACTGTGTCTGTGTCCCCTCGATTGCTGCACCCCAGCCGTCTCTCTGGTTCCTTGAGCCTTGTGAAATCTTTCCACACTCAGGACGTTCACACATGCTGTCTCCTCTACACGGAACCCCAGGACTCTTCTCATGGTTGGTTCAAATGTCACCCACTCATGATCATCAGTAATTCTGTTATTGCATCACATTGACATAACATCATTCTTAGCAATGATTATAGTTTTTACTTATGTTTTATTTGTTTGTTTATTGTCTGTTTTCCTGTTAAATTGTAAACTTCGTAGGGGCAGGAAATACATATTTTTAAAAATTCCCCCATGGATATTTAGTATTGAGCATGGCAAATGGGCATATAGCAGCAATCAAAAATGATTTATTGACTAAATGAATGTTTTAGGATCCATTTAGAAGTAGAACTGCTGTGTCAAATGTACCGTGCATGTTTTTGAGGTTTTGGACGCACATTTCCAAACTGCTTTCCAGAAAACTGTGCACATTGGCACTCTCCTAGCAGTGTGTGCAGATACGTGACTGTGCGATTGACCGTCTCACCACATGTTTGCCAGCACTGAGTATTATTTTTAAAAATATTTGCCGGTTTGAAAGTGAAAATAGTTTATTTGGTAACTAATGGAATCGAATGATTTTTCATATATTTCAGTCGTTTGTATTTCTGTTTTCTACAAATTTTATTTATTTCCTTATTCATCTTCCGTTCGCATTGTTTAGAGCTATTCATACATTGTTTGTGTGAGAATCACTCACGTTTCTAGTGTTGGTGCTGGAAAACCACAACTTTTGATGACTCCTGCAAACGTCGTCAGTTTTCACGAACACTTGCTGGGGTTGCTTTTCTCTGTTTTAAAATGTGGTTTGTGTTTGCAGCTCTTTGGACACCATGAGTGTCTATGTCTCCATGACATCTGAATCAGTTGGAAAAAACAAACCCTTAGACCACTTGCTTGACATGACCGATTATGTTTTGCCTGTCTCATCCGGGGCTGTGGGTGGTATATACACATAGACTCTGGCTCCCTGGGGGAAAGTTAAAGAACTTTAAAAACAGTTGCCTTTTCTGTGCTTGTTTTATTTTCCTCATAAGAATGTCTAGCATCTTTCTATGTGGCAACAAGACGGCTCCTTGCGAGTCAGGCAACGTGTGTGTGCTGAGGCAGGTAATTGAGCATTGCATTTTTGCACACTGCCCTGAGCAAAGGGTTTGCAGCACCCTCCGAAATGGCCTCAGCTTAGGCCACAGGCATGCAAATGTTTGAATAGTTGTTTTTGAATAGTTGTTTCCTAATTAGGAGCACCTGTGTGAACTTGTTATTGCCCATCGTGAAAAGAGGAAGGGTCTACACTTGGCTTGTTCATTTATTAATGCAGCAAATATTCAGGAGCTGGGAATTCAAAGCAGGACCAGACAGACAAAGCCCCCGCCTTCACGGACTCTGTCCTTCAGTGGGAGAGACAGGTAACTAAGAAGTAAGCAAATAAACAGAATGCAGGGTTGGAGAACAGTAATGGGATGTATGTTAGATGAAGTGTTTGGAAAGAGAATACCTTCTTAGCCAACTGGCAAGAATAGCAAAGAGACTCATGAGGTGTATCTGTTGGCAAAAGAAACCAGGCTCTGGGAAACTGCTAATTATCCACCTAAACCCATTCTCTCCTTTCTTAATACTAGAACCCCCAAGGTTTACCTGGACACAAACCTCCATGAAAAAACCCTGGCCATATGACTAAGTTCTGGCAAATAAGAAGATGGGGTGTGTGCAAGCAACACTTGTTGTCTCTAATGGAAGACATTCTTTATCTCTTTTTCCTTCTTCGTCTGGCTAAAAACAGACATGATGGCTGGAGCCTAAGCAGCCACCTTGGACCAGGAGGAAGAAGTTTCATGCTGACAATGATAAAGTAACAAGGTAGAAAGAGCCTGGGTCACTGACCTGGTATAAGGTCAGTGTGTTGTAAGAGCTATAGATTGTCCACTACTGGACTTTATTTACTTAAGAGACATACAAGTCTACCCCTTTTAAGCTATTATCACTGTGTTACCAATAGCAGTGTGATACACCCAACCAAACTGACTCCTAACTGGTGTGAGCCCTGTGGAGACATCAGCTGGAGGGCAGAGATCATGTTTTGACTTACTTTATCTCCACCCCCAACCCACTTTGCATAGAGTTGGGCTGGGAATGGATGCTGCTGGGGAGCTCACTCCCTTAGTGAATTAGCGCTGGCACAAGGCCATAGTTCCTCACCACACAGAGTGACATGGTGGCTGACTGCTCCCAGAGAGTGATTTGAGAGAATGCGGTGGAAGCCCAGTGTCTTTCATTGTCTTTTATGACCTAGACTCAGAAGCCCCCCTCTGCCATTTTCACAATATTCTAGTCCAGCCTGCTCAGTCTGGAAGGGAACTACACGGTGCTACTACCAGGAGGATAGAATCACTGAGGCCCATCTTGGATCCCGTCTCATCGCATCTCGGAGACCTTTCCCCATCCTATGGTAGGGCACCTCGTTGTTCTTTTTACATCTCCCTGAAAAGAGGGTTTAAGCCAGCGGTGCCACAGAGGGGCCTCATGTTCCCTTGGATGAGTGGGATGGAGCCATTATTTGACAAAGGACCACCTTGGAGGTTATCAAATGGAAGAGGCCCTACACCTTCAAGAAGAGTGGTCAGAACCTGAATCTCCCTTCCCGCAGGGAGCTGGACGTAGCGTTCAAGGAGCTAATCTCATTTGGGCAGGGAGCAAAAGATATCATGGCACTGGGGCTGAGTCTGACTTAGGCTAATTAATGAAAGAATAAAGTATCAGCCAACAGCTAGACTGGAGAAAGGGGCTTGTCCTTCTAGGCCAGGCCAGTGCCTGTCTGCAGCTGAGCTTATTGGGGCCTAGGAAGCTGGTGCCATGGACATTTCCTTGGTGTGTCCAGACTTCTGGAAGTGACGTAAGGCCACTGACTTTCTTCTCTGAGAGAAGTGCTGTGCTGAAGCCAGCCCGCACTGCTTCTCGAGAGCCCGTCGTTATGTTTTCAGGAGTTTTGAGAGCTGGTTGTTAAATGTAGCCACTATTAAGAATTAAATTATTAATATATAAGCTCTCAAAGAAATTAAACACCAAGGGTAATAAATACTCAGAACTTATCACTTCCTAATTATTTTTGCTGTAATCTGTGCTTTTGAGGTTACTTTTGTCTGCTGCGTCTGTGTGATGGAGATGCCACATGACGGGCGGCTCAGCATCCCTTCCCTCCCAGTCTGCTGCAGTGACCTCCCGTGGGTGGCTCACAGCTGGGCGCGGCGGGAGTGTTAACACCACAGAAACTGGCAGATGCTACAGTTCAATGTCCTAGACGTTTGCTGGCACACCTCTGTGTGGGACGCGAGGTTCAGGGGCACATTGGCCAGGGACGAGCGCACTTGGGAGGGGATGATCTCTCCCAGGCTCTGGTCCCTGATCCACACCGACGTGTGGCTGCCCGTTCGAGTGTCCTCTCCTCTCTGGACCTCAGGAGGAGCAGAGGGTCGCTGGCTTCCCTCGTGGCCCTTAGCTGTTCATTTTAAGAGAGTCTGTGTCTCGTCTTGACCGCGCCCCGCGTGTCGGGCAGCAGAGCTTCCCCGTCCGAGGAGGACGATTAATCTCGGCCCGGGCAGGGCTGAGGGTGTGAAGCTGATCTCCTGCTAGGCTTTGAGAGAGTCCAGGGAAGGAAAGTGAGTTGGCTCTGATTAAAAGGCTAAGTCATTCCTGCATATTGACATATTGACAGATAGTGCAGAGAAAGGAAACTCCCAGAAGATTGCATGTAAATCGCGAACTTCGCTGTCCTGACAGCCCTTATGCCTCCCTCAGTCCCACACCCTCCTCCCCAGGCCGTTTAACTAGAAGGCCCTGGAAGTGGCCAGAAAAGCAGGAGTTAATCCATTGCCACCACAGGAGCGATTCTTCCTTCCGCCTTTGATGCGGCAGACCATTAAAATGTAATATTACGTGTATCACGGTCCATTTCCCGTATGTGCGGAGTGGGGCGGCGGGTCCGGGCTGCAGCATTTTTCGTGCTATGCTCGGATTCCCCAGAGCCATAGATCACGCGGGGATGTGGTGCCTGGGCGCGAGGGTCAGCTCGCTGAAGGTGGGAGCAATTCGGCTCTGCCCTTCCAGCTCTGATTGCCCTTGAGCCCGGGCCGTGGCCCTGTCAGGGAACTGGGGTGTGGAATGCAGGAGCCATTTTGCTGTCCCTTGGGTGAGTCTGGGGACAGTCACACTGGACAGAGGCTTGGAGGCGTGTTTTGCAGATGAGACTGCAGCAGAGCTCCTGGGTGAACCAAGGCCCGGTTCTGGGTTCTGGGGACTCCTGATCCAGGAGGAGAGGTGTCCATCTGGTGTCCAGGAAGCAAGGCCGGAAACCTGTTCATTACCGGGCCTGGTTCCACCTGCTCCTTTTCCAAAGTGTCTGCGGAATGCAAAGCACCGTCAGCTGTTTGTGCACCGTGGCTCACAAAGGTAATCTACAGTCCTTTCAAATAAAGTTGCCAGTGCCAACCTGCAAGCCCTGGAAGCAGTGCTGGAGCTGGGGAATGGGAGGGGGATCCCAGTCAGTCGGGCGGCTGCAGTCCCCACCCCCCCACGGGACTGTGCCTGGGCAGGACGGAGCAGCCCCCTGGGAAGAGCTGGCGGGAGAGTGGAAGTCAAGTGCTGTCTGCCTCCAGGGCCTGGGCCCTACTGTTCCCGTTGCTTTGGGTGGCAGGAAAGTGGACTCAATCACCTCCACCACTTCCTTGTCACATGTCACTGGGCTCCAACCCTGTTCCCTTCCCCTGGGCGATGGCCCTTGTCCATGGACCCCCATCTTCCTCTTCCTAGATCGAGGCAGATGCTCACGGCCCAGATTCTCTCCAGCTGCCACTGTGGCGCCCTGTGCGCCCTCCACCCGGTACTCAGGGCTCTCCCTAAACCCCACCGGACCTGGCGCTCACCTGCCATCAACCCTCACAGGCTCCCTGCTCCCAGCAAATGCAGGCAGCTTCCTTGGCTTCCCTGGCCCAGGGCGACTGGACCTGGCCCCTCACCGGACTCAGCTCTCACGGCTCTGGTCCTTGCAGCCGCGCAGATGGAGGTTCTCCCCACACCTTGGATGTATGGGGCTCCCTCACTCCTGGGCGTTTTTCTCTGCTGTTTCCTCTGCCTAAATGTTCTTCCTCAATCTCTTCATTTGAGGAATACATTAACCAATCCACCGAGACCGGGGTGTATGTTTCTAAAGCCTCCATCTTCCCGGATGGTGTCCCAGCGCCGCCTGCAGCCGTGGGGTTTGCTTTAGTCCACCCTCCGCTCGAGGCTGTGAGCACCAGGAGGGCAGGGCAGGACTGTCCTGGTAGCCGCTGTGAGTAAATGCCCAGCATGGGGCTTGGCACAGAGCGGCCACTCAGCCGAACTGACTTCAACCCCGTGGGCAAAGATACAGGGGGCAAGAACTTTCTAGAACTTTTTAGAGATGCCATACACTGCCTTGGAAAGTAGTGAGTTTCCTGTCACTGGGGGTATGCTAACAGCAGCGAGGCATTCCCTGGCAGGGCTTATGCATTATAATGGGAATAGAACTGGGTGGCCAGTTGAAGTGTGACAACTCCAGAATTTCCCTCTCCTGCCAGTCTGGAGGTTGGAGGGTGGGGAACGTGTGGCACAGGTGGGGTTGGGTGGGAGTGAGGAGGGGAAGGGCAGACGAGGCCACGGAAGGCCACCTGGGGTTGCAGGAGGAGGCTGTCGTCAAAGATGGAAGAGGCCTGTCCTCGCCTGGACGTGCCCAACGGCTCCATTGACTCCCACGCCTGGCGCTGTGCTGAGGCGTGCATGCATGTGCTCACCTCCTGGCCACTGCCCCTGTGACAAGGGCTCTGTTATCACACTCCTCTTACAGACCAGGAGTGGAGGCTCAGGCTGCTGCCCCCGTCACCCAGCCGGCAGGGGCGGAGCCGGGGTTTGATGTGGGCTGTCAGCCTCCGCACCTGGGCTCTAAGATGCGCCACCCACTCCCTGCATGGGAGACCTGCCTACCTTGCTTCAGGCTATAGCTGCTCTGCCAGGACCTCCCCCCCTCAGGCCCCTGCCCTTACTCTGGCCACCTCGTTTCCCGAATCATCTCTGTACACGTTCCCCTGTCCTGTCCTGCTTGGGTCCGCCCCTTCAGGGGCAGGAGGCCAATCTCTCGTACTAGCCCCATCAGTAATTACGAAACCTTGCCTGGAGATGGCTCCGCTCTGCTTTGCCCTGGTGCTCCGGGCCCAGGGCCCACCACCTGCATGTGTCTCTGGAAGTGCCTTCCTGTTCCTTCCTGCAACCCTAGGCAGCGGGGATGAGAGGTGGGAGGATCCCCCTTTGCCCAAAGAGTAACTTCCTAATCGGGATCCAGGGAGGAAGAGAATGTTCTTCCCCCAGCCCCGTTCAGACACCTGATAGTCGAGTATTAACTATGATAACGAAACGCCCTGGTGGGTTCACTCTGTGCCAGAGCCTGCTAAGCACTTTGCATGCATCAGCTCATCTAACGCTCACAGCATCCACGGGTGGGGCCTCTTCTCTTCGATTTACAATCCTCACTTTGTAGATGACAGAATGGAGCTCAGAGAGGGAAAGTGCCTGTGGCGCCACAGCTAAAAGTCAGAGCCTGAACTCACGCCCGGCTCCATTTGCTTCCCAAACCCATATGCTCAACTCCTCTGGTCAACTGCCTTCTAGAAGAAGAGGAGGATCTAGCTCTGAGTGACCAGAATCAGATGATGACAAAGCTCAGGGCTGAACAGACACTGCTTGGATGCCCCGACACAGCGACTGCCCCCTGCACCACGACGTGCTGGAGGCAGCCCCTCGGAAAACAGAAAAATGATGAGGGCCCAGGTGAGGGGACCATTCCATCCGTCAATGGTTTTAGGTTGTGGAGAAACCAGGCAAAAGCCAGAAGGTCTTTTGTCACAGCCGTCTATGAGGAGAGGGATACAGAGGTAAGACAGAGCTAGCACCGAGAGCAAAAGGCTGACGCCCTGTGGTCGATCCTCGTGGGAAGCCACCAGGTGGTGTGGCCTGTCCACTGCTCCTCCGAAGCCCCCGGGGGCACAACTCGGGAGACTGGCAGGGGCTCCCGCCCCACTGCGCTGCCCGGGGAACTCTAGGCTGTGCCAGGGAGGAGGAATTCCAGCTCTAACCTGAGCTCCCCTTTCTCAGGGTTTGTGCCGTCCGGGTGTATTTTTAGTAAGAGTGCACTGTTGGCGAGCTGACAAAATGGGCTGCGGTTAAAGAGCAGCGCGAGGGTGGAGGTGGGTTTGGGAGGCTTCTCAGAGGACAGGCAGAGATGGAAAACGGGCTGGCAGCCATCGCTCTGGTGCTTTGGGCCTGGCTGCCTAGAGCCACTGCGCCCAGACGCTCAGAATCCCAGCTGGGAGAGGCCGGAGGGGCCCAGCACCAGGCCTTGGCCTGCCCAGCCCGCACCGCGCCACCCACTGCCACCCCAGCTGCCGAGGCTGCTGTCACTCCCCAGCAATCGGTCCCACCGTGTTGCTGTAAAACACAAGCTAACATGGAGGGGGAAGCGCTGTTTACGTTGTGTCTGTGGGAGCCAGGAGCTGTGCCAGGCACTTTGTGGTTCCATTTAATCCTCTTCGTTCCTCTGAGACACAGAGTAAGGGAACAAGAATTTGAGGCGTTGGGTCCCTGCCCTGGGCCGAAGCCCTGTCACAGGTGTTATTTCATTTATCCGTCACCGGCCTTGTGTTAGGAGCACACACTCCAGTGTGGGGCAGTCAAGTCGCTTGTCCAGGTTCCCGAAGCTCATAGCGGGCAGAGCAGCGACTCGCACGCCACTGCCTCCAAAGCCCGTGTTCTCAAACCTGCACCCTGCCTGGGCTCTCCGAAGGCTGCTGGGGAAGGGACCCCAGACGAAGAGAGAGAGGCCCCTGAGGCTGGCGCCCAGGGGAGAAGCAAGCAGATTCGGTGCCACCGGGAGCAGAGGGGATCGGACAGCACAGCTGGCGTCTGCGGGGAGGAGGGTGCCCAGACTCCAGGGAGAGGAAGGTGGGAACAGCTGTCCTTAGGGCTACTTGCTGTCTCCGCTGTGGTCTTGTGGAGTGGGGCCCTGCCTGCGTGAGCGCAGAGTCAGGAGTGATGGCTGGCGGCAGGTCTGAGCCAGGCTGGAGGAGGCGTGGGCAGCGGGGAGGGTGTAGGACAGCAGCGCTCCGGAGGCCAGGGCTGAGGTGCGTGCGTGTGCATGGAAGTGTCCCAGGGCCCAGGTCATTTACTTAGCTGACCTCAGTGTCAGCAGAGGGCCCCAGAGGAGAAGGGTTTCTGTTGGCCCGGGAGGGATTGGGGTTAGACAAGGGATAGTATTGTCAGCCCCTAGGTGAGTGACTGACTTCTCCTAGAAACCCACTGTGCTGAGTCACAGTCAATGCAGCCTAAACACTGAGTGTCGTGTGCTGGAAGCAGCGTGAGCATCGAAGCAAAGCTCATACCCCAGTGGCAACAGCGAGCAGCCGTGTGGTCTTGGGCAAGTTGGGTGGCCTCCCTGAGCCTCCGTCACTAAGCCTCGGTTCCCTTGAGTGCAGCAGAGGCGAGATGATGCATGGAGAGAAAGCCGTGGAGGGGGCCTGCGCATAGCCCTCCCCCTCTGTGAATTGGGGGAGTGGGGGGAGGCTGGGTGACGTAGTATGAATCTTTTATACTCCTCCTAGCTCTGCTAGTTGCAGATTCTGGGTTTCACTAGACTTGAGTCAGCAGGTCATGGGAAATAATCTCTCCGTAGTTGGCTAAGTGCTAGGGTGACTCCAGAGTTGCCGTCTTTGGTTGGATGTGTACCTCTCCTCCCACGGTGGCACTGATGGCTGGTGTCAACCCCCGGATGATGAGGGGGCCCTCCAATAGCCAGAGCTGCTGAGAGCCCACTCTCACCCCCATCGGAAATTGTCAAGCCGTCTGTGTCAACAAGGGAGTCACAGATGGAAACATGATGGTGACTCTGATGAAATGGGGTCTGATTTCTTCTTGACTGCAGCTGCGAGCACCTCCCTCCCCACTCTGCATGGCTCCTAATTGCTTTCTCTGGCCCGGGGCTCTTCAGAATGTACAGCTTCAGCACCAGTCCCTGCCTCGACACAGCCAGTATCTGCTGTCTCTGTTGGAAGGGGACACCTTGGAATGAGGGTGCTCGGCTAATGTGTGTGGCAGAGGTCAGCGTCCTGGAGCACAGAGCGGGGTACGGAATGGGAGGGACACCAGGGAAACATCCACCCACATCATAATTGGTTGTCCTTGTGCCTGGTCTGCCCTTTGTGTAAAGGGTGGTTGGTTTACCCACCACGGGCCTCCTAGGGAAGTCCGTCATCCACGTGGCCCTTAGACCTATGCAAGCAGGGCTCTACCCAGGCCCAGAGGCTAGAAGGGCCTTCCTCAACATTTTATAAATCTCCCTCCAGTGCTTGAGAACAGCTGTGGCTGGCTGTGCTGTCTAGGCTGGGAGCCCAGAGCCTGGACAGCGATCCATGTGGGCCCTGAACCCCGTTTCTTCCCTTGGAGATGCTCCTCAACACTCTACCCTCTGCCCTGCCCCTCATGTGTTGTGTGAACCAGATGACCCAAGGGGCTATGGGACTCCCACCTACAGGGTTATCCTGGGGCCCCGTTTGCCCTGGTTCCAGACCTGCTAAGGAGATTGTTCCCGCTGGCTGGCATGACATTTCTTTTGCAGGACTATGTGAGATTGAGCCACTGATTTTGGGGTAACTCAAATTGTTTGCATAGGCAGAAGCCCAAAAAAATATTTGCCCAGGGCTCCACACCCTAGGGGCAGCCTGGTCTGTCGTCTCTAGGTGCCCCTTTCTGGGGTTCTGAAGTTAGATCCCTTTGCCCCTCAGAAGGCCCTTCCGATCACTGGGTCATAATCTTGGTGCGTTGGCAGGGCCGGAGCAGGCCTCTAGTATTAATAGTTGGGTCCATAAATGTGACCGACATTGTAGAAATTTGGAGATCCCCAATGGAGCCCTCAAATTGTCACAGTCCCCATATTCGAACGTTAATCCCCTCCCAGTGTGGCCAGGTCTGCGGGAAAAGTGTTGCGCCTTTTATGTCTGACTTTACCTCCTCACTGTGTACTGGGACATCCCCACTCCTGCCCCATCATAGTTATGAGCATGTTACAGTAGTCTCAGTGTCTCAGTGATGTTTTGATTTCACCAATAATTTACACAAGAAATTAATACATTAATTAGCCTTCGAGGGTTCCTGGAGGGAGAATTCTGGTTTTCTTTTCTTTTCTTTTTTTTTTTTTTAGATAGGAAAGATCCAAGAAGATGGCTAATATTTAAATAGATTTCTTTCCCACTCTCATCCACTGCTGGTAGGAGGACGAGCCATGCTCATCTTTCTGGAGGGCAGTTTGACAATACTCACTGAAGCCTTTAAAATGTACTTACCCTCTGACCCAACAATTCTACTTCTAGAAATTTACCGGAGAGAAAGAACTCAAGATGCGTTCAGAGAGATGTATCTACAAGGCCACTTGTTCAAGTATGGTTTATAATAGTGAGATATTTAAAAAACATATTGAAAGCCATCGACTGGGAGTGGTCTGTATAAAGCACAGAGCATGTGTACAGCAGGGCCCTAGCCAGTCACTGAAAGTGTTGCTGCAGAACAATTACTGACATGGAAAGACGTTTACAATGCACTTCATGCTTTTGTAAAGTGGCAAAACAGAATTGGCAGTAGGATCTCAGTTTCATTATTAAAAATTGCCATGGTTTGTCCCTTCCAAAACTCATGTTGAAAATCCTTAAAGTGGCAGTGTTGAGAGGTGGGGCCTTTAAGAGGCAGAGCCCTCGTGAATGGGTTAATCCATTGACGGGTTAATGGGTTAATGGATTAGTAGGTTATCACAGGAGTGGGACTCGTGGCTTTATAAGAAGAGGAAGAGAGACCTTCTAGTACGCTCAGCTCTCTCAAGAAGTGATGCCCCAGGACTGTGCAGAGTCCCCACCCGCAAGAAAGCCCTCAACAGACACAGCCCCTTGACCCTGGACTTCTCAGCCTCTATACCCATAAGAAATAAATTCTTTTTCTTTATAAATTACCCAGTTTCAGGCATCCTGTTATAGGCAACAGATTGAGACAGAAAATCTATGTCTATGTATGCATTAAAAAAAGACCACAAAGCTATATATCAAAATGCAAACAGTAGGATTAAGCTTCTCTACCTTTATTTTAATAGTTCAGTACTTACCACACATTACACACACAACCTTTATAAAGAAATGAAAAAATAAGCCCCTGAGGACCTCCGCTCCTCCCTGGAGGCCAGCACTGTGAGCAGATATCTGAACTGCCTCTTTGGTGAGATCGCTTTAAAAATCAATAATCACTGAGGCCTGCTGGACACGCATCTCTCTGCGGAGCCCCGAGGGGTTTGGTGAGAGGTGTGACCCTGTCCCTGCCTTCCAGGAGGGCGGACTCTAGACAGGGAGACAGACCCTTCCTGGAGGGATCCTGGTGCTTGTGGGGCTGTGTCTGTTTGCTGCTGCAGGGGGAGCAGATTGGGAAGGGGCTCACGGCAGAGCTGGGCACATCAGGGCAATTGCAGGTCAAATGGCTTTGACCGATGGGCAAGGTCTCAAGGGACGGCTGTGGGAAGTGTCTTCCAAGTGGGGAAGGAGTGAGACCCTTTTAGCTTTGCAGTGGTTGTCCCTCTGGGTGGGTTCTGCTTCATTAGTGTGACTCACATGGGGCCCGTCCTGAGGCACCAAAGCCATAGGAAACACTCCACCTGTACTTAGGTCTTGGGCAGAGATGCCTTCCTTCCAGGGAAAGCAGGTCCAGTCCTGGCCTGGAGTCACAGAATCTTCCTGCCACATACTACTGGCTACCTCCAGACTATTGGTGGTGGTTTGCCCTCTACTTTTAAGCCACTATTGGTTGGATTTTTCTTTTACTTGCAGCTGAATTCACTCCTAATCAAGAGCATCACTTCCTGGCTGCGTGGCCTTGGGCCAGTTCCTTCCCCATGCTGAACTTCAGCTTTCTTCTCTGCAAAATGGAAACAAACTCCCAAGTTATTGTGAAGATTAAATAACACAGGGTACACAAAGAGCATAGCCCACGTAGGTGCTCAATAAATGCTTCCCATCCCCTGAACATCATCATGGAGGTGTCAGTCAGGGTGTGCCCCCACATCTATGGCAGGCGGTCTCTCCCCAAGCAGGTGGGCTCTCCCTGTGACCATGTCTGGGTCCTCCCACAGCTGTTAGCGCCCAGCTTCCTGGCCCCCGACTGTCCCCTGCAGCGGAGCAGCCCTGCACAGAGAGAGCTTGTTCTGGGTGAGCACGACCCCTCCTGCCCACCCTCCCCCGGGCAGGTCCAGACGTGCAGACACCGGGCAGCTCCACCTATATCGCACCTGCAGAGGATCACAGCTCGCAGACAGGAATAAAAATGTCATACCTGAGATTTACGCTTCCCTGGCCTGAAACAACATCCTAACCGCAAGTTATCTGAAAGAACATGCTCTCGGTGAGAACACGTCTGTTTTGTTTCCTCTGCCAGCCGCTGCAGACTAAGCAATTGACTGGAAGCCTCATTTCCAACCCTTGTTGCGAGCGAAAGCCCCCCCACCCCCGACCCCCAAGCTGCCCAAGAGCGGAGGGTGCTGGGCTCTGGCCGTGCAGCTGGGGCAACAGTCTGCTTTGCTTCCCTGGGCGTCAGGGCCTGGGAGCCACGGGTGAAATTGGGTAAACCTGGCCAGCGAGCGGCAGGAAGGAAGCTCAGGGAGGCAGGGCCTGCTGCCCTCTGATCGTCAGAGCAGCCAGTGTTCAGCATTTATGCTCTGCTGGGGAGGGGGTTCTGGCCGGCCCGCCCTGAGCGAGCTGTATCCTGGTGCTGCAGAGGCCTCAAGCACAAGCAGAAGTCCCACTGTCAGCCCCAAGATCCCATTCTCGTGGGCAGGAACACACCTGTGTCCACACACCTGCATGTGCACGCGCACACACACACACGCGCCCATTTGGTCCAGACGACCCAAGAGGCAGCAGAGCTAAGTAGAACTAGCCTGAACTTTGCATCCGAACCCCATCATTTAGTAGCTGGTGGCTTTGAGAGTGAATTTATCTTTTTGGGCCTCAGTTTCTCCATCTGTAGAATGGGGATAATAAGCCCATCCACCTGAGAGCATTGTTGAGCGGGTTATAAATGCTGCACATAAAGTGGCTCAGGCAGCACCTGGTGCAGGGCAGGTGTTCACAGAGGGCTGCTGTGTCATCGGGTGACTTCGTGTCAGCAAAAGCAAGGCCCTGGGACCACAGGGCTGACTGTGGCTGCGTGCCCAGGAAGTGGGTGCTGGAGATTAGTCACAGGGGTCCCTGGGGCAGGGCCTGGGGATTGGAAGAGGCGAAGGCAGGAGGGAGCCAGGGGAATGCATGAGCGCGGCAGCCCCCGTGGTAGGGAGGTGGGTGAGGGCAGAAGACAGTTTGGTGCAGAGTGCCAGGCTGGGGGAGGGGAGGCCAGGCAGAAGTGTCAGTGGCCTGGGCCAGGGGGTTGTGGGGGGAGAGAGTGTTATGCATCACCAAAGCCCTGAAGCTGGGGGAGGAAGGTGATGCAACACCCTCTTTGGACCACCTCGGAGGACACCCCTGCCAGCATCCTCAGTCCCGGACCCCTCCCACGGGAATGAGTCACGGAGCCTCACAGAAGGGCTCTGGAAGACTCTTAGGTTGATTCAGGTAAGAAGACACAAGGACCTCCCCTGCGGTGGGGCGGGGAGATTGGAGAGAAAGGGCCGACCCCAGGTGGGAAGGGGAGACAAGGACTCTGCCTGGCCCGGGAAGGGTGCCGGGGTGCATGCCCTGAGTTTTGGGGGTGTGGCAGAGGCGTCCCTGCTGTCGGCTAGGGGCCAGTGGAAGGGCAGGGGCCTCTGCTTCTGTGGGCCAGGCAGACTTCCATAAGAGAAGAGAGTGCCAGAGAAATTGGAATAAAATCCTAAGTGACGGCTCCAAACCAGTGTCCTGGGCATGTCCCCTCCCAGGAAGCAACTCAGCTGCTGTGAACGCAGGTGCCTCTGGGCTGCAGCACAACCCAGCCCAGGGCAAGTGGCCCATAAACAGGTCACTGGAACAGATTCCATGTCCCTGTCACCTTTGGCAGTGCAGGGACAGGGTGAGGGCCCGGCTCAGTGGAGGAACAAGGCCCATTTTCCCTTGGACCCTTAACAACCCTTGGGTGTATATTTTTAGCAACAGAAGTGAAGCCTTTTCAGGAAACGAGGGGCAGGGTGAAATATATTGCTGCTGCCATAGTAGCAGTTGGTTTGTTTTTATTTTAAAATAATTACACTATTGAATTCAATATTTTCTAACTATGAAAGTGACGAGACTAAAGGAGCTTGAGTCTGTGGTCTGAGGTCCAGGGGTGGGAGTGAAAGCGAGGTTGGGGGCATGAGATGCCGGGATCGAGACGGAAGGGACGGGAAAATCAGGAAGAAGAGGCAGGTGAGTCAGAAGCAAACGAGGCCTCTGTAGGCACAAGTCAGGTATCCCATTTCACAGATGGAGAAACCGAGGCTGAAGATATTCTCAGTTTTTCCCAGCTGAGGCCTCTGGACTCGCTGGTGTTTCCTGATCCCTGTCCTGGTGGGAGTCTGGACACGAGGCAGGTGGCCGTGGGGCCTGTATAGAAGCGTGGTGGGGACCAACTTCCAGACTCGGGTCCACTGAGGACAACGGTGCCCCAAGGGGTCGAGGTCTGCACGTGTGGGGTTGAGTGTGGGTCTGTGTTGTGCCGGCTCAGGAATCCGGTGGACACTTTCTTCTTATTCACATCTCATCTCTCTGGGTGGCA